>CM035410.1:112148000-112198000 GCA_020310875.1 Ceratopteris richardii
GCCCATGAGTGATACTTGAGTGCATGACACATGTTCTACTTCAACTTCAGCCCACAGCTTCAAGTAACAAGTTAATGTGAGTGTTCAACTTCAGCCCATATTGCATAAGTTTAAAAGCTTCGGCTACTCCCCCTGCCCCCCAACACCCATTGATAGAACCTTTTAGCCATTGCAATTTGCTCGTTTCTTGAGTCATTGCATTGGCTCATTGCATCAGCTCACTTGCATCAGCCCACTTTTGACCATTGCATTGCATCAATCTTGAGTATTGAAATTTCAAGGTCAGCCCATTGCATCATCTACCATCACGCTTTCCTTGAATTTCATCTTGCCTCGAGCATTATATTATGAGTAAATATGACTATGGATATGAATAAATGCGAAATTTAAATTCTATTATGTTTATAGTTCAGTAGTTACTAGCTTAGCATGAACATTGGAAACAAAAAGGAAAAAATATATATATATATATATACACGCACCTTACGCACCGTACCACCTTCTCCATGACACACTTTGCACATCTTAGCCTCGAATGCCATTCAATGCTCACACCTTAGCCTCATCGCAGAACCTTGCTTTCCACATTACACCAAGCAAGAAACGAAGTTTCTGTTGCATACATCCAAAAACAATTGAGACCACGTGAATGAACATGACTCGATATACAATTTTTATAGAAACATTAAGGATTTGAAAGAGAGATACAAAATTTTGTCAGATAATTTGCTTGTGAAAATCGTTCTTGATGGGCTACCTAATCCTTTTCCTTTTTCTACTCTTTGTTTTATCATGAAAGGGAAGCCCAATGCCTTATCAATTGAAGAGCTTGTTTCAATGTTGTTACAAGAGAATCAATCAAGGCAAAACAAGTCTAGTATGTGTCTTGAAGATCAAGGCTTTTGTTACTAGCCAAAAGATCAAGGATAAAGTTGGTTCTTCCTTCAATAAGCGAGAAGAAATGAAACAAAGATGAAACGTAGCAAAGCAAAAATAATCTTGCAAGTACTGTAAGACTAACAATGACATTATTAAAATTGTCCTAAACTAGCTCTCAAAGAGATAAAGGAAAAAGAGGCTGGAATGAATATTACCTCTAAGGCTAAGTCTCCTAAAGTTGTGTAAAATAAAAAATGGGCTTCTGTTATATATTGTAGTTATGATCCATCATCTCTTCATCATTTTATGTTTACTCTAGACTCTTGCTTGGTATTTTGAAAATCGTGCAACCAAACATATTACATCCCAATGCAATTTCTTCTCTTCACTTAAGTGTTTCCCCATTAGAAATAATGTCATATACACAGACAACCATTCATAGCATGTGCACCTACATCTCACAATGATTGGAACATGTGTGCCTCCATAAGTTCATATATATCCCAATTCACAAACTCAAGATGAATTGGTAATGAACACATACACAAAAGCACGAGCAAATACAACATGCAAATCAAGAGATTGCACAAAACACAAGATCAATATAAATCATGAAAAATACATGGAAATTAAAAAGAAGAAAACTAGATGGAAAATAGCAAATCAATAACTAATTCATTCAATCGTTGGAATGTGCAATAATTGGACATAAAAATTGCATGCTTTATGAGAATTTACATGAAGAAGTGTATGTATTTCAATCCCTTGGTTTTGTGATAAAAAGGTAAGAAAACGAAGTGTGCATGTGTGGCTTGAAACAACACCACATCTTTTATGCAAGTTGATGAGAAAATTGTTGCTTGTAAAACGAAGGATAGTGACAAATTTTTGGAACATCTGGTCCCCCAAGGTCTATAACCCTATTGTCACTTCCACAAAGACAAGTTTACATCAGAATCTTCATGACATTTGAGATGTATTTTATGTTTACCCTCTATCTACATAGTAGTTGATAGCTTGATTTCTATAAATACATTATACGACATAACATTCCGTGTGTTGTCCCACAAAAATGACAAAGTTTTTGTATAGCCCAAGAATCAATCAATGGTAGGCAATAAAGAGCACATCACTACTCTATTAAAACTTCCAACTGAGTTGTTTTATTCCAAAACAAGACTGATTCCTACAAAATTACATGCTTTTCCTAACTCAATTCGGGTTAATTGCATGATACTCATGTGTCCATAGGCGATGTGAGAATTCTCCGATTCTGCATTTGCATGGATGAATGGTAATAGTATCTAGCATCTAGTAATGGAGACAACATGAAATAATAACCTCACAAAACTAAGTCGATCATATTCTACAAAAGGATATACATAGATGTCCACTGAATGAGTGAAAACCCACATGATCCAAAAAGCACTAGGCTTTATAAACCCTATTCTACAAGAGGTTTCACACATTGTAGAATCAATAAGTGAAGCTCATCAAAAGGCATGTTTTTTCAATGTCAAAACGGACCATAAATATAGGATTTAAAATCACATATTGAGAATAACCTTGAACGCGTAATGTACCTACACAAATAAAGAAAGGCATGAATGGAATGGCGATTTCTAGAATTTTTTGAAGTTCATAATCTCCAAAATGAAAACCATTTGATGTAGAAGGACAGTAGTAAAGATTCCATAGAATATATAAGCAATTAAACCCATAAGGAGAGAGAAAATTATCAAAACAAAATCTGAATTCCAATACTTTGAACCCTTAAAAAAGGCTGAGTTTGGTAATATATCTAAAATAGTATAGAATGCTAATACTGTTGTCAAAAATAATTATCTTGATTCATATACTGATTCGACATCCAAAATACGGCTTGTAATTGGCAGAAAGTAAATGAAAAAGCAACTTCAAGTTACAAAATTAATAAAGTTCCTGCAATCGCTACCGAACCTGAATCAGATCCTGCAAGCTCATTCCCCTGTTCTGGTATTTTTTGGCAACTGAAATCACAAGTCTAAGATTACTTGTGATCATCCTATCTTTAGCATTCCGACCCTCTGTATACCGTCGTGAGAAAGCACCAATTTCCATATCTGCTGCCTTTGCCCATTCTGCTACTGTAGGTTGCCTGCCAAGCTGCTCCTGCAAACTTGACTTCAAACCCTCTAATGATAAGAGATCCTGCAAAACATATTATGGCAACAAGAAATCCTTGTAAAACTAGCACAGACACTACAGATGTTCACCCATGCAACATTAGAAAGAGCTGAGATGTCAAAAGCACACCTGGACCTTTCGAGACAGCTCAACTTCTTCTGCAGCAGTTAGAAGTTTTGATCTTTTAGAACCACTTGCATATAAGAATGATCTTATGGGGTCTCCTAGTGAGTTCTGAACAGTGCTCTTTCTTGATCTACTGTGTTTTGAGGGTGCATCGGCTTCAGCAGAAGCAACAGCAGCAGCATCCCTAGCTCTCTTAGCCCTCGCACTAGCACGTGCACGCTTTGCTAACCTCTCACCCCTTTTGTTTGACTTTGCTATGACAGATTCTTTCAAACCAGTGAAACCTGATCCAGTATTCTCAAGCTGTAGAGAGCCTCCTCCATCGAAACTAATCACATCAGTTGCTCCAGATATGGGTAAACGTTGCTTTCCATTTACAAGCTTTTGCTTCTCACCAGAGTCCTCTTCGGCAAGTTCAAAAATGTTATCCTCCATGAGTCTCAACCTTAATCTTTCTAACTGAAGCCGTAATTCAGTGGAGTATTCATCTGAGTTGTTATGTGCAGTACTCCCATTAATAAGAGCTGCTGCTTCTTTGGCAGCTTGAGCAGCAGCTTTAGCCAATGCAACAGCAGCCGCGGCCTCCCGTTCAGCTACCCTTGACCTAGTTACTACCTCAGAAATAGATTGTAAAGCATCGTCACTGGTATCTATCCTAGGTTCGATAGTAATAGTCGCGTGACTACTCGTACGATGAAATGATCCTCTGTAATGCCGCAAGCTAAATCCTATTCCTTTTAGCTGCAATGAAGGAAGCAAGAACCTGTGAAACATTTTCAGCGCGTAAGTGAAACAGACTGAAGTAGAAAGCCTAAGCAAGAGGCTTCGACTGCAGATATAAAATACCTTGATGCTGAGACGTATTTGACACGAGGGGGAGCACAACTCTCGAGATTCGTTTGTTGTACGATCTTACAGGAGCAATCGTGAAATGAAATAGGAACCATCATCCGATAGGGGAAGTATCAGTCCCCCAAAGACCAGAGAATCCTGTTTTCTTGGATGAGAAGCACGCATGCAAATAGCTTTAAGCGGAAGCCCACAAATGCAGAACCTTACTCAACGTTTTGTAAGATCCACTACTAACTACAAAAATGTGGAAGAGATTTTCGGCCCAGTAAACATAACCGACATTGAATGTATGAGCTTCTGGTGGCATGTAAGCTGAACAAAGTGAACAGACAACTGATATCTCCGTTTGTGAACAATGCGGGACCGCCAGGCGTTGTAACAACTAAAGCAGTGTATCCAATCAAGCATACACATAAAGAAGATAAAATTCTGCTTTGTTTGAATGAGTAGTACGCATGGAAGTTTTAAACGGAAGTCCGCAAATGCAAAAGCTTATTCAACACCTTATTGAGCTCTACTGGAATTTTCGGCCGAATGCTCCGACCGATATTAAACCCGTGAACAGAAAGCATATAACCTAAAACAAAGTGGACATGGCAATGAATGATCTTGTAGCCTATTGACAAAAGTAAGCAATGGCTGCGCGACTCCAACTCTAGTCGGCCTATTACATACAAGCTCCAGAACCCTTCAGATGTTTGCGTTAGCGTCCCAACCTGGCGCGTGCTCAATAACATCCGAAAATGATATCGCTGATCTCCCGAGTAGCTGCGAAGAGCTCAGCTCCCGTGAATACTTGAGAATTCCCCGATGAGGCATCGAAAGACCCGTAATCGGCCACGCGCGTCTCAAACCTTGCTCTCCACAAAACCCAGTGCTTCCGCTCTTGAAATGGATATGTCTTTCTGTTGATGGTCTTATAAAAACGCTATCATTTCGGTTAATTCTGTGCCCCGATCATACAACCAACAAGAAATTCAAAAAATGGCTATTCATCCAACTATTAAATATGAGACCTTCGAGTCCTCTTACATGTGATGTAAAGAAAGTCCTCTCCCATGTGATATAAAGAATCAAAGTAGTCATATCTAATCATAAAGGCTCTTTGGTTTGCTCTCAAAGGAAACCCTAACGGTGATCACCAAACACAATGCAATTGTGATCACACATGCAAATTGGCTGACGATGCTTAAACAACGGCTAGGGAGAAAACAATGCATCTTCTTTGTTAAGGGATTCATATTTGTCCTTCATTTTCAACCATGAACTATGGAAATAAACATATAGGGCAAAAGAATCAATATTGGGTTCACTTATCTTCCGAAAATATTATAAGATAATTTAAGGGAAAGTTTACCAAAGTATGTAATGGGATTCTTCATGAAAATCAGAACTTTGTGGATAATAGAGAAATATGAATTTATTAAAGATAAATTGCTTTGAACAAAAAGGAATATTGTTTATAGATAATCAAATTTTGAATATTGATATTGCTCCTAATATTATTGATTTTAGTAGTACCAATAACAATAATATTGGTAGCCATATTAATACCATTAGCAATAGTGGTAATAATTATAGCACTAGCAACAATAGCAACATAAGCATTGTGCAACAATAATAGCAATAACAATATTAACAAAATCATAACAATTTCAAACATGGTAGAAATAGTGATAATAGTGATAGTAGGAGTACTATTACCGATAACAAGAGAAGAGTGTTAACAAAAGTATTAGTAAAAAAATTTTACAACAATAGTAGTGACAATAGAGATTAATAGTAGTTGCAGTAATTGTGATAGCAATATCAATAGCAAGAATAGCAAGATCAATAGTAACAATCATGGTATTAGTAGCAATAGCACTACTACTATTGTTGCTTCTTCTTGTGCAAGTGCTAATGCTATTGCTACTACTACTTCTATTGCTACTGCTATTGCTACTACTACTGCTATTGTTGTTGCTACTACTACTACTACTACTACTACTACTACTACTACTGTTGCTACTGCTACTGCTACTGCTACTGCTACTACTACTACTACTAATAATAATAATAATAATAATAATAATAATAATAACAACAACAACAACAATAATAATAATAATAATAATAATAATACCACTACCACTACTATCGCTACCACCACTACTATCGCTACTACTACTACTACCACTACCACCACCACCACTACCACCACTACCACTACCACCACCACCACCACTACCACTACCACTACCACTACCACTACCACTACTACTACTATTACTACTACTACTATTGTTGTTGCTACTACTACTACTACTACCAACCATGTCCTAGCACAATGCATGAGAATCACATGTGATCTCATTAGCAAATGACTCTCCAAGAGAAAGTGGCACACCTCACCAAAGGGTTGTTCCCACAACATCATCTAATTTAATGTGGCATTATGGTTGCAACCAACTTTTCTAAATATCTTCTATCTTTGATGGGATCCCAATTTTCACAATGTTCAGCATGCCATGAAGTTGCTTTCTTAGCAACTCCTTCTTTGTTTATCATCTATGATATAAAGTATGTTCTTCTATCTCATCACCTTCATCCATGATTCTATACCCATGGAATCAATTGCACCAATTTTGAAAAGTTTTGCTACCATTTTTTTTCCCTTTAAAGATTTTTCATCCTCAAAAATCTTGTACATAAATGTCGGTTGTTTATATCAAAGAGACACCAACGGGACCTTTCATGTTTCATGCTAGAGAATGAATATTTGATGCTCATGGCCAAAGCTCATGTGGATGATTTTGGTAGGCATCTTCCAAAATCTAGGACTTTGCAGAACATGCAAAGAAATGACATATACTCCACATATGGAAAAAATAGTACATGACTATATCAATTATTATTCTATCTCCAAAGTAATTCCTCCAACTAAGCATGCTACTTTATATTATGTTGGTATATGCCCCTCGTGGAGCCAAAACATAGTAGATTATTTGAAATATGGCACTCATCTTTCTGAAATGGCCATAGCTAAAAAACAAGCCTTACATGAAGAGAGCTAAGATTATGCTCTTATTGGAAACATGTTATACAAGTGAGACAAGGAAAAATTCATCCTCCTTTGAGTACATAAAGATGATTACTTGCTACTATTGGAAATTGCACACTCAATTATTGTTGGCGGATGTTTTTCTTCAAACTGGATGTTGATATATTTCGATAGTGATGTGTGTGAACATAGTTAGGACCGCCAAGGTTTTCCCTCTTTAGGAGGTTTTTTCCCTTGGCTTGTATATATGCCTATAACCCTAACGAGTTACTTATCTTTGTATATTCACTTGGTAATACATTCAGTATTGTGTGTTGTGTTCCAAGCTTCTTCTTCTTCCTTGTGTTGTTCATGAGCTTTCGTAGACCTCAAACTCCAACAATTGGTTTAAGAGCAGGTCGCGGCTTCATCTAGGGCATCGTCAACACTCCTCCAATCACAGTCCCAAAATCGCACGAAAATTGATGAGCATACTCAAGGCAAGTAGGAGTTCAAAACATCTTTGTTGTGCGGTGTCGAAATCACGATCTGAGCTTGTTTCGGCCTCCGAGCACACTATCACAGTGCTTGTGCAAGTAGTTTTTCTTTTTTTGCCAAACATATATACATGTTTTAGTTCGTTAGTATAAGCACCTCGAAGTCTTATACAGATCTAACAATGCTTGACATAGTGGTTCTGTTCAACTTTTTAAGATATTGTCATTTCTCTGCATCAAGGTATTTTAGTTAGTGGCCTTGGCTGAAAGCAATGATGTATTATATATGTTGTCTATTGAGGATAGATTGGATGGTACTAATCACCCATTATGGGCATATATGATGCATCATGTATTGATTGCAAAAGTACTATGGAATATTGTGCAGGGTGTTAAAAAAGGACCAAAGGACCTACTACATCTGCAAATATAGTTATTAAATGTGATGAGATGGCATTGAAGATGACAAACTTCAATTTCTTTTTCGTGTTGCGCTTCTTGCTACACCTACTACATAGCAACTTCATTGGGATGGCACAAATGCTCAATAACATGCATTGATAGCCTTGTCTGTCAAATTTGCCATTATCCCTCATATTCACTCTTGCAAAACAGCAAAGGATGCTTGGGACACACTTACCACTTTGTACCAGGCAAGAAATGAGGCTTGTGTTACTTACCTCCAAAAACAGTTAGAGAGTTAGCATATGAATGAGCGAGATTTTATGGACAGTCTTTTGACAAAGATCAAAGATTTGAAGAAGCAGTTGATTTTTGTTGATGAAGTGTTGGGTACAATTCTGAAAGAAAAGGCTATCGTTTGTATCATCCACATACTAAATGCATTTTCGTTAGCAATGGTGTTGTTTTTGTGGAAGATGCTATTCGGCCATTACTTTCATGTACTAAGGAGATGTCAGTTAGCTCCAAAGACATGTATGACACTTTGTTGCCTCTTTTTACAAGTGGACAGTCTAGTGTCGATCATAATAAGGTAACTTCTCAACCTTTACAAGTTTCATGTGATGATGCAGATCATTCCATTTTTTATGCAAATTTACATGATGCACTTCTTGATGCAAGAGCTGATATTGAGGAGGCAAAAACTATGCCAAAATGGTTGGTGCAAACTTTGCATGATACCAAATTAGATGCACCTCTGTCATATTGCACTCGTTCAAACTATCATAGTGCTTCTTTTGCATCAAATTGCTATGTTATGGCTCCCTCTAATCTTTGTGATGAGAATGAGCTTGTTTTGTTTGATGAAGCACAAAATTCTCAAAATTGGATGGCTGTTATGCAATGAGAATATGATGCTACCATGAAAAATGGTACATAGTCTTTATGTGACTTGCCTCCTGACAAGAATCTTGATGGAATAGTTAACAGGTATAAGGCTAGGCTTGTTGCAAAGGGTTATACTCAGGAAAGAGGCATTGATTTTGATGAGACCTTTGCTCCTACATGTTGAATGACTACCGTTCATAGCATATGTGCACTTGCAGCTCATCATGGTTGGAATGTACAGCAATTGGACATTAAAACTGCATTTCTGAATGGTGAGTTACATGAAGAAGTGTATGTGTTTTAGCCCCCTAGCTTTGTGCAAAGAGGGCATGAAAACCAAGTGTGCAGGTTGAAAAAGGCATTATATGGTTTGAAGCAAGCACCACTTGTTTGGTATGAAAAGATACACGCCTACCTGATTGCACATGGTTTTGAGAACAATCCAATTGAGAGCATCTTATCAGTTAAGCGTACAAATGATATGCTTCTGATCATTGTTGTTTATGTTGATGGCATGCTGCTCATTGGTCCTATTGAGAAGCATATTGCTGATTTTAAGGTTGATTTGCATGCCTTATTTGAGATGTCAGATTTGGGACACTTCCATCATTATTTGGGCATTTACTTTATGCAAGTTGATGGTGGAATAGCTTTTTGTCAAACAAAATATATTGACACAATATTGCAGCATTTGGCCTTGAAGATTGCAAACCTATTGCCATTCCTATGGACACAGGTTTATGATTGAATCTTCATGATGTTAGAGATGCATTCGATGTTGTTCTCTATCAGCAGGTTGTTGGATGCTTGATTTACTTATGCATTACTGGGTCAGATATTCAGTTTGTTGTCTCATAGATAAGCAGGTTTATGCATTGCCCAGGTGTCAAGCATTGGCAGGCAGTTAAGTGCATCTTTTGCTACTTGAGTGGTACTTGGCTACTTGGATTGTTTTATCCCAAGAGGGGATCACTACAGGCAGATTTACATGTTTTTTTTTACTCTGATCAGGTTGGTTGCTATGACACTCATGTGCCCACTCGTGGCTTTTAATTCATGCTTGGTAGCTCATGTATATCTTGGTTGAGCAAGAAGTAGCCTATTATGACCACTTCTAGTTGTGAGGCTGAGTATAGGGTAGCTTTCACAACAACTGTTGAGTGTGTGTGGCTCATATGCCTTATGGCTAATTTGTGTGTTGGTTAGTCTTCTGCCACCACCATCTTCACTGACAGCCAGAGCACACTGGCAATTGCGAGGAACCCTGTGTTCCATGCTTGCACTAAGCACATTGAGGTGCATTATCATTATGTGAGGGAGAGGTTCTTTGCTGGAGAGATCAGTTTGCCATATATGCCCACACAGAGAACATTGCAAACCTTTTCACAAAGGCTCAGCCTAAGGAGAAGTTTGAAGCTTTTTGCAAAGCTTTGGGCTTACTTCCTTTTGTGGATTGATTCCATATAGCTTGGCACTTCCTTATACATGAATGCCATCTCCTTGTTCACCCCATCACTCCCGGAGGGGATTTGTTAATATATTTAGGTAATGATGTGTGTGAACACTTTAGGACTATTAGGGCACTTCTTTCCCTCTTTAGGAGGTTTTTTTCCCTCGGCTTGTATATATGCCTATAACCCTATTGACTTTCAAATCCCACATACACACATATATAGAGGATAGTACAAAAACAAAATCACACAAAAGTACTTAGAGAATAGAAAGAGACAAGAGATTTGACACCAAATTGGGTACAATCTCCCCCCACATGCTATGATGGACGAGTCTATCAGAGTATGTGTATTTATAGGTATTTCTCATTACATCGTGAATAAAAGATGCATGAGGGTGGTGCTTCAAAAAGCGTGCTTTTGCTTTATTTACAAAATCATAATCTAATATTTTTACAAAAACAACGCTTTCTAAAGCGACTTATTATTTTTACAAAAAATAACTAAAATAGTATCCTCTAAATATTCTTCTAAATATCTCCGAAAGTATTTGAATAAGTCCATGCACGTTCACACCCTCATGAATCTTGACCTGCTAAATCAAAACACAAAACACATTAAAAACCTCAAGGCATTAAAGTCCACTTAACATTCCATTATTCCATAAAGTATAACATGCCTCCCAACTGACGAGCAACTGAACTTAGTTGAAAAGAATAAAATAGACATGGATAGCCAATCACATGTCCAATCACTGAACAATCATAAGCATGTTCCATGTAAAAACACATGCACGGAACTGAAAAACTAGAATTTAATGTGATTGTGAATGATAAGAAGAAATCAAATGGTCATAATGTGGAGTTAGTGATGTCCTATGAATCCATTGAGATTCTTCAAGTGAGTGATTTTTATATTTAACCAAATATCTATGATATTGATTACTTGTACATGTAGTAGTGGCATCATAATCAAGTATTTTCTCTGGAACTAAAATTTCTACATCCTCTTCAAGTAAAGGAGGATCATCTAAAATAGGAGCAAGTGGAAATGTTCCTTTAAATTGTTTCAATAAACTAATATGAAAAGAATTATGTATATTCCAACGAGAAGGTATGTCTAATCTAAAAGCATTCTCATTAATTTTTTGAATAATATAGAAAGGTCCATAATAAAGTGGTGCAAGTTTGACTTTAGGATGTTGTGAAATATCCTTCAAACATCTTTTAATTATTCATAACCATACAAAATCATTTTCATTAAATTCTTTAGGTATTTGTTTCTTATTAACATTACACATGTAACGTTCTTGACTCTTCTCATTGTGCTCATGAACTTCATGAAGTGTAGAAATATGATCTTCTGCAAAGGCATCAACCATAGGTATGTCAGTTTGAGTGATAGTCATGGGAATGGGAAGCTTTTAACCACACACAATTTCATATGGTGCACGTCTAGTATTGGTATGTGTTGTGTTATTATATGCAAATTGTAGTAAAGGGAGTTTCTCATCCCCAGTACTTGGATTATCTAAAGAATAACAATGTAATAGATTTAAAATAATACTATTCATAGCTTCACTTTGCCCATTACTTTCAGGATGAAATGCAGAGCTAAAGTCTATTTTGGAACCTAAATTTTTTGAAATAATGCAACCCAAAAGTGATTACAAAAACAAACATCTCGATCTCAAAGAATAATTTTTGGAAAACCATGATGTGGAAAAATACATTTAATGAATAACTTAGAAACTTGAGGTGCAGAAAGAGTCTTTTTACAAGGAATGAAATATGCTTGTTTAATAAATCTATCAACAATT
Organism: Ceratopteris richardii; assembly: GCA_020310875.1. Lineage (NCBI taxonomy): Eukaryota > Viridiplantae > Streptophyta > Polypodiopsida > Polypodiales > Pteridaceae > Ceratopteris > Ceratopteris richardii. The sequence goes on from CM035410.1 coordinate 112,160,103, forward strand.
GTCCAAATCATATCATTATGTGATGAAGTTGTAGGAAGACCAGTATAAAATTCCATAGAAATTTGTTCCCATGGTCCATTAGGTATGGGAAGTGGAATTAATAATCCAAATGCCTTACATGATTTCTTTTCGCATGCTGACACACAATGCAACGGGAAACATACTGTGTAATATCCCTTTCCATATTTGGCCAAAAAAAAAAACTTTACATGTAGAAATAGTACTTCGTATGACCCTATGACCCATATACGGTGGTTCATGCATCTAATAGCTTGTTGGTTTGTTTTGATTATGACTTCTAAACCCATGAGATAATGTTTCCAAATTTTTAAAGCATGCACAACAGCCAAAAGTTCCTTATCATATGTACTATAGTTCTTTTCAGAAGGTTTAGGTTTCCTACTTTCAAATGCAATGGGATGATCATTTTGCATTAGTACAACACCTATACCTGAACCACTAGCATCTGTAACTACATGGAAAGGTTGTGCAAAATTGGGTAATTGCAAAACAGATGCATGAGAAAGTGCATGTTTGAGTTTTTCAAAAGATTCTTGTTGTGCTAATCCCCATGCAAATTTTAACTTTTTCTTCAATAATAAAGTGAGTGGGAGTGCTGAATAAGAAAAACCTTTTAGAAACTTTCTATAAAAACTAGCTAAGCCTAGAAAAGAGCATACATCATTCATAGATTACGGTACAGGTCATTCTTCAATTACTTTAATTTTCTTTGGATCTACATGAACACCTTGACTAGAAACAATATGGCCTAAATACTCTAAAAATTTTCAGTACCAATCTTGGGTTGCGTGCCTTATTCTTGGGCAATAATAATGGCTTTCACCACCGTAACTAGATTATTGTCATCACTTTGCAATTGCTCAAGTGCAGCATCATGTTCCTTAATCTTATTTTGGGCATGTTGGAGTTCATGCTTCAAAAGCTCTAATTGTTGCTTGATTGGTACCTCTGGTAAGGGTGATGAACCAAAACATCGGTATTATGGCGAGGGTCCATGGCCTTATGTAGAGAACCAAAACCTAGGTCTAAGCATGGTGAAATATATTTTTTGAACAATAGTGTATATTAAATAATAATAATAATAATAATAATAAGTAAATAAATAAAATAAATGAGAGTACTTTGATAAATAAATAAATAAAAGAGAGTGCTTAAATAAATAAATAAATAAATAAAGGGAAGAGAGTGAAGAGTTATGTTAAATATTTATTAAAAGGAATGGGGTATCAAAAAGAAGAAATAGGCGAGTGGATAAGGCTTATCTCTTGGAAGTATGAGGTTGTGAGTTCAAATCCCCTACATGCTAAATAAGGAACTATGTACGCTAACTAGAGAAATAAGTAAGCTAACTAGGGAAATAACTAAGCGCTTATTGCCACTCATATGTTAGAATTGGTTCGCGCGTAGTCAATGGCTACCAATGGAACCAAAGGGAACCGAAGTGAACCAAGAGAACCATGAGTGCCAGAGAAACCAAAGATGCCAAAGTTATGCCATAATTCTATGCCGAAAGAGTAATTGAATGATAACCAACTTGATAAACGAACTTGATAACCGAATTTGATAACCAAACTCGAACTCGAATAGTGAATAGTGAGTACAGGGGGTACAGTGGGTACAATGGGTACAGTGAGCATAGGGGGTACAGTGAGCACAGTGAGCACAAGGGGTACAGTGTGACAATGCATACTACCAAATTTGAAAAAATTCAAAAAAACTAATCGGCGAATCAAAACAAACGAACTTGATAAATGAAAACCTAGACCGAACGGTTGAGACAGTTGCCAATTAATGAGTGGATGCCATGATTCACAATCAGACATCAAATAACCACCTTCGCAGGTGCACCTTGCCTCTGATACCACTGTTGACCTTTGGATCCCGTAGACGCATGTACACAGAGGATAGTACAGAAACAAAATCACACAAAAGTACTCAGAGAATAGAAAGAGACAAGAGACTTGACACCATATTGGGTACAATGTCCCCCCACATACTCTAATGGATGAGTCTATCAGAGTATGTGTATTTATAGCTATTTCTCATTACATGTTGAATAAAAGATACATGAGGACGGCACTTCGAAAAGCATGCTTTTGGTTTATTTACAAAATCGTAATCTACTATTTTTACAAAAACATCGCTTTCTAAAACGATCTAATATTTTTACAAAAAATAACTAAAATATTATCTTCTCTCCAAAAGTATTTGAATAAGTCCATGCGTGTTCACACCCTCATGAATCTTCACCTGCTAAATCAAAACACAAAACAAATTAGAAACCTCTAGGCATTAAAGTCCATTTAGCATCCCATTATTCCATAAAGTATAACAAGCCCTAATGGGTTATTTATCTATGTACATTCTCTTGGTAATACATTTAGTATTGTGTCTTGTGCTCCAAGCTTCTTGTTCTTCATTGTGTTGTTCGTGTGCTTCCACAAACCTCAAACTCCAATATTTTGGGCAAAATGTAGCATTCTCCTTCCCAACAGATGGTTTTGTTCAAGGTACTCAGAAATTGCAACTTATTCAGAGTGATGTTTGTGGTCTTATGCAGACACCCTCCCTTGGGAACTATCTTTACTTCATGAATTTCATTGATGATTTTTCTAGGCATGCATAGGTATATCCATTATAAGCAAAGTCCAAAGTGTTTATGTGGCTCAAAGAGTTTCTAGTTTTGGCTGAAAATCTATCAGCATGTAAAATGGGGACCCTCTATTCTAATTGGGGGGGAATCTATATCTTCTGACTTTAATGCATCTTTGGCTGAATGTGGGATAAAACATCAGTGTACAATGCCATATACACCTCAATAAAATGGAGTGTTAAAAGGAAGAATAGGTCACTCATGGAGATGGTGAGGTGTATGGTCAAGAGTAAGGCTTTATCACATATTTTCTTGCTTGAGGCTATTATGCATGTAGCATATATACTTAACAGGTGTCCCACTAAAGCATCGCAGCCTATCACTCCATATGAGACTTGGCATGGTCGCAAGCCATTTGTTGCTCACCTATAGGAAATTGGATGATAAAGCAATGAAATGTATTTTTGTTGGGTACATTTCTAAAAGCAAAGGCTATCATCTGTATTAGCCACAGACTAGACACATTTGGTTAGTTGTGATGTTGTTTTTGTGAGAGATGCAAATCAGCCATTACTTTCGTGTACTAAACAGACATCAGTTAGCTCCAAAAATGTCTATGACACTTTGCTACCATTTTTTTGTAGGTGGATAGTCTAGTGCTAGTCCAACAGATCATTCCATTTCTAATGCAGAACCATGCCTAAATGGCTGGTGTAGACTTTGTGAGATAGCAAATTAGATGCACCTATGTCATATCATACCCATTTAGCCTATCATAGTGCTTCTTTTTGCATCAAAATGCTATGTTATGGCTGCCTCTAGTCTTTGTGATGAGAATGAGCCTGTTTCATTTGATGAAATTGGATGGCTACTATGTAATCAGAATATGATGCTATTATGAAAAATGATATCTGGTCTTTATGTGACTTGCCTCTTAGCAAGAAGGCCATTGGCACTAAGCGGATATACAAGCTAAAGCGTAATCCTGATTAACAATTGACAGGTATAAGGCTAGGCTTGTTGCAAAGGGCTATGATCAAGAAAGAGCCATTGATTTTGATGAGACATTTTGTCCTACATGTGGAATGACTACTGTTCGTAGAGTTTTTGCACTTGCAGCTCATCATGGTTGGAACATACATCAGTTGGACATTAAAACTACATTTTCGAATTGTGACTTGCATGAAGAAGTGTATGTATGTTTTTCAGCCACATGGTTTTGTGCAGAAAGGGAATGAAAACAAAGCGTGCAGGTTGAAAATGGCATTATATGGTTTGACGCAAGCACCACGTGCGTGGTATAAAAAGAAACATGCCTACTTGATTGCACATGGTTTTGAGAACAGTCCAACTGAGAGCACCTTATATGTTAAGTGTGCAAATGACGTGCTTCTAATCATTGTTGTCTATGTTGATGACATGCTCCTCACTGGCCCTCATGAGAAGCATATTGCTGATTTTAAGGTTGATTTGCATGCCTCATTAGAGATGTCAGATTTGGGGTATTGGGCATTCAATTTGTGCAAGTTGATGGTGGAATAGCTTTGTGTCACACAAAATATATTGACACATTATTGCAGTGTTTTGGCCTTGAAGACTGTAAACCTATTGCCACTCCTATGGAAACATGTTTATGGTTGAGTCTTCATGAAGTTGGAGATGCATTTGATGTTGTTCTCTATCAGCAAGCTCTTGCATGCTTGATTTACTTATGCATTATTGGGCCAGATATTTAGTTTATTGTCTCACAGATGAGCAGGTTCATGCATTGCCCAGATGTCAAGCATTGGCAAGCGATTAAGCAAATCTTTTGCTACTTGAGTGGTACTTGGCTACTTGGATTGTTTTATCCCAAGGGGGGATCACTACTGCCAGATTACATGCTTTTTCTGACTTTGACTAGGTTGGTTGCTATGACACTCGTGTGTTCACTAGTGGTTTTTGCTTCATGCTTAGTAGCTCATGCATATCTTGGTTGAACAAGAAGCAACCTATTGTAGCACTTATAGTTGTGATGCTACGTATAGGGTAGGTTTCATAGTGACTGTTGAGTGTGTGTGGCTCGGACACCTTATGGTTGATTTGGGTGTTGGTCAGTCTTCTGCCACCACCGTCTTCATTAATAGTTAGAGTGCATTGGCAATCGCGAGGAACCCTATGTTCCATGCTTGCACTAAGAACATTGATGTGCACTATCATTATGTCAGGAAGAGGTTCTCTATTAGAGAGATGAATTTGGCATATGTGCCCATACAGGAAAACATTGAAGAGCTTTTCACAAAGGCTCTGCCTAGGGACAAGTTTGAAGCTTTCTGCAAAGCATTGGGCTTACTTCCTTTTGTGGATTGATTCCACATAGCTTGGCACTTTCTTATACATGAGTGCTATCTCCTTGTTCACCGCATCACTCCCAGGGGGGATTTGTTGAGATATTTTGGTACTGATGTGTGTGAAAACACTAGGACCATCGGGGCACTTTTCTCCCTCTTTAGGAGGTTTTTTCTCCCTTGGCTTGTATATTCTTCTATAACCCTAACATGCCACTTATCTTTGTGCATTCTGGTAATACATTCAGTATTGTGTATTATGCTCCAAGCTTCTTCTTCTTCCTTGTGCTATTCAGTGCTTCCGTAGACCTCAAAGTCCAACACTCTTATGGAAACGGGTTTACGATTGAGTCTTCATGATGCTCGAGATGCATTTGATGTTGTTCTCTATGAGAAAGTTATTGGATGCTTGATTTACTTATGCATAACTCAACCTTGTATTAAGTTTGTTGTCTCACAAATGAGTAGGTTTATGCATTGCCCAGATGTCAAGTATTGGCAGGCGGTTAAGCACTCCTTTTGATACTTGAGTGGTACCTGACTACTTGGATTGTGGGGTCACTATCGCAAGATTTACATGCTTTTTCTAGTGCTTCTGACCATTATTGTTTATGTTGATGTTTTGAGGTCCAAAGCCACTTGGAGAACCCTTGAAGTTTATTGGGAAATCCTTGGGAAAGTGTCTCCAAGAGTATGGTTTGAACCCTTGAGCTATTTGGAGTTATTTACTCCCAATTGAAGGGTTTTGAACCTTAGGATTGATATTTCCTAAGGGTATGGTATCTAACCCCTAGGGAGGCCTCTCAAGCCTTGAGACTTGTACATACAAACTTGGGAAATGAGTGTATTACTATTTATTTAATGTTGGCAAACTCATTTAAGATAAGCCTGTCATATTGAGAATTAGATTTACTAGTACTATTTTTGGAATAATATGGAAATATTGATTGTAAATAGATAGGATACATTATTTTAATAATGGACTCAATTTGCTCGAGTCTTATGAGAAGTTTAGATTTAAACACAAATAAATCAAACTCTTTTGTTATGTTTAGGAAAGCCTAAATTGAAGATATTTTTGGGTTGAACTAGGTGATCATTTCATTGGTCACTACTAATATGATTCTATAGATGGTGATAAATATTGTGAATAATTAATTATTGAATTCATATGAATTATTGACAACAATGGTTGAATAGATATTAATTGTCAAGATAATATGGAAGATAAATTATGTTAAAGCTTATCCTTGAATAAATAAAAATTCCCTTACCTGGTGATTTATGCACATCTTGGCGAAAATATGTTTCATTATTATTAGGGGAATTGATACTAATTCTTTGGATATTGTTATTATTATAAGAATAAAAATAATTAGGGAAATATGTTTTATTGTTATTAGGGGAATTGATAATAATTATTTGGATAATAATTATTGATACTAATTCAATGAATAGTTCATATTTTTTTAACAATACAATTGATACTTCAATAGGGAAGTAATTGTTTGGGATTTTTCTTAAAATTATGATAAATGATTCATAAATAGCTTTGAATCACCTTATAGATATCTATGCAATCAGATAGATAATATTTATGTGTACCATCCTAGATAGTTTAAAGTTTGCAATATTGTTATGGTTTATCTTCGGTTATATATCACGATAAGTTGGATGGTACCAACTACCCGTTATGGGCTTATATGATGCGACATGTATTGGTTGCAAAAGGATTGTGGAACATGGTGCAGGGTGTTGAAAGACGTCCTATTACACCTCTGACTACAGTTACTCCAAATATAGGTGCTGAAGTTGATGGAGATGGTGTCGAAGATGATATTTTGCAGATTCCTCTTCGTGTTGCTGTTTCTGCTCCACCTACTACAGAGCAGATTTGTTGGGATGGCAGAGATGCCCAGGCACATGCATTGATAGCTTTGTCTGTCAAACGTGCCATTATTCCTCACATTCGCTCTTGTAGAATAGCTAAGGATGCTTGGGATACACTTACCACATTGTACCAAGCTAGGAATGAGGCTCGTGTTGCTTACCTTCGAAAACAATTGGAGAGTGAGCACATGAATGAAGGTGATTCTATGGACAGCTTCCTAACGAAGATCAAAGACTTGAAGGAACTGTTGATTTTTGTTGATGAGGTTATACCAGATAGCTCACTTGTGCAGACTGTTCTGAATGGTCTTCCTGATTCATATCAGAGTTTTGCTTCTACTCTTCGGTTGATGATGAAAGGCAATCCAAATGCCTTATCATTTGAGGATTTAGTCTCTGTTTTGTTGCAGGACGATCAGTCCAGGCAAAACAGGTTCATTATGCGAGTTGCAGATCAAGCTTTCCTGGCTAGTCAAAAGGGCAAAGGAAAATGGAGCACTTCAACTAGTAAGCAGAAATCTGCTAATTCTGCAGATTCGAAGAAGGAAGATAAAGATGAGAAGAAATCAAAAAAGCAGAAATTGTTTTGTAAGTACTCTAAAGGGAATGATCATATCATAAAGAACTGTCCAAAACTGGCTGCTAAAGAGGCAAAGAAAAAAGAGGTTGGAATGGTTGTTGCAGAGGCCTCTACACCAAAAACAGAGTCTGCAAATCTTGTGCAGGAAGAAGAATGGGCATTTACTACTGTCTGCAGTTTTGACCCATCTTCTCATGAGTAGTGCATGTCTGCAGTAGACTCAGATGTTTGGTATTTTGACAGTGGGGTGACCAAACATATTACCTCAGAGCGCAGTTTCTTCTCTTCACTCGAGCCTGCCCCCATAAGGAATATTGTTACATGCGCCAACAACTCCTCTTATCCTGTTATGGGAGTTGGTAAGATCATTTTGACTACTGCTGATGGTAGTTCTTTCACTTTGTCAGATGCTTTATTTGTGCCAGAGATAAAAAAGAACTTGTTATCCTTTTCTGCATTAGGCAAGATTGGCTTGGTTGTGAAATTTGTTGATGACAGGTGTACAGTTCGTGATCTGTCAAATGGTGATGTGATTATTGCTTCTGGCATCTTATGTCGTTGGCTATATAAGCTCATAGACTATGAAAGATCTTTAAATGATTTGGCATGTGCAGTAAATGATTCTCAGGCTATGTCAGATGCAAAGCTTTGGCATGCACGCTTTGGTCATCTGAATTTTGCTAGTTTGCTACGCCTACAGAAATTTGAAATGGTGTCCTCGTTGCCCAAACTTGAGGCACCTGGAAAATCTGTTTGTGAAGGCTGTATTTTGGGCAAAATGCAGGGTTCATCCTTTCCAAAAGATGGTTCAGTTCGGGCTACTCAGAAATTACAGCTTGTACATAGTGATGTCTGTGGTCCTATGCAGACACCATCTGTTGCTCATCTACGTGTTTTTGGTTGTTTGGCATGCATTGGTGCTTGAACAACATCGTAGGAATTTGGATGATAAGGGAGTAAAATGTATTTTTGTTGGGTACAGTTCTGAAAGTAAAGGCTATCGTCTGTATCATCCAAAGACTAAACGCATTCTGGTTAGCCGTGATGTTGTCTTTGTGGAAGATGCTGTTCAACCATTGCTTTCATGTACTAAGGAGACATCTGTTATATCCAAAGACATGTATAATACTTTGATGCATCTTTTTACAAGTGGACCATCTAGTGCTGGTCCTAATGAGGCAACTTCTCAGCCTTTGGAGGTCTCATATGATGATGCAGATCATTCCATTTCTGATGCAGATTTACATGATGCACTTGTTGATGAGAGAGCTGATATTGAGCAGGCAAAAACTATGCAAAAGTGGTTGGTGCAGACTTTGTGTGACAGCAAATTAGATGCACCTTTGTCATATCGTACTCGTTCAGGCTCTCATAGTGCCTCCTTTGCATTAGATTGCTATGCTATGGCTGCGTCTAGTCTCTGTGATGAGAATGAGCCTATTTCTTTTTATGAAGCACAGAATTCAGAAAATTGGATGGCTACTATGCAATTTGAATATGATGCTATGATGAAGAATGGCACATGGTCTTTATGTGACTTGCCTCCTGGCAAGAAGGCCATTGGTACTAATTGGGTATACAAGCTGAAGCGTAAACGTGATGGTACAGTTGACAGGTACAAGGCTAGGCTTGTTGCAAAGGGTTATGCGCAGGAAAGAGGCATTGATTTTGATGAGACCTTTGCACCTACATGCCGTATGACTACTGTTCGGAGCATTTGTGCACGTGCAACCCATCATGGTTGGAATGTACATCAGTTGGACATTAAAACAACATTTCTGAATGGTGATTTGCATGAAGAAGTGTATGTTTTTCAGCCTCGTGGCTTTGTGCAGAAAGGGCATGAAAACCAGGTGTGCATGTTAAAGAAGGCATTATATGGTTTAAAGCAAGCACCATGTGCTTGGTATGAGAAGATACATGCCTATCTAGTTGCACATGGTTTTGAGAACAATCCAAATGAAAGCACCTTATATGTTAAGCATGCTAATGATGTGCTTCTGATCATTGTTGTCTATGTTGACGACATGCTGCTCACTGGTCCTATTGAGAAGCATATTGTTGATTTCAAGACTAATTTGCATGCCTCATTTGAGATGTCTGATTTGGGGCATTTGCATCACTATTTGGGCATTCAGTTTATGCAAGTTGATGGTGGAATGGCTTTGTGTCAAATGAAATATATTGACACATTATTGAAGCATTTTGGCCTTGAAGACTGTAAGCCTATTGTCACTCCTATGGAGACAGGTTTACGATTGAGTCTTCATGATGTTGGAGATGCATTTGATGCTGTTGTCTATCAGCAGGCTGTTGGATGCTTGATTTACTTATGCATTACTCAGCCAGATATTCAGTTTGGTGTCTCACAGATGAGCAGATTTATGCATTGCCCATGAGTCAAGCATTGGTAGACGATTAAGCGCATCTTTCGCTACTTGAGTGGTACTCGACTACTTGGGTTGTTTTATCCCAAGGGGGGATCACTACCGCCAGATTTGCATGCTTTTTCTGACTCTGATTGGGCTGGTTGCTATGACACTCGAGTGTCCACTAGTGGCTTTTGCTTCATGCTTGGTAGCTCATGTATATCTTGGTTGATCAAGAAGCAGCCTACTGTGGCCACTTCTAGTTGTGAGGCTGAGTATAGGGCAACTTTTACAACTACTCTTGAGTGTGTTTGTGGCTCAGACGCCTTATGGCTGATTTGGGTGTTGGTCAGTCTTCTGCCACCACCATCTTCACTGACAGTCAGAGCGCATTGGCAGTTGCAAGGAACCCTATGTCCATGCTCGCACTAAGCACATTGAGGTGCATTATCATTATGTCAGGGAGAGGTTCTCTGCTGGGGAGATCAACTTGGCATATGTCTCCACACAAGAGAACATTGCAGACCTTTTCACGAAGGCTCTGCCTAGGGAGAAGTTTGAAGCTTTCCGCAAAGCTTTGGGCTTACTTCCTTTTGTGGAGTGATTTCCGCATAGCTTGGCACTTCCTTATACATGAGTGCCAGCTCCTTGTTCACCGCATCACTCCCAGGGGGGATTTGCTGATATATTTAGGTAGTGATGTGTGTGAACACACTAGGACCGCCGGGGCACTTTTTTCCCTCTTTAGGAGGTTTTTTTCCCCTCGGCTTGTATATACGCCTTTTGCCCTAATGGGATACTTATCTTTGTACATTCTCTAGTAATATATTCAGTATTGTCTGTTTGTGCTCCAAGCTTCTTCTTCTTCCTTGTGCTGTTCGCGTGCTTCCGCAGACGTCTATCTCCAACAGAATGCACTATCGTAGTGCCTATGCAGACAATTTTATCTTCTCATGCCAAAGATATATACAGGTTTTGGTTCTCCAGTATAAGCACCTCGAAGTCTGCTACAAGTTTAGTAGAACTCGATAGGGTAGTTCTGTTCAACTTTTTTAGATACAATCATTTTTTTGCATCGGGGTATTTTAGTCATGCCATGGCTGAAAGCACTGATGTATTCCATATGTTGGCTATTGACGATAAGCTGGATGGTATCAATTACCCATTATGGGCTTATATGATGCATCATGTATTGGTTCTAAAAGGACTCTGGAATATTGCGCAAGGTGTTGAAGAACGTCCTATTATACCTACAAATACAGTTATGAACATGACGTAGAAGGCATTAAAGATGGTGATATTCTTCAGGTTCTTCTCCGTGATATGGTTCCTACTACACATACTATAGAGAAACTTCTTTGGGATGGCAAAGATGCTCAAGCACATCCATTGATAGCGTTGGCTATCAAACGTGCCATTATTCCTCACATTCGCTTTTGCAAAATAGCAAAAGATGTTCATGATACAATTACCACTTTATACAAGGCAAGGAATGAGGCTCGTGTTGCTTACCTTCGAAAACAATTGGAGAGTGAGCACATGAATGAACAAGACTCCATGGACAATTTTTTTACAAAGAGAAGGAGCATTTGATTTTTACTGATGAAATCTTGCCTGACAGCTAACTTGTGCAGACTATTCTGAATGGTCTTCTAGATTCATATTAGAGTTTTGCTTCTACTCTTTGATTGATGATGAAAGGCAATCCAAATGCCTTAACTTTTGAGGAGTTAGTCTCTATTATGTTGCAAGAAGATCAATCTAGATAGAAGAGGTCCATCTCATGCATCTTGTAGATCAAGCTTTCCTGGCTAGTTAGAAGGGCAAAGATAAATGGAGCTCATCTGCTAGTAAGCAGAAATTTGCTGATTCTACACAATCAAAGAAAGATGACAGAGACAAGAAGAAAACAGAGAAACAAAAATTGTTTTGCAAATAATATAAAGGAAATGATCATGTCATAAAGAATTGTCCAAAACTGGCTGCAAAAGAGGCAAAGAAGAAAGAGGTTGGAATGGTTGTTGTAGAGGCTTCTACACCCAAAATAGAGTCTTCTAATCTTGAGTAGAATGAAGAATGGACATTTACCATTCTTTGTAGTTATGACCCATATTCTCATGAACAGTGTATGTCTGTAGTAGACTCAGATGTTTGGTACTTTGATAGTGGGGCAACCAAACATATTACCTCACAACGTAGTTCCTTTACTTCACTTGAGCATGCCCCTACAGGGAATACTGACACATGTGCTAACAACTCCTCTTATCTTGTTATGGGAGTTGGTAAGATCATTTTGACTACTATTGATGGTGGTTCTTTTACATTGTCGGATGCTTTATTTGTGTCAAGGATCAAGAAAAATATGTTATCAATTTTAGCATTAGCCAAGATCCACTTGGTTGTGAAATTTGTTGATGATAGATGTAAAATTCATGATCTGTCAAATGCCAATGTCATTATTGCTTCTCGCATTTCATGTTGTGGGTTGTATAAGTTCATAGATTATGCAAAATCTATGAATGATGAATCAACATATGCAGTTCAAGATTCTTAGGCTGTGTCAGATGCAAAGCTTTGGCATGTATGCTTTAATCATCTGAATTTTGCTAGTTTGTTATGCCTACAGAAATCTGAAATGGTACCAAACTTGAGGCACCTAGTAAACATGTCTGTGAAGGCTATATTTTGGGCAAAATCCATTGTTCCTCCTTCCCAAAAGATGATTCAGTTTGAGCTACTCAAGAATTGCAGCTTGTTCACAGTGATGTCTGTGGTCCTATACAGACACCTTCTTTTGGGAAGTACCTTTAATTCATGTTTTTCATTGATGATTTTTCCAAGCATGCGTGGGTGTATCCACTGAAAGCAAATTCTAAAGTTTTTATGTGCTTCAAACAGTTTCAGGTTTTGGTTGAAAATCTGACAGCATCCAAAATGGTCACCCTCCATTCTGATCAAGGAGGGGAATATATCTCTTTTGACTTTAATGCATTTATGGTTGAATGTGGGACAAAACATCACTGTATAGGGTTGTATACACCTCAATAGAATGGAGGTGTTGAAAGGAAGAACAGGTTACTCATGGAGATGGCAAGGTGTATGGTCAAGAGTTAGGCTTTACCACATAGTTTCTGGCTTAAGGCTGTTATGTATGCAACATATGTACTTAACAGGTGTCCCAGTAAAGCATTGTATTCTATCACTCCATGTAAGGCTTGACATGGTCACAAGCCATTTTTTGCTCACCTACATGCTTTTGGTTGTCTGACAAGGCTGATTTGCATGCCTCATTTGAGATGTCAGATTTGGGGTATTTGCACCATTATTTGGGTATTCAGTTTATGCAAATTGATGGCAGAATAGCTTTGTGTCAAAAAATATATATTGACACATTGTTGCACCATTTTGGCCTTGTAGACTATAAACCTATCGCCACTCCTATGGAAACAGGTTTAGGGTTGAGTTTTCATGATCCTAGAGATGCATTTGATGTTGTTCTCTATCAGTAGGTTGTTCGATGCTTGATTTACTTATGCCTTACTCAGCCACATATTGAGTTTGCTATCTCACAGATGAGCAGGTTTATGAATTGCCTAGGTGTCAAGCATTTGCAAGCAGTTACGCACATCTTTTGCTACTTGAGTGGTACCCAGCTACTTGGATTGTTTTATCCCAAGGGAGGATCACTACCTTCAGATTTACATGTTTTTTCTGACTCTCACTGGGTTGGTTGCTATGACACTTATGTGTCCACCAATTGTTTTTGCTTCATGTTTGGTAGTTCATGCATATCTTGGTTGAGAAAGAAGTAGCCTACTGTGGCCACTTCTAGTTGTGAGGTTGAGTAAAGGGCAGCTTTCACAACAATTGTTGAGTGTGCGTGGCTCAAATGCCTTATGGTTGATTTGGGTGTTGGTCAATCTTGTGCCACCACCATCTTCACTGGCAGTCAGAGCACATTGGTAGTTGTGAGGAACCCTATGTTCCATGGTTGCACAAAGCACATTGAGGTGCACTATCATTATGTCAGGGAGAGGTTCTCTACTAGGGAGATGAGTTTGGCATATGTGCCCACACAAGAGAACATTGCAGACCTTTTCACAAAGGCTCTGCCTAGGGAGAGGTTTGAAGCTTTCCACATAGGTTTGGGCTTACTTCCTTTTGTGGACTGATTCCACATAGCTCGGCACTTCCTTATACATGAGTGCCAACTCCTTGTTCACCGCAGAAGAAGGCATTAAGGGCACAAGTGGAAAGCCAACTAGCTAAGATCAATAGACATAAAGCTTTACATGAGTCATCATGTAGGCCTATTGCACAACTTGAGGTAGAGGATCATTTAATGCAAGAAATCTAGAGTGATTTTGAAATAAGATGCCTGGATCCATATCTCTTGTAATGCATGGGAAAAATACATGATGAAGACCTCACCTCACCATTCCCTCTAACTTACAAGCATATTTGTGCATGAGCCCAAGCTTATATAAAAGAAAGAATCCATATAGAAGTGAGCACATGTATGTTCAAGAGAGAGAAGATGTACAAAACTCACTAGAAAACAAATACAAGATTCCATTCCCCACTGGCGATGAAGGGTACGTAGGGAACCACTTAGATATAGTTTTGACCTTCAAAAAAATACAAACTTATGTATAGTATAATACATCCTATGTCCCTTTTATTTGCATATATGGTTAGCCTAACTATGGTATTATGTGATTACCACAAAGCACTACTAACTATTAGTTAAATTACCCATACATAGCACCACCAATAAATAATGCCATCACTTTAGAATGTATAACTATTACTTTTTGGCAAAACGAGCCAAGAACATTACCAAATTTGCCATGGCATATGTTAGTAAAGATATTAGAGAGTATCAATGTATGCCTTACTGCTTTCTCTCTAGATACTATTCCTTATATCAACCTTCCTAACTTTCACTGTGGCATTATACCATTACTTTTTTGTTTCAATCAAACACTATCGTTGAAGTGACTTATAAGATATTAAAATAGGATATAGCTTTTTGGATAGCCACCATATGGCCACTTTTGAAGAGTCATTCCATAATTTTTTAAAAACATTCCAAGTATCTTTTTCAACTACAACATAGCCATGTTGCTGAGTACTTCTGAATGGTTTGGTTCTTTTGGCTGATGAAGGACCAAGTGTTTAGCACTCTAGATCTCTCATCAGGCGATACGAACGTATTGTAGAACAAGACTTTAAATAGTTCCCAATTTTTGGGCTCTTTCTTGTCTTGTTCTATCTTGTGCCACCACCTACGGGCGACGTCCATGAGGTTATCTATTGTTTTGGTTTGGTTCTTTTGGTTGATGAAGAACCAAGTGTCTAGCACTCTAGACCTCTCGTCAAGCGGTATGAAGTTATTGTAGAACAAGACTTTAAATTGTTCCCAATTCGTGGGCTCTTTCTTGTCTTGTTCTATCTTGCACCACCACCTATGGGCCTGCTGAATTTTATGCCTATCATCCACGATATGGCATAAGCGGAAGCACTGCCCCCACTTGTTGAGCCACTGCTCAACAACATTAGCAGTCCTAGCACTAGTCGAGCCGTGATATCTAGGCGGCTTAAGGTCCTTAAGTTGCCATCGGGCTTCTCTGACTAGTATGCTATCTCTAGGGACTTCTAGAGCTTGATGCTTGCCTGGAGCATCTACCTCCATCCTTGGCAACTCCTTCTCAGGCACAACTTACTCTTTCTTGGAACCATGCACGTGTTCCAAGATGTCATGAAGTGCACTCTCTAAATGTGCTATCCTAGCACTCATGGTCTCTATATGGTATGAGGTGTGCTCATCCATTAGTGTATCAGTCCTAACTAGTGAAAAGGGTCTTGATTCCATGCTAGAATAAGATGAGCCTCTTTTTTTTATTTTATGGTTTTATGTTTTTTCTTTTAATGTGCTTTATGTACACCTAAGATCAAAGTGGCAGCGAAGATAGAGAAGTCACAAGCCTTTACATAAAGAAATGATAAAATAAGAACCTTTTAGTATGCTTTGCTTACTTTTTATGCACATGCATGCTAAATCTTAAAAATTTTGGTAACGAAGGGCACTACACTCCCTTGCAATAATCCTCGTGCTTGCAACACGGTATAACAATAAGAACATTTCAAGTCCTTATATCCTCCTGGCTATACATGCAAACCCAAGTGCTAGCTGTACCTGCAACACTATTTTCACGCAAAGTGAAAAGCTGAACAAGCTTCTAACTAATCATATACCATGCATGCCATGCAAAATGTTTTTCCTATGTGCACCATGATGCATGAAGAATACATCAAAATTGACCTAGAAACTTATCTTAGAGTCCAAAAATTTGATGTGCAAGTGTGTGCAAGTGTTGGAGATGATCAACACACACTCCTCTTGCTTCTCCAAGAGTCTCTCAATGATTATTGTGTCAAAGAAGTGCTCGGACAAGGGTCCTTGATGTCAAATAGCCAAGTTTGAAGCTTTGTGCAAGTTTCAAGATAGATTCAAAAGGTGTCTTGCCACTCAATGGATAGAACTCTCAACAAGGAATCCACCCAAAGAAAAATCACTCAATTTGGATATGACACGAGTGAGATATGGCAAAAAGAGTGAAGCTATGTAGTCTTTCTATGCTAAGATAGATGGGCTTGGCTTATGAGAGTAAGAAAATAAGTTGGATTTTTCCTATGTGAGGTCTCCTCAAGAGCAAACACATGCGAGAAGGGCTACAAATTCCACATATGCTTGCTTCAATGCCAAAAGCGGCTATGTATGATTAAGTAAGTCGATGTAGTGCTCAACTTGAAGGGAGGAGCTCAAGAAATGGCTCTTTGAACCTTCTTCCTCCACACACGCAGCATGTACGTGCAGGGGCAGTGGACCTAGAGGTCTGGGCAGGTGAGCGTTGTTCTATGTAGTGGGCCTAAAGCTCATGAGCTTACCTCCACCTCCTTTTGCTTCCACAACAATTCTCTGTTATAGCTCGTCGGGGGCACATGGACTAAGGAGGAGGATGATGACTTGGCACGATTTTTGAGAGGCTCCCAAAATTATTTGCACAAGAATTTCCCAAAAAAAAGACTCTTCCCAAGAATTCCAAGATATGGTCTAATTACCAAATGTGAGAGCTAGAGTCTCTCAAAGCTTAGAAAATGAGACTTGTGAATGATGTGTGTGCCACTCTCCTCCCATCCATTATATCCCCTTGTATTCAAAATAGCAATGATCTGGAATGTTCTAGTGCCGCCATGTGGCCATCATGCAATACTCGTCCCCATTACCATTGAATGCCTTAGGATATCCCTCGAGCTTGGGACCTTGGCTAAGGCGGGCCCTTGTCCCACACACACATGGAGTGGTCTCTATAGACCAATGTCTGACACAAACAATAGTAAATGCCCATTCTTCATTCTGCACAAGATTAGCAAACTCTATTTTGGGTGTAGAGGCCTGTGCAACAACCATTCTAGCCTCTTTCTTCTTTGCCTCTTTTGCAACTAGTTTTGGACTACTCTTTATGACATGATCATTTCCTTTACATTATTTGAAAAATAATTTATGCTTTTTTTGTTTTCTTCTTATCTCTATCATCCACATTCCTTTTGCAACCAATACATGATGCATAATATAAGCCCATAATGGGTAATTGTTACCATCCAACTTATCCTCAGCAACCAACATATGGAATACATCACTACTTTCAACCATGGCCACTAATTAAAATACCCTAATGTAGAAAAATGATTGTATCTCAGGTGGTTCCTAGTGTGTTCACACACATCTCTACCTAAATACATCAACATTTGGTATGTGAAGAAGTGTGAGATACACATAAGAAGGACACTTAAGGAGCACAAATGCAACAAGACACATGAAGAAGATGGATGGATGAAATAAATCACTCTATTGATGATGAACAAAACTGAAGTAAGAGCTAAATAATATCCCTAAGTACAAAGTATCACCACATATGAGTGTATCATGTATGTGATAACCTGGGGAAAAAACCTCTAGCCAACACTATAGTAAAAAGTGCCCATGTATAGGAAAAAGATTCACATCAAAGCTACTCGAGGAATACATAAGTATAATAGTTTTGGCCTCTGAAAGCAATATCACAATGAGTGTACAAGAAATTTTACCCTTTTGTGCCAAATATACATACAATTTTTGGTTCGTCAATACAAGCACTTCAAAGTCTACTACAAGTCTAACAGAGCTTGATTGGGTATTTCAATTCAACTTTTTTAATATACAGTCAATTTTTTGCATTACTCTATTTAGTCATTGGCCATGGTTGAAAGCAATGATGTATTCAATATGTTGTCTATTGAGGATAACCTTGATGGTTCAATTACCCATTGTGAGCATACATGGTGCAACATGTATTGGTAGCAAAAGTCTTGTGTAATATTGTGAATGGGGTGTAAAAAACCATCCTCCTACATATGCAAATATAGTGCTAAAAGGTGATGCACATGGTGTTGATGATGATGATCTTCAACTTCTTGGACATGTTGTGGTTGCTATTGCACCTATTATAGAGCAACTTCATTGGGATGGTAGAGATGCATATGCACATGCATTTGTATCTTTGTCTATCACACGTGCCATTATCCCTCACATTCTCTCTTGAAAAACAACAAAAGATGCTTGGGACACTCTTACAACAATATACTAGGCAAGAAATGAGGCTCGTGTTGTTTACCTCCAAAAACAATTGGAGAGTGAGAATATGAGTGGAGATGATCCATGGAAACTTTTCTGACAGAGATCAAGGATTTGAAAGAGCAATTGATTTCTACCGATGAAATCTTGTCAGATAGTTCAATCATGAGAACTGTTCTTAATGGTCTTCTAGATTCTTATCAGAGTTTCTCTTCTACTCTTTGGTTGATGATGAAAGGCAATTCAAATGCCTTCACCATTGAGGAGTTAGTCTTTGTTTTGTTGCAAGAAGATCAATCTGGAAAGAACATGTCAATTATGCATGTTGTAGATCAAGCTTTCTTAGCTAATGATAAGGGCAAAGGTTAATGGAGTTCATCTACTAGTAAGCTAAAATATGCTAATGTTACACAATCAAAGAAGGTGGATAAAGATGACAAGAAAACTAACAAGCAAAAACAATTTTACAAGTATTTTAAGGCAAATGGTCATGTCATTAAGATTTTTCCTAAAATGATGCAAAAGAGGCAAAGAAGAAAGAGCTCCGAATGGTTGTTGTAAAAGTCTCTACAAATAAAATAGAGTCTACAAATCTTGTTCAGAATGAAGAATGGATGTTTACTACTCATTATATCTATGTTCCATCTTCTCATGAACAGTATATGTATGTAGTAGACTTGTATTTTTGGTACTTTGATAGTGGTGAAACCAAACATATATACCTCATAGTGTAGTTTCTTCACTTCACTTGAGCTTGCTTCTACAGTGAATACTATCACATGTGCCATCAACTCCTCTTATCCAATCATGGGAGTTGGAAAGATCATTCTCACTGCTATTGATTGTATTTCTTTCACATTGTTAGATGCCTTATATGTGCCATGGATTAAGAAGAATTTGTGATTACTTTCAACACTAGCTAAAATTGGCTTGGTTATTAAATTTTTTGATGAAAGATGTACAATTAATGATATATAGAATGGTGATGTTATCATTGCTTCTAGCTTCTTATGTTATGGGCTATATAAGCTCAAAGATTATTCAAAATCTGAGAATAATTCAGCATGTGTAGTTCATGATTCTTAGGCTATTTCATATGCAAAACTTTGGCACACTTCAGTCATCTGAATTTTGCTAGTTTTCTTCACTTGGATAATTTTGAAATGGTGTCGTTTCTGCCCAAACTTGAGGTGCCTTCTAAGCATGTTTGTGATGGCTATATTTTGGGTAAAATGCAACATTATTTCTTCCACAAAGATGGTTCGATTAGAGATGCACATAAATTACAGTGTTCATAGTGATGTCTATGATCCTATATAAACGCCTTCATTTGGGAATTTCCTATACGCCAAGAATTTCATTGATGACTTTTCTAGACATGCATGGGTTTATTCATTGAAATCAAAGTCTGAAGTGTTTATGTGCTTTATTCCAATTCTTTGTTATGGATGAAAATCTGTTAGCATGTAAAATGGGCACCCTCCATTTTGATAAAGGGAGGGAGTATATGTCTTGTGAGTTTAATGAATTTCTAGCTAAGCATGGGATAAAACATCAATGTAGAGTTCTGCACACACCAAACCAAAATGGAGTTGTTGAGAAGAAGAACACGTCTCTCATGGATATGGCAAGATGTATGAATAAAAGTTAGGCATGATCACATAGCTTCTAGCTTGTGGCTATTATGTGTGCAACATATATACAACAATGGCTATCTCTAGTCTTTGTGATGAGACTGAGCCTATTTATTTTGGTGAACATATAATTTATAAAATTATATGGCTTCTATGCAATCAAAATATGATGCTATTATGAAGAATGGTACTTGGTCTTTATGTTATTTGCCTCCAAGCAAAAAGGCCATTGGCATCAACTGGGTATACAAGCTTTAATGTAAACCTAATCAAACAATTGATAAGTATAAGGCTAGGCTTCTCACCAAAGGTTATGCTGAAGAGAAGGGCATTGATTTTGATGAGACCTTTGCTTTCACATGTCGAATGACCACTGTTCATAACATTTGTGCACTTTGCCTATCATCATGGTTGGAATGCACATGACTTGTACATTAAAACTACATTTCTAAATGGTGATATACATGAAAAAGTATATGTATTTCAAACCCATGGTATTGTGTGAAAAGGACGTGAAAACAAAGTGTGTTGGTTGAAAAAAGCATCATATGAGTTGAAGCAAGCACCACACGCTTGGTATGAAAAGATACATGCTTACTTGCTAGCACATGGATTTGAGAATAGCCTAAAGAGCATCTTATATGTTAAGTGTGTAGATGATGCACTTTTGATCATTATTATATATGTTGATAACATGCTACTCACTGATCCTAATGAGAAGCATATTGTTGAATTTAAGGCTGATTTGTTGCCTCTTTTGAGATGTCCGATTTGGGGCATTTGCATCATTATTTGAGCATTCAATATATGCAATTTGATGAGGGAATAGCTTTGTATCAAACAAAATACATTGACACATTATTGTAGTGTTTTCGCCTTGAAGATGTTACCATTAGCATCCATGTGAAAGGCCAAATGGCCATCGGACACTTTTGTATATGTTCTTTAATAAAACATATAGTGGCCTGGTCATCCGCAAACTATAAGTTCGACCATGTTTTGTAACACCCAAGAAGTCTATGTTCGTGCTCCCTGTGTACTGTGTTTTCTGCAACCTCTGTGTAGAGTACCATGTGTGGTGCCTGGAGCTCGGTTTTATACTCTGCGGATATCATCATGGAGCTCTCATGAAGGAGACGACTAAGGTGGCGACCAAGGCATAGACCTTAGCATACCTTGTCATCCAAGTCACTGAAGTCACAGTTGGCGACATTGGCTGTGCGCGAGGGAGGACCTCAACGATCAAGGAAGATAGAGGTTTCTGGCACTTCCCGGGAGGTTACCCATCCCAGTATTGTTCCCCTAGAGCTCGCTTAAAGATACACTCTTGCGGTGTCTGAAGAAGGGGAAAGACTAAGGTTAACATTACCTTGAACATGTTTTGGTCCCTCAAAGCTTCATTCTTTGCTTTCAAAGCCTCTTTTTGAAGCATTTTTGGGGTGATTTTTGGAGCCATTTTGGAGTACTTTCGTGCATAGGTCTCTTCACACCGGTTTAAGAACATCAAGAAGAGTGTTCTTTGTATTTCTACAAAAATAAGTATTCACATTTGGGGCCGTGTTTTTAGCCACACTCATAAAACTATAGGTTTCTCGAAAGGTTTTCAGTTGTGGTGGGAGAAGTCACATGCAAATCTATGCAGATTTTTGAACCTAAACAACAGAGTTGACAGACACTTGCAGGTGTTGTCGGCTAGTTTTTTGGGCTATGAATTCAGCCTTTCAGTGTCATTTTATTGCATATATTGAGCACATATACACTATGTATGCTTCTGTGGATACTGCTTATGTACGTCCATGTGGTCATTGATATAGCAATTACATTTTTGCATAAAGCCTTTTACATTTGATAAAGAGGGTTGTGGTGAGGTTTTCTTAACTGGGAGACACCTAGATGTCGGGATCTCTTCGATGATGAAGGTGGAAGACTTACCCAGCCTCACCATAGGAGATGTATGATAGTTGTTCATAGGTTCTCGATAAGCGTAGTTGGCTTCTTTTGGGTAACTGATTATATGCAATGGAGTCAATGATTCATTATGTAGGTAAACATGTTAGTACTTGCAGTTTTGTGAGATTTTGACACTAGTCATATGCTCATTTTGCAGAGGATACTCTAGCAAAATTTTTCCAAATTTTTGGTTTTTGTCAATTATACAGTGGTCAGTTTACTCCTTGATACACTTATTGTATGAGTTTTTTATTCTCACATAATCCTTTTGGTTGGTCATTATTGTTCATTAATTCATTCTTCTAAGAAGACTACTGAATTCTCTTCCAAAATCTGACACTTGGTCATCCTTCTTTGAGCCTTAGTGTGTTTTTGAACTCTTCTAGCTCCATTATCATTCTATTCAGTTCTCTACCATCATGGCATTAGAGGTCTCAGGCATGTATGGTGGATCAGGGTCTAGTGCCAGTGTTCTGAGGAGGAGCTATAACTTGTAGGGCGAAGACCATTTTGAGATCCAAAAATTTGATGGCACAAACTTTGCTCTATGGCACAAACTTTACTCTATGGAAGATGTGCTGATTCAGAGGAGGCAATGGAAGCCAGTAAATGGAATCTCAAAGAAGCATGTTGACATGGATGAAGATGATTAGGATGAGTTAGATGAAATGGTGAAGTTTACCATTCGATCACACCTGGTAGATAATGTTTACTTTACAATATTAGATTGTGAAATTGCGATAGAGATTTGGAAGAAGTTATGCAATACATATGAAAAAGAGACATCATCAAATAAAGTTTATCTGATGAGAAAGTGATATGACCTTCGCATGAAGGACACAGATAGTGTTGCTGCTCATCTAAATGATTTTGATGTTATATTCTCCTAGTTACAGGCTCAGAAAATGGATATGGATAATGAAATGAAAGCAGTCTTGTTGTCATGCACCTTGCCATCATCATCGGATACGTTTTGCACAGCTATTAGCAATAGTGCACCGGGTGGTAAACTGGTCTATGATGACATATGTGGAGCACTCTTGAGTGAGGAGGTTGTAGAAAATCTATGGTTGGCACTCAGAGTGGAGATGCATATAATGTTCGTGATTCTTACCAAGGAAAGAATCAACAATGTGGCAGGAGCAAGAACAAGGAAAAGAATGGTCAATGGAATAAGAGTAGAAGTAAATCAAGGAAGAGGAATATCGAATACCATTATTATCATGAGAAAAGACACATGAAGAAAGACTGTTATGCATTAAAGAATGCTAGAGGTAAAGGACAAAATGTTGATGGACATGTTAAATAATTATCTGCACCATCTACTTCGACTATGAAGATTGAAGAAATTAATGTTATTTCAAATGATGTTGATGTGTTGAAACTTGATAGTGCTGTGCAAACTGAGGCTCTTATGGCTGATTCTCTTTCCCACACATGGTTGCTAGATTCTGGTGCTTCTTTCCATGTGACACCACACAGAGAATGGTTCTCTAATTATGCAACAAAGTCTCTTGGTACCATGAGACTTGGTGACTCTTACCAGTGTGACGTTGTCAGGATTGGAGATGTGCTTGTGGAATTCATTGATGGTTCAAGATTTATTGTGCATAATATACACAATGTACCTCAATTATCACGTAGTTTGATGTCAGTTGGTCAAGTTGATGACCTTGGTTACAAGGTGGTCTTCTATGCTCAATCCTTTTGCATATCAAAGGGCAATATGGTTATTGCGAAAGGAAGCAAAGTTGCCTCACTTTATCCTTTCTTTGTATCATAGAAAGAACACTTGTTAGCTGTTACTAAAAAGCCTATGGCTTGTATTTGGCATGGTTGTTTGGGATACTCATAATGGAATGGAAAACCTTTCTTGTTCTAGCTACTTTCTTGTGTTACCTTTCTCTGATTTTTCATTTTGTGAGCATTGTCAGTATGGAAAGCAAACCAGAAATGTGCATAGAATGCACATTGACTCTTCAATTCAGCCTTTAGATCTCGTTCATACAGATGTGTGTGGTCCTAGGCCCACAAGTTCATTAGGTGGTTCTCTTTACTTTGTCACTTTCATAGATGATGCTACTAGAAAAGTTTGGGTATATCTTATCAAATCAAAGGATGAGGTATTCCCTCCTTTCAAAAAATGGCTTGCTTCAGTTGAGACTGAAAAAGGAACCAAGCTCAAAGTTTTACGTTCAGATAATGGGGGTGAGTATACCTCACATGAATTGAACGCCTTTTCTATGAGTCTACAGGAATTCGTAGAGAGTTTACAACTCCTTATACCTCATTACATAATGGTGTAGCTGAAAGAATGAATATAACTATTCAAGATAGAGTAGTCTCTATGTTCCATCATGCAAACCTTTCACAAGGCTTTTGGGCAAAAGCAGTATTGACTGTAGTTCATGTGATTAACCTTTCACCTAGTATTGCCAAAGGTCTGAAAGTGGCACAAGAATTATGGGCAGGGAAGCCTCCATATTATGATCATCTTTGAGTTTTTGGGTGTGAAACATATTTTCATATACCCAATAATCTTAGACAAAAATTGGATCATAAGTCAAAGAAATGCATTTTTCTTGGGTATGGTCGAGAAGGACAATTTGGATATCGCTTATGGGATCCTCAATCACGATCAGTGATCATAAAGTGATGTCATTTTCAACGAGTCTAAGATGCATAAACAACCCATTAAGGAGGTTGACGTGATAAGAGTGGTGTTTGAGGATACTAGTCCTCCAGTTAGCATGCATAAAAATTCTGCACATAGGGACGTTCAAGAGAATGTCTGATCATATCAGTCTGCAAATGTTTCTGTTCAGCAACCATTGAGATGCTCTACACGTGTCTCACATCCACCGGATAGATATGTTCCAGGTTTAGATTTTGTTATGCTAATAGATGCCGGTGAGCCTTCTTGCTACAAAGAGGCTATGCAGAGAGAGGATCATGTCAAGTGGGAGCATGCCATGAAGAGTGAGTTGGATTTTATTCACAAGAATGGTGTTGATATATTTAGGTAGTGATGTGTGTGAACGCACTAGGACTGTCGGGGCACTTTTTTCCCTCTTTAGGAGGTTTTTTTCCCCCGGCTTGTATATACGCCTATTGCCCTAATGGGCTTCTTATCTTTGTACATTCTCTAGTAATACATTCAGTATTGTGTGTTGTGCTCCAAGCTTCTTCTTCTTCCTTGTGCTGTTTGCGTGCTTCTGCAGACGTCTAACTCCAATAGTTGGTATCAGAGCAGGTCATCGCTTCATCTAGGGCGTCGTCGACACTCCTCCATTTGCAGTCTCATAATCATAAATTTTGGTGAGCATACTCAGCTCATTTCGGCCTCCGAATGCACCATCGTAGTGCTTATGCAAGCTATTTTGTCTTTTTGTGCCAAAGGTATATACCAGTTTCTGTTTTCCAGTATAAGCCTCTCAAAGTCTGCTACAGTTCTAGCGGAATTCGTCTAGGAAATTCTCTTCAACTTTTTGAGATACAATCAATTTTTTGCATCAAGGTATTTTAGTCATTGGCCATGACTGAAAGTAGTGATGTATTGCGTATGTTGGCTGTTGAGGATAAGTTGGATGGTACTAAGTACCCGTTATGGGCTTATATGATGTGACATGTGTTGGTTGCAAAAGGACTATGGAACATTGTACAAGGTGTCGAAAAACATCCTATCACACCTGCAACTGTTACAACTGCAGGTATTGAAGCTGATGCAGAAGGTGTCGAAGATGATGATATTCTGCATATTCTTGTTCGTGCTGTGGTTTCTACTGCACCTACTACAGAGCAGATTCGCTGGGATGGAAGAGATTCCAAGGCACATGCATTGATAGCTTTGTCTATCAAACATGCCATTATTCCTCACATTCACTCTTGCAGAACAACTAAGGATGCTTGGGATACACTTGCCACATTGTACCAAGCTAGGAATAAGGCTCGTGTTGCTTACCTCCAAAAACAGTTGGAGAGTGAGCACATGAATGAAGGTGATTCTATGGACAGTTTCCTAACAAAGATCAAAGAATTGAAGGAACAATTGATTTCTGTTGATGAGGTTATACCAGATAGTTCACTTGTGCAGACCGTTCTAAATGGTCTTCTTGATTCATATCAAAGTTTTGCTTCTACTCTTCTGTTGATTATGAAAGGCAATCCAAATGCCTTATCATTTGAGGAGTTAGTCTCTATTATGTTGCAGGAAGATCAATCTAGGCAGAACAGGTCCATTATGCGAGTTGCGGATCAAGGTTTTCTGGCTAGTCAGAAGGGCAAAGGAAAATGGAGCTCTTCAACTAGTAAGCAGAAATCTGCTAATTCTGCATATTCAAAGAAGGAAGATAAAGATGAGAAGAAATCAGAAAAGTAGAAATTGTTTTGTAAGTACTGTAAAGGGAATGATCATATCATAAGAATTGTCCAAAACTGGCTACTAAAGAGGCAAAGAAGAAAGAGGCTGGAATGGTTGTTGCAGAGGCCTCTACACCAAAAACAGAGTCTGCTAATCTTGTGCAGGAAGAAGAATGGGCGTTTACTACTATCTGCAGTTTTGACCCATCTTCTCATGAGCAGTGCATGTCTGCAGTAGACTCAGATGTTTGGTATTTTGACAGTGGGGTGACCAAATATATTACGTCGCAGCGCAGTTTCTTCTCTTCACTTGAGCCTGCCCCTACAGGGAATGCTGTTACATGCACAAACAACTCCTCTTATCCTGTTATGGGAGTTGGTAAGATCATTTTGACTACTGCTGATGGTAGTTCTTTCACTTTGTCAGATGCTTTATTTGTGCTAGGGATCAAGAAGAACTCGTTATCAGTTTCTGCATTAGCGAAGATTGGTTTGGTTGTGAAATTTGTTGATGACAGGTGTACAGTTCATGATCTGTCAAATGGCGATGTGATTATTGCTTCTGGTATTTTATGTCGTGGGTTGTATAAGCTCATAGACTATGAAAGATCTGTAAGTGATTTGGCATGTGCAATAAATGATTCTCAGGCTATGTCAGATGCAAAGCTTTGGCATGCACGCTTTGGTCATCTAAATTTTACTAGTTTGCTATGCTTGCATAAATCTGAAATGGTGTCCTCTTTGCCCAAACTTGAGGCACCTTGAAAACATGTTTGTGAAGGCTGTATTTTGGGCAAAATGTAGCGTTCGTCCTTTCCAAAGGATGGTTCAGTTCGGGCTACTCAGAAATTGCAGTTTGTACATAGTGATGTTTGTGGTCCTATGCAGACACCTTCTTTTGGGAATTATCTTTACTTCATGACTTTCATCGATGATTTTTCAAGGCATGCATGGGTATATCCATTGAAGGCAAAGTCCGAAGTTTTCATGTGCTTTAAACAGTTTTTGGTTTTGGTTGAAAATCTATCAGCATGTAAAATGGGCACCCTCCGTTCTGATCGGGGGGGGAATATATGTCTTATGATTTTAATGCATTTTTGGCTGAACGTGGGATAAAACACCAGTGTACAGTGCCGTATACACCTCAACATAATGGAGTTGCTGAACGAAAGAACAGGTCACTCATGGAGATGGTGCGGTGTATGGTCAAGAGTCAGGCTTTACCACATAATTTTTGGCTTGAGGCTGTCATGTGTGAAGCATATGTACTGAACAAGTGTCCCTCTAAAGCGCTGCAGTCTATCACTCCATATGAGGCTTGACATGATCGCAAGCCATCTGTTTCTCATCTGCGTGTTTTTGGTTGTTTGGCATATGCATTAGTGCCTGAACAACATCTCAGAAAGTTGGATGATAAAGCAGTAAAATGTATTTTTGTTGGATACAGTTCTGAAAGTAAAGGCTATCGTCTATATCATCCATAGACTAAACACATTGTGGTTAGTTGTGATGTTGTTTTTGTGGAAGATGCTATTCAGCCATTGCTTTCATGTACTAAGGAGACATCTGTTAGCTCCAAAGACATGTATGATACTTTGCTACCTCTTTTTACAGGTGGACAGTCTAGTGCTGGTCCCAATGAGGCAACTTCTCAGCCTTTGCAAGTTTCATGTCATGATGCAGATCATTCCATTTCTGATGCAGATTTACATGATGCACTAGTTGATGAGAGAGGTGATATTGAGCAGGCAAAAACTATGCCAAAATGGCTGGTGCAGACTTTGCGTGACAACAAATTAGATGCGCCTCTGTCATATCGTACTCGTTCAGGCTCTCATAGTGCCTCTTTCGCATCAGATTGCTTTGCTCTGGTTGCATCTAGTCTCTGTGATGAGAATGAGCTTGTTTTGTTTGATGAAGCACAAAATTCAGAAAATTGGATGGCTGCTATGCAATCCGAATATGATGCAATAATGAAGAATGGTACTTGGTTTTTATGTGACTTGCCTCCCTGCAAGAAGGCCATTGGCACTAAGTGGGTAGCTGAAGTGTAAACATGATGGTACAGTTGACAGTTATAAGGCTAGGCTTGTTGCAAAGGGATATGCGGAGGAAAGAGGCATTGATTTTGATGAGACCTTTGCACCTACATGCCGTATGACTATTGTTCGGAGCATTTGTGCACTTGCAGCCCATCATGGTTGGAATGTACATCAGTTGGACATTAAAACTGCATTTTTGAATAGTGACTTGCATGAAGAAGTGTATCTTTTTTAGCCCCCTGGCTTTGTGCAGAAAGGGCATGAAAACCAGGTGTGCATGTTAAAGAAGGCATTATATGGTTTAAAGCAAGCACCACATGCTTGGTATGAGAAGATACATGCCAATTTAATTGCACATGGTTTTCAGAACAGTCCAACTGAAAGCACCTTATATGTTAAGCGTGCTAATGATGTGCTTCTGATCATTGTTGTCTATGTTGACAACATGCTGCTCACTGGTCCTATTGAGAAGCATATTGCTGATTTTGAGGCTGATTTGCATGCCTCATTTGAGATGTCTGATTTGGGGCATTTGCATCACTATTTGGGCATTCAGTTTATGCAAATTGATGGTGGAATGGCTTTGTGTCAAATGAAATATATTGACACATTATTGCAGCGTTTTGGCCTTGAAGAATGTAGGCCTATTGCCACTCCTATGGAGACAGGTTTACGTTTGAGTCTTCATGATGTTGGAGATGCATTTGATGTTGATCTGTGTAGAGTACCGTGTGTGGCACATGGAGCTTGGTTTTCTACTCCGAGGATATCATCATGGAGTTCTCGAGAAGGAGAGCGCATTGTGGTGCGTCGCCATCAAAATACTTATGAAGATCGCAAAACTATTACTATGCCCATGGAGACAAGTTTACAATTGAGTCTTCATGATGTTGGAGATGCATTTGATGGTGTTCTCTATCAACATGCTATTGAAAGCTTGATTTACTTATGCATAACTTGACCTAATATTTAGTTTTTTGTCTCTTAGATGAGTAGGTTTATGCATTGCCTAGGTGTCAAACATTGACAGGTGGTTAAGCACATCTTTTGCTAATTGAGTGGTACCCGACCACTTGGATTCTTTTATCCAAAGGGCGGATCATTACGGCCAAATATACATGCTTTTTTTGACTCATATTAAATTGATTGTTACAAGACTCGTGTGTCTACCAATGTTTTTTGCTTCATGCTTATTAGCTCACACATATCTTGGTTGAGCAAGAAGCAATCTATTTTGGCCACTTCTAGTTATGAGGTTGAGTATAGGGAAGCTTTCACAAGTGTGTGTGGCTCAAATGCCTTTTGGTTGATTTGGGTGTTGTTCAATCTTTTACCACCACTATCTTTACTAGTAGTCAGAGTGCATTGGTAGTTTCGAGGAATCCTATGTTTCATGCTCGCATAAAGCAAATTGAGGTGCACTATCATTATGTCAGGGAGACACTCCTTGTTGGAGAGATGAGTTTGGTCTATGTGCTCACAAAGGATAATGTTGCAAACCTTTTCACAAACGCTCTACCTAGGGTGGCTGTTCCTTATACATGAGTGCAATCTCCTTGTTCACCACATCACTCATAGCGGGGATTTGTTGATATATTTTGGTAGTGATGTTTGTACACATTATCATTAATAGTTTTATGTGTAGCATTATGTTACATGCTAATAGGAGGGCTAATGTAGTGCATAAGAAACACATTTGACAACATTGTTCTCTACAATTTAGTGAGATATAGGAAATGAAATACTTTTCCTTAAACTTGTGTTTAATTTTAGAGCTTTGCTAATTGACTTATAAATAATTGAAAGTGCATAGATAGAAAATTCCATGCAAGTTTTAGAGAAAAAAAAACAATAGGTTTAAAAGAAATTCAATATACGAAAAATAATAGAGTAAAGTGCTTAAGGAAAGAGAAGGTCGCTAGGTTGTCTTCTAGGTAGTTGGAGGTGCACAGGTGAATATTTTTGCATGTGAGCTTAGCTCCATGCAAATTTTAGGTCTCAATCTATACCTAAATGAAGCTGGGCTAGATGCAATTATTTTGGTTTTTGAACTCGGTCCATGCAACGTTTGAAGTGATAACAATTCTGTATGTATGATATGAGAAATCCGGATAAAATGAATATTAATAATAAGAGGTCCAATATATGGAGGAATTAGACAAGTGAATGCCATGATCAAAGAATAAGAAAAGAATTCCCTTGAATGATGAGGCCAACAAAATTACAAGCATTAGAATGTTGTTAAGAATGAAACAAATGCTGCAGCAAGACATCCGACTACTTGAATTTCTACAGTTGTACACTATAAGACAATATTAGGCATACATCACTATAACACATCATAACACCTTCATCAAAACCATATTATAATCTTATGATGCCCATAAATTACTCAACCTAGGGTCCTTTTGTTGATAAAAAATTTCAAGTGAACAAAACCATAAATAATATTCTTAACTGATAAAACATTGGAAAAATTTCAATAGGATTATCAAGACATGATATAGAGAATGGGGCCATGCGAGGTTCCTATTCATTTGTAAGATTTTTTTTTCACCACAGATTTTATGTGTTCCACATGGAACAAGGCTCAAAAGCATAACAATTCCTCCCTTCCCGTCTAGACCAGCGTTACCTATGCATGACAGTCGCACAAAGCTTTCCATGCACAAGTTCAGGCGCTTCATGAATTTCAAGATAAACGGAAAAGTAAAATTTACAGTCATTTTGCTTGTTTGAAAGTGCTACGAAGCGTGGAAACATTTGTAAGTGCGCTACTAGTAGCACCCGAATTGGCGGGAAAGAGTATACGAGGCTCTTCCACATCTCGTCAGCAGGCCTCAGTCCAGTCCTCCGTCCACCAAGATGGGAATCAAGGTAGGGATGATCGTCCTTCCAGTAGAGTGTCCATGATTGTGTGTACGAATTGTTCTCCATGGCGTTGACATCTTTCTGATCTCCTTTCCTGTGTAGGGTTTGACAAAGCTTCTATCTGACAACGCGCCTGGTTGCATGAGTGAACAGAAATTTGAAAGCTACTTTGGTCGTAAGATAGCGATCGATGCCAGCATGAGCATCTACCAATTTCTGGTACAGAGAGAGAGAGAGAGAGAGAGAGAGAGAGAGAGAGAGAGAGAGAGAGAGGATTAAATGAGGAAACTATAAAAAAATGGAACGTGAACATAAATGTTCTAGTTGTTCCAACTTACGGTCATTGATGTATGTCCACGGACAAGGAGAATAAGGGGAGCTCTACGATCTGTGTGACTGGCAGGCTTGTGAAGAGTAAAGATAGTGAAATTGGCCTGTCATGTCTAGGTCCGCTAGTTTCTTGTTGAGAGGATGAAACCAGTTACTTTGGTACATGTAGTAGTGAAGCTTGATTTCCTCCAATTTCAAATGCATTGTGGTTTAGAGCTGTCTGCACACTGATCCTCTCATAGGAAGCGTACTGTTCCAACTTCCTATCGTGTATGTCTCTCTATCATGTGTATCACAATACTTGTTTCTGATGCCTTGTAGACGCAGCCGTTTTGCTTGTAGACTATGGTCTTATCACGATATTGTTATCATAATCTCAAAAGCTGGAAATTTTGTTTTGATGGCGGGAATCTATTTCTTGCATGCGTCAGAATAGTTTCTTTTTGCATCTTTGTGTATCCATCAGCTGGCTGTCACCAACAATTGCTGTCTCAAATCAGGTGAGGGTTACATGTAAACAAAGCCAAGTGCTTTGCAAATTCTTTGATCCATCAAGATTTGCAAATACTTTTTCATCAAGTGCACTTGTTCACAGGTGTCGTATTCTCATATGTGCCTTGTTACACTGATGTGTACTTCGAGTAGCTTTGATGTGAACTTTTATCTTATATATGGGCACTTTTTACTCTGGAGTTTGTTAGATGTTTTTTCCTATGTTACTACATACATGATACCCTCATATGTGGTGGTACTTTCTACTTAGGGATATTATTCATCTCTTACTTGAGTTGCTTTTTGTGTGTCTTTTTCACTTCTACAGAGACCCAACAATGGTATTAGAGAAAGTTAATCTCTTTCTCAAGTTTCGGGTTTTCGCATCGTGGTGTGAGTGCCCTTTTAATAGTGCAAATCGATTTCGGAGCATAGAACAGTGATTCCCCTCAAAAGGCAAGGAGTTCTAATAGTTGCACTTGGGTTTTACGCTCATTTTGAAGCCATTCGTGTAGTCAAAATTTTCATTACAGTGTCATATTGTGAGTTGAAATTCCAAAATTTCTTTCAACTTTCATTAATGTAAATATTTTATTACGTTTTTGTTCCTTAATGAAATGGCATGCAACAATGACTTGTTTGGCATGCTTCAAGTTAAAGATAAGCTTGATAGGATCAACTATCTAATGTTGTCTTACATGATGAAACATGTTCTTGTTGAGAAACAACTATGGAACATATTGGTAGATTTAGATCGAAGATTTGCCGTCTCTTCTATTTCGCAGTCTACTGGCATGAATGGATCTTCTTCTTTTGGTAGAATGATTACTCCTCTACCTACACAAGAGAAGCTTAGCTTTGATGAAAAAGATGTGTAAACTCATGCATTGATTAGCTTTTTGTGAAGCATTATATAGTTTCACATATTCGGTTATGTTCTATATCAAGACAAGCATGATACACTTTTGCCTTTTGGAATGCGGTTTGTAATGAAGCACGTGTTGCATACTTGAGAAATCTATGTATGGTTGAAAATGAGTTTGTGGATGTGTATGTGACACTCATCAAAGATTTGAAAGAGCAATTGAAAAACATAGATAAGATTATATTCTGGATGCATCACTCATCTCTAGATTGTTGAAAGGATTACTAAAATCTTTTCAAAACTTTGCTACTATATTCTGTTTGGTTGCAAAAGGGAATCCAAATATGTATGCATTTGATGAGGTTGTGTCTTTTCTTTTGCAAGAAGAGAAATCTAGAGTGAATAAGAGTGGTTTGATTGAGGGAATGCAAGCACTTGCTATCTCACAAAAAGAGAAAATCAAGTATAGTTCAGCTTTGGGTTCATCAAAACCAAAGCCTCAACTTTCCTCTTCCATTCATTCCTCTAATGATGCTGATTTACAAAAGGTAAAGAGATTCAAATATTGTTGGAAGGCTTATCATGCTATTGATTAGTGTAGAAGGCTTTCTAAGCGCAATGAAAGGATGGAATCTGAAATGTTTATTGCTGAAAATTTTTCTAATGCAAAGAATGATGAAGCGAATATGGTTCAAGATTTTTGGGCATTTGTTATTACATGTCACTATGATTCATCATTGCATTCCAAATGTATGGTTATGAGTGAGGCTTATTCAGATTGGTTCTTTGATAATGGTGCTTCAAAGCACATAAATTAATGCAAATTTTTTTTGCATCTTTGAAAGATGCACCCAAAGAAGAACATGTGTGTGCAAACAATGCCTCTTATTCTATCATTTGAGTAGAAGAAATTGAGCTTGAATGTGCAAATGGAAGTGTGATTCTGCATTGTATGATACTTGGTATCAAGAACTTAATTTTCGTTGTTTCGATTGCCAAAGCTTGACTTCATGCTTGATTGCATCGCAACGCGTTTCGATGCGTTCGCAACGCAACGTCGCAACGTTGCGACGTTCGCAACGCGTTGCGATCAAAAACAAAAAAATTTGCCTCAAATGAGGCCGTTTCGCCGAAATGGCCTCATTGAGGCATTTTCGATAGGCAACCCGAGAGCGTAGATTTGCACTGTGGAAGAGCAAAACAGCAAGATTCAAGAAGGTTCAAGGTACTTTATTACACACACACCCTCACACACGTGACCCCCCTATCTATTGCAGCTTGCTTCTTATCTTGAGTCCTCTCCAAGCTTCTAACCTCTTCCATCAACATGCCTAAAGCAAAACAAGCATGTTGGGAATATGTGACAAGCCAAGGAAAGATGGGCTCCGGGGGTAGTGAGAGATGGACTTGCAAGCTTTGTGGCTATAGTGGAGCTGGTGGAGCCGATAGGATCAAGGTGCATCTTGGAAAAGTAAGTGGCCTAGGAGTTGCACCTTGCAAAGAGCCAATGCCCGAAGCTATAAAAGGAGAGCTAATGGCATGGGTAGCTCAAAAAGCCCAAGGTAGAAGGAATAGTGGAGCCCACTCCCAAACTAGATCATTTGCAAGCGGTTCACATGGTTCTTGTGATTCCCAAACTCAAGCATCTCAAGCTCATGAGGCTTCCATAGACATTGACATAGAGCATGAGCCACCAAGAAAGAGTACAAGAGTAGAGCATGATCCACAAGAGCATCTATAC
Organism: Ceratopteris richardii; assembly: GCA_020310875.1. Taxonomy (NCBI): domain Eukaryota; kingdom Viridiplantae; phylum Streptophyta; class Polypodiopsida; order Polypodiales; family Pteridaceae; genus Ceratopteris; species Ceratopteris richardii. Next base: position 112,194,844 of record CM035410.1, read on the forward strand.
GTGCTAGCTTGCAACAACAACGTAAACAAGAAGCCATACAAGCCATCATGAAAGCTTTTATACAATGTGGTTTGTCTTTTAATGTTGCACGGACACCGGCATGGAGAAATGCCATTGAGAAGGTTTCACTATTAGGGTTTCGTTGGCAAGGGCCTACCTATGAAGACTTGAGGACAACGGAGCTCAGAAAAACAAAGCAAGCATTAGAGAGAGAGCTTGAGCCCATGAAAGAGACATGGGCAAAGTATGGATGCACAATCATGTGTGACGGATGGACGGACATATAAAAGAGAAATGTGTACAACATTTTGGTGCATTGTTGCAAAGGGACCATGTTCCTTCGAGCCATAGATGCATCAGCCGCTGGTACTACAGTCACAAGTGAGTGAACTGATTTTTGAATTTTCAGTTTATATTTGATTGTGCAATGATCAATCATGCTGCATGCATGTGGCATCTCACATGTGCATTTGCCTTGTGCATGTGCATGTGCATGTGCATGTGCATGTGCATGTGCATGTGCATGTGCATGTGCATGTGCATGTGCATGTGCATGTGCATGTGCATGTGCATGTGCATGTGCATGTGCATGTGCATGTGCATGTGCATGTGCATGTGCATGTGCATGTGCATGTGCATGTGCATGTGCATGTGCATGTGCATGTGCATGTGCATGTGCATGTGCATGTGCATGTGCATGTGCATGTGCATGTGCATGTGCATGTGCATGTGCATGTGCATGTGCATGTGCATGTGCATGTGCATGTGCATGTGCATGTGCATGTGCATGTGCATGTGCATGTGCATGTGCATGTGCATGTGCATGTGCATGTGCATGTGCATGTGCATGTGCATGTGCATGTGCATGTGCATGTGCATGTGCATGTGCATGTGCATGTGATGTGCATGTGCATGTGCATGTGCATGTGCATGTGCATGTGCATGTGCATGTGCATGTGCATGTGCATGTGCATGTGCATGTGCATGTGCATGTGCATGTGCATGTGCATGTGCATGTGCATGTGCATGTGCATGTGCATGTGCATGTGCATGTGCATGTGCATGTGCATGTGCATGTGCATGTGCATGTGCATGTGCATGTGCATGTGCATGACACATGTCAAGATAAATTATAATTTATCAATTGATTAATGATTCATTGTGTTATATGTAAACAGGTCGATTCATTTATGATCATATTGGTCAAGCTATCATGGACATTGGTGTAGAGAAGGTAGTCAAGGTGGTTACACATAATGGAAGCAATTGTGTGGCTATGGGCAAGCTTCTAGAAGAAGAATTCCCCTCTATTGTGTGGACACCGTGTGCTGCCCATTGCATTGATTTGCTGATAGAGGATGTGGGGAAGATACCATGGATTTACACCATTTTTATCACTTGCATAAAAGTGGTCTCTTTGTTCACAAAGAGACCAAAATTGCTTGCTATATTTCGGTCTTACAGTGATATTGATTTGGTGAAGCCCGCGAAGACCAGATTTGCATACATGTGCATAGTCATGGAAAGATTATTAAGAGTGAGGCAAGCACTGATGCAGACAGTTGTATCACCTGATTGGTTAGCTTGGGATGGACATACTAGTCCAAAGGCAGAGCTTGTACGACGCACATGTTTGGATGACAACTTTTGGAGGGATGTGGAGGGATTAGTGCGGGCCTTACAACCCTTATATTCACTCATACGCATAGCAGATAGAGAGGGCTGCACACTTGGACTTGTTTATGAGTTCATGGATCGTGTCGGAGAGTCTATACAGAGATGTCCTTATTTGACATTGGAGAGGTAAGTTGAAACTTGGGTAACCTTATTTTATTTTTTGTATGAGCATTCATGTTCAACTTTCAAGTCTTGACTCTTCAACATTCTTAAATCTTATTGTTTTCTAACTTGATTTGTTTTTTATCCATAGGATAGAGGAAATAAAAGGAATATGGAGGAAGAGGTGGGATTGGTTCCATCGCCCTATACATGGGATGGCCAATCTACTACATCCTTTATGGAGATCTGCATCACAGTCATTGGATATGGAGCTTGTGACTGCTTGGAATGACGGTAGATCGATTGTATGGATCTTCTGATGTGGAGCTACGTGGGAAGTTGGAGCTTCAGCTCACCCAGTTTCAGAATAATGAAGGACTTTTTGGTAGAGACACAACATGCTTGAGAAGCATGCAGTTATGCCTGTGACATGGTGGGAGAGATACGATGTTGGTACACCTGAGCTAGTAAGTCATTCCAATTTCCTTTGTAGTCTTTAACTAATAAGTTATAACTTTGAAGTTTGTCTCATGAGTCATTCCTCTTCTTAATGAACTCTTTCTTTTTTATCTTGCAGAGAAAGTTAGCCATCCGCATACTTTCACAAGACTGTAGTGCCAGTCCATGTGAAAGGAATTGGAGTACATGGGCACTCTTCCATACAAAGAAGAGGAATAGACTATCTACATTGCAGTTGGAGCGGCTTGTCTATTTCCACTGCAACTTGCGTTTATTGGAGCGTGGTGGCCACTCGGCAGAGGTGCGGCAGGTGAACGTCGATGAACTTGATATAGAGAGGGTCCATGATATACCTAGCATTCCGGCAGAGGACCTTGATCTATATGACATGCTCTATCAGGAGTTGACAGTGCCACAGCATGATACGAGGGCATCTCGGACTCGTTCTAGTCATAGAGCACACAGTGTACTAGGTCCATCTACTAGTAGGATGGAGACATCTATTAGTCGAGCACCACATGATGATGATGATGATGATGATGATGATAGTGATGATGATGATAGTGATGATGATGCTTATGGTGATAGTTATTAGTGACTAAGAGGATTTTGAGGATTGATGACTTCTCATGTGACATGTCATATGTATTATGATATTATGACTTATGATTTACTTGATATTGATTGATCATTGTATTATTGACAGTGCAGTTTATTGTTTGACTACTTAGTGGTATCATGTGACATGGATGATGGTTACTGGTATGATCATTGATGTATATGTATTATGGACATTGGATTCTGATATCACATATGAGTTATGAGTCATGACAGTCACCAGTGTCATAATTTTGAGATGAGGTTGACTTTTTCACATGTTTTTGTCATAAATTATAATTCTTTGAAGTTTGTTTTTCAA
>CM035410.1:112200500-112203000 GCA_020310875.1 Ceratopteris richardii
TTCCACTACTGAGCTCATGATTGGAGTGGAAAGTTTGAAAGTGAAGGTCAAAGCTTGGTCAAAACTAGGTCAAATCAGTCAAAGTTTGAGTAAATTTTTTGTTACATAATGTGATAGCACTTTTCAAGGGTTATCCAATGATATATAACACTTAGATGTTTGGCAAGAATTTGACGATCAAAAGTCAAACCCTATTTTCATCTCAAAGTTAAAGAAGCAAGTTTTAATGGTCAAAACAATGACGCTTGTCATTATTTTTATTGTGTCATGAATCATGGTAAAATCTCTCCTCAGCGAACATGTGTTTTTGGTAGAGAAAAAGAAGATGTTATGGATAAGCAAATCATTTTAGATTGCTTACAATTTTAATCTTTCTCCATGCAAGGCAGCTACATGCTAGTACATTTCATAATCATGTTCATTATGATATAGGAAATGAAAAGGGCTGAAGAAATGCCATTTTGGGGTCTAGTGCTCGCTATCCTGAGTTCCCATGGGCTAGATGGGGAACTGTGCTATTTTTATCGAGATTATGTCATGGAATGAAATCAGTATATAACTGTTTTGTAATGTCCATTCATGTTGGTTTGATGGCAGATAGTGGTGGGCCGTATAGGGACTGAAACACTGACAAATGAAGCTGGTGAAGTTACGAGGTTGTGAAAGCTTAAATTAGTGAAACGTCAACCATTGACTTGTTTAACGTTTTAATTGAAATGTGTAAATTATGCTACACAGTCACTTGCAGGGCATGTTTACCAGGACAATTCGATTGCTGGAGGCAGGCATCAAGCCAGTGTAAGCAGTGTTTTACTAATGGGGTTTCTATGTATTCATTACTCAGCTAATGATTTTCCTTTTGAAATCAAGAAATTCCTTTTTTAATTTGGATGCAGGTATGTTTTTGATGGCCAACCTCCTGAATTGAAAAAGGCAGAGCTTGCAAAACGGTAATTTATTCTGCTACGATTTCAAGTGCTCAAAAGAATTGAATATCTTGTTTTGAGTGAGCAAGTTTCTCTCTCTCTCTCTCTGTTATATGATGTGTGTGTGTATTAATTATATGTATGTATGTGCATGTCATAGTGCACTTTAAAAGCTTATCGCACTAAGTCATTACACTTCTTTGTTGTGAACATTGGTATGTTATCTCGTTGCAGTACCATTAAGGCATACACTTCCGCCTCATGAACATTGGAAGGTCTTTTCATTGCATTATTGCAGGAATTTTACCTCTGGAGAGGCATAAAAATGTAATGCTTGATAGTGAGCTAAGAGTTTGACCAAAATTGGTTGTCTTTAAAATGTCTACTTGGAGATGCCGTCTATTCTTAAAAAAGATTTCTGTTTTGAAGACATTGAAGAAGATCGAAAATAACTTGTTCTTTGTCATGTTTTAAGGATTGCTTCCTAATCTTTTTCTTTTCTGTGACTGTTCTCCTTCTTTTCATGTTTCTCACAATTTTTTCAAATGCACCTTTCTATATTTGAGGATTCCATACATAGGTAGAATGACCTTTCACTTGAAATTTTATATTAATTTTTAACAGGTTTTCAAGACGAGAAGATGCAAATGCTGGTCTGGCTGAAGCTGTTGAGGTAGTCTTATTTCAAATGTTCATGTGGAAATGGTGATATTATTGGTGTGCACGTCCCTGCTTCCTTAAACATTATTGCTTCATCCAGACTGGGGACAAGGCTGACATTGAGAAGTATAGCAAAAGGACTGTCAAGGTAATTTTCTTTTCCTTCAAATCTTTTGCTACTGCTAGATAGTTCACATTATTGGGTGTGGATAGATATTTCTTCCCGCCTTTCTCCTTTTTTTCTCCCGAGTAAAAGTTTTCCTGACCTTCAGGTCACCAAACAACACAATGAAGACTGCCGTAGACTTCTTCGATTAATGGGAGTGCCTGTAATTGAGGTTGTGCTTTGTTATCCTCATGGGTTGACATTATGAAATCAATAGATGAGTATATTGCAGTTTTTTTCAACCAGGAGCTTTCTCTTTGATCATTAAGTTCTTTCAGTTATTGAAGGTGTCAAGGAAAAGACTGAATGTTATTATTGGTTTTAGAAGCTTTCTGCCAATTGTTAGTAAAGTCAAAAGCTGCTTCCTTGTAAACTGTTATTAACTATTTTATTTCTTTCCTCTGTTTCGTTTTTGAAATAAATGATGAATCCAGGCTCCTGGTGAAGCTGAAGCTGAGTGTGCAGCACTTTGCAAGTCTGGAAAGGTTTCTAATTTATATATGTAAATATATACACTTGTTCATTATAAGAAATTTTGTTTTTGGTAAGATGTTTGTAATGAACTGTTGTTCAATGAGCAACTCACATCGACCCATTCCATCAAGTATGTAAAGCATTTTGAGAACTTGAGAGGCTTATTATGCATGGGTACTTTTAGGCTATACGATCTATGGATGGATCACATGCTTATCTGGTTTGCTGAATTTTCACATACTAGAGGTATAGGGCTATGAAAGCACAGATTTAT
>CM035410.1:112208000-112358000 GCA_020310875.1 Ceratopteris richardii
GTCACATCACAGAATGCTATTTCATGCCTTATTCTCGAATCAGAAACTAAGATTTGAATTTATTCTGTAGATGCGTTCTGAGTACAGGTAGATAAACTCTTCCAGCTCGTGAGAGGCTGTAATCTCCTAGAAAAATTTCCCATGAGATTGGTTACACTTCCCATTGCTTTTGATTCTGGACTATTAATCTTGGGATTTCTTCATGGATGTCACACATGCCTGTTAGGATTTGATTTCTTGAAGAAAACTTTGAGCTTTGCATTGGGATCAGATACACTTTTCTGTTCCTTGGTGTTTCTGATCATTGCACTGGTCATTTGCTATTTGGCACCCTGAAGACAGACATACAGTGTCCATGTTTATATACTCGTGTAAATGTCTTTTGAAAGCTAGATATATTCTTCCAGCTTGTGGGGGTCTAGTGTAAACTCATCAACATAGACATATTGAAGGGCTCCTCGTGTAGTTATGCGGATGTATGTAGCATGCTGGTCATTCACGATTTCTTTATTGTTGAGTTTTATGGCTGTCATAAATGTACATTTCCATTACAAAGATGGCAGACAGTCCAAAAGCTGATATGAAAGGAATTTGATTGATGAAAATCTTATTCTTATGCATATGCCCCGTCACCAGATTACTTTTGTAGTCATATTTGTAGCTACGGATCCACCTGACTGGGAAGAAAATTAGGCTTGGGATTATTACTAATGTTCTTTTGCTAGGCAGATAATGTAGCCAGCTTCAACTTTTCCAAAGCGGGGCGTGCCTTTGCAGTGTATTTTGCAGAGCAGTCTTTAATTGCTGCAATGCAACATGAGCACGTTGAGATACCTCTGAATGTATTATTGAACAGCATGTACACAATGGGTAATCACCTTCATGTGTTAATAATCTGTGTTTTAAATATACAAGAGATGTGTTAAACATGGTATGTCTGTAGGGATTGACATGTCTCATTAAAACTTTTACAATTTGCAGTCCATGAGCTGAGCTGTTCATTTTTTTAATCAGCTTTCTGGATATTCTGAGTCTGCTCATCATCGAAATATGGATGTAGTCTGGGGAATTTTCTTGAACTGAACTGCATCATCCACTTCTGGTGAGATTCCGCAAAATTTTAAGCAAGAGTTAACACTAATTCTGTACCAAAGCAGGACACACACGTGTTGTTTTTTCTAACAAATTAAGATCACCCGTAATATCATTTTGACAGAACCTTCAGGTCCAAAAGACTTATGCCTGGCTCTATAAAAAATGTATTGTTTAGAACACAACTTTTTTTGATAACTAATGCAGAAATAATTGAGTATGATTAAAAGAAGTGTTTTTATGTATATGAGATGAAAGAAATCCCCATAGGAAAAGTTTTTCTTTTATCAAAATAATTTTTGTAATGTTGATTTAAAGTCATATAAACATCTAAGACAAGTCTTGGGAATTAGAAAAGTCATTTTTATAATAAGAAATTTACTACAATATAGGGTGCTCATTATATAGTTATACACTGTAGAAGCTTTTTATATGATATTGATGCATAAAAACACAAATGACAAGTGTTTTATTTCAAAAACCATCATATTGTATCATACATATATGTTACATGTCTTTGAACCTATAATTTTTGTACCTATTCTGTATACTACTAATCATCTCAATATTTCATTGAGTAGTCATATGCCACACTATCTAGAATAAAATTTAATCTTAAAAAATTAGCTTTTCTTAATGATATAAAGCATATAATATTAATCAAAATAATTCTATGAACGTTATAAACTGTTTATATAGAGAAATTTAGAACATAAATTTACTCATTTAGTGTATGCAATATTTGTTCATCAAATGACATTTTCTTATCATAGAAAAACAAAGAGTATTGTTTAACTTAAAGAACTAGCATAGAAATATGACTCCTAAGGTTGTGAAAAAAATATTTCTGGCCTTAAGAATCTCAAATAGTATTTTGGTAAAAAAAATGAGTCACATTTATATCACTTTGCAAAATAATTCATAGATGATACTATTGCCATGCCACTTATGAGATTAGTTTTATGCCATAAACTTCGTAAAACTCATTAAAATGTTCTAATTATGGATAGATAGGCATTTAAGTATATAAAATAAGAGATTTATATTGCACTTGCAACAACGAAAATTGGGCGATCATGATTTTGATAAAAACTCAACACTAATTGAGATCACTATGATTTTTGTGCCAATATTGAAATTAGTGTCATATAATTAAAGAACGAATTTTAATGTTTCTATCCTTTAATGAAAAATTCATTTTTTTAGAAATATTCAACCTTTGTGCTAACATGTTCCATGGTTACATTTATAAAAGATTGCTTCTAGTAATCTAGAGAATTCATCAAATAATGTCTCTTTTTTAGGATACTAAAGTGTCCAAGTACAACACTAGTCTTGATAGAAGAAACATTGAACCTAGAAAATGATAATGTTTTGAATAAGAAAGTACAAACAGCATTTTGTGGGCTCTTTTAAAGAGTGCTCTTTATGGTAGATATCAAGGAAATGGTTTCAAATGCTTTACAACTAATCCTCTGCAAAAGAGCCTTTCATTGGTTCTTCAAGTGACAAGGAAAGCCCATGAAAAGCCATTGCTCATTTTGTTAAGGTGTTCTATTGATTATGCTTTATATTGTCTCAACTCAATCTATATGGCTAGAAATTATGTGTTTGTAGTTTTAAATACATATTGATTTAGCAAAATTGAGGGAGGCATGTGAAAGTGTGAATTTGTATTTTACATATCATGATGGATACTATTAACCTATAACAACAATTCTTGAGATAGTTGTCTTTTATATTTGTAGTTCAAGGGAAGACTTTATAGAGCATTGCATTTCTAAGAATTCTGTCATGTATATTGCTCTCCTTGACATCAAAATCTGACATGTGCATATCATGTTTATTTTTGATATGTTCATGTTGAACTTCGTAATAGTGAAAACAAATTAAGGTCTATAAGATCATGTCAAGAAGTATGAGATCAAGGCAAAAGCTATTGAGAAGCAAGTGGTATGCATACATAGTTGTCGAAGTACAAGGAATGGAAGGAAGGAGTGAAGGTGAGTAAAGTCTACAAAATGAGAAAAGGATGTAAATCGAAATTATAACATAGGGGATGATCAATGTAGATATTGGCCCAATGAACTAGAAAGGATCAAAATGACTTGAGCATTTGAAGTTTGATATTAGGATAGAAATGGTTAGTATAAGCTTTTAGGATTTGTAGGTCCGATAAGGGTATGTATTTTTTTGTCTCTATGATCACCTTTTTTTATTAATTTCTTTTAGCCACCTTTCCATCCATAACAATGAACTTTTCCTATACACTTTTAAAGGTTTATTACTGAATATTTCAAAGTATAATATTTGAGATACATGTCCATTTTGATGGTTGTGTCTAGTGTTCTATTGTAGCCCCCTTAACTTTGGTTTAAGTAGCAACCTTGAAATTATTTTTGACTATTTTCAGGTTGTGGTTCTATCTATAATTCCATTACCTTGGGTTCAATGAACAATCTTCAACTTATTTATGAATGCTCATGGCTGTCAAGTCAAGTACATAATCCTTTCTCATGTGTAAAGAAAAATCTTAACCAATGCCTTCTTGAAGTTCTGTAATTTTGAAATAGATTTGAGTATCGTTTTGCTCATATTAATTAAAACCATCATACAAATGGCTAGTATGGTAGGTGAAAATTCAAGCTTAGACATTTTGGAATAACATACCATTCAAAGCTTTGAAGTCCAAGTTGTAATCTATATGATAGATTGAAACATCCTCAAACAGAAAGTATCAGGAAGTGTTTCTAAGTTCTAGTCATAGTATATCTAATATACAAGAAATTTTTGAGGAATTTAGTGCAAAAACCAGCTCTCTAGTTGGGATTAGATGCCACAATGTAAGATTCTATCTCAAGTTTAAAGAGGATTAATCCATTTTTTGAATTCCTTTTCTTATTTTTACCTTAGAGTTCCTTGAGAATTCTTGATTGATGATTTACATTATCTCCAAAGTTGTAGGGTATTTCTTCAAATGCGAAACTTAAATATTTAAAAAAAGGATGGATAAGTTTTAGACTTAGTTTTACCAAGATCCCATAAGCAAAGTCTTAGGTAATAATTAGTAGAGCTAGGTAGCTTCTCTTAGATATAAATAAATGAGCAAAATCTTAGAGCACAATGTATTATATGTATTGTTAAAATTATATAGAGAGGAGCAATTCAACATGGGATATTTGGTCTATTTTGGATTATACTAAATGTACACAACTTCGAAGATGGAATTTCTCTATAAAATCTTGAAGTGCTTATGTAGTAATAATGTGTGCATACATATTAAACTATGGATCTATTTCCATAATAATCTTCTTATTTAGCATACCAATGCCGATGGACATAGGGTTGTAGATGTTTAATGGGGGTGATTAGATCAAGATTTTGGGGCTAGAAATCAGCCCTATGGAAAAAATGTCGGTGAGAAGAAAGCCTAAGGGAGTCTCTAATCATAAGACAAGAAAATGGGAACAACACAAATTCAATAATTCCCCATGTGCAATTGTGAAGCAAGTGCAATAAAATAGGGATACTAGAGAGTAGAGGAAATGATAGCTAGGATAAAAAGAGAATTCCCATAGAGGTATCCACACCTACAAACGGAGTTTCAAACAAATGATGAGAATTATAATAGATGAAGATGAATAACAAAGTAGCTAATTAACTATCTAATGCTAAAGCGATTATTCCAATAGAGTTTCCTCCTCCATGTTCTTCTCTTGAGATCTTAGGCTAGGGATCATTCTTTAAGAGCATGTGAAGGATCCTTTCCAAACATAAAGAAAAGTAAAAAGTGATGGTTAAGATGGCTTACTTTAGTGGAATGGTGTGCATGTGTAAGATGAACATTTAGTTAACCAAAAGTGCAAGAAAAAGTGTTATAGGTCTCATTTGATTAATTTTTTAGTGAAAAATCTCATTCAGAAACCTAAGACTTAGCTACATTAGTTTTACTACACTCACTTTTTGAGCTAATATAGAAGAAAAGGTATACCAACGAGTAGGGATAATCTATGTGTTTTACACTAGTGTGTGAATTTACGTACCTCTGCACATTGACAAATATGCATGCACATCTCCTTTCCACTCAAAGTTACTCTCTTCATTATATCTCTCTAGGTTCAATATATGGTGGAACAAAAAGGATCCAACAAGGATTTGAACATCATATATTTTCTTCTTTTATCTTGCAATATCTACCTACTTTATCCATAAGCATCTTGCAATATCTACCTACTTTATCCATAAGCATTTATCCATAAGCATTTTCTACTTTATCTACCTACTTTATCCATAAGCATTTTTTTGGATTACTCTCTTAGGGACCTTTACTCCCTCACCACGAAACTTCTAAGAAATTTTCTTCCACATAAGAGATCTAAGTTTCATGAGATGTTTTAGAAGTATGGATCATATGTCTATATTTTATTGGATTTATTTAAATTCTTTTCTTTCTTCAATTCTATAAGTTCCTATCTATGTCTCATAGTGGTGGCTTCCTTAATTTTTATCTTCATAAGTTCTCATGCGGTTTGACATGGTGACCAAAATAGGTGGTTCTCCTCCCATCTTCATTAATACATATACAAGGAAGGTAGCTTTACCGCGTCTTGGCATGGTCAAGTTCTAGTTTCTTGATTAGGGAATTATACTTTCAAAAGTGTTTTATTTTCTCTTTGGAGTCTATCCCATATGCTATTTGGCCATTGTTCATCCACTTTAAACATGTTTATCCTATGAACAACTTATAGCTATCTAGATATGATGACTAATAGAAATTCAATTGTTCTTGGTTGCTTGATTTTGTGAATGAGCTTTTCATTTCATCACTTAGATGCTTGGAAATCATTTAGGCTACGACCTTTGCTTATTTTAATCATGCTTTCAGCTTTTTCTTGGATGATATCTAGGCCAAAACTATCAAATGAGTCTATGATTTCCTTAAATTGATCATCTAGATACAAAAAAAATAAAATAAAATGTAATAGGGTTGTTAGTTGCCCATTGGTGAGAGAACGTATGAAGTAAGAATTGTTTTGGCATGAATGGACTCTCTTAACTAGGGTGAAGATTCACATATTATATAAACGACCTAGAAAGAAGCATAAATTCTTATGGGAATACTATATGAAGTGAAATCCTCCCTTAGAAAGAAGGGCTTATATTTTGTAATGTAGCCATAGTCTCTTTAAATATCATTTTTTGGTAAACATGTGGGTCCTTAAACTCATCATAGTGGCTCTTTGTGTATTTGGTCGCTTCAAAAGGATGGAAACTTCTGATATATTAACAAAGGGTTTTAACAACAAGAGAATGTTTATAGCATTGAACAACATTGTATGGAAACTTCTTCTTGCACTCATTTATTTCCATTGTTTAATCATACTCAAGTAAAACATGCATTTAGGAAAGGTTACAATTCATGCATTGTTTTTGCATGTCATTAATTTTATATTCATGACCTTTTTGATGCATATAAATATTTTATGACTGTTTATAAGAATTTTTTAAATGTAGAATTATCCTTCTAAACTACCACCATCTTGAGGATCCTTTGATCATAGTATATATCTCATTCTCTGTACTTCTCCTCCTCATAAAGCACCTTATAGGCATGTACCTCTTCACCGAAAGGAAATAGAAAACCAAGTTAAGGATTTACTCCATAAAGGACTTATAAGGCCTAATTCTTTCCATTTGGAGCACCTATTCTCTTAGTGGAGAAAAAGAATAAAAGTTATAGGATATTCATTGATTATGGAGTCCTCACAATTAAGAATAGATACCCTATTCCTTGGATAGATGCCTTCCTAGATAAACTATGAGGAGCTCATATCTTTAGTAAGACTAGTCTTAAATTGGGTTACCATTAGATACATATAATGCATATCAATATTTACAAGAATGCTTTTAGGACTCAAATTGGCCATTATGAGTTTATGATAATGCCCATTGGGCTTAAAAATGCTCTTGCTACATTGCACATATGATGGGAGCCTTGAAACCTCCATAATGGCCTTCTGAGGCAATGCTTTGTACAAGATATATGTATACCAACATATGAGTAAGGTTACATGATCCTTATATCCCGAATAGTGAAGAAAATGGAAGCTGATTGGTGGTCTCATAAAGAAAGCTAGTGATATGGATGATGATAATTGGGAAGAGCTTGATAAGATGGCAATGCCCACAATTTTTCTACACCTTATAGATAGTGTTTCTTTCATTGTTTTGGAGTATAAGACAATAGAGGAGGTGTGGAAGAATCTTTATAATACTGATGAGAAGGAGATTGCTTCCAACATAGTTTATTTGATGAGGAAGCTACATGAATTTCACATGAAAGACACAAATAGCATCGCAAATCATTCACATGAGTGTGATGCTTTTTTTTTTTTAGTTGTAAGCTCAAATGATGAAAATGGACGACGAAAAATAGTTCTCTTGCTGTTCCTACTACCGATACATTTTGCACAACATTAGTAATAGTGCACTTGGAGGAAAGTTTGTCTATAATGACATATGTGGTGCATTTTTTGGTAAAGAGATTTGCAAGAAGTCTTTGGTTGCAACACATAGTGGAGATGCATATAATATTTGTGATTCTTATTAGGGAAAGAATCAATCGTGTAGTAGAAGCAAGAATAGAGAAAAGAATGGTGAATGTGCAAAGAGTAGAAGCAAATCATGAAAGAGGGACATTGAATGCCATCATTTCCACAAGAAGGACATATGAGGAAGGATCTTATGCTTTAGAGAATGCCAAAGGTAGATTTCAACATGTTGATGGGCATGTTAAATAGTTCGCTACACTACATACTTCATCTATGAAGATATAGGAAATAAATGCTATTTTTGATGATCTTGATGTGTTGGAACTTGATAGTACTATGTCTAATGAGGATCTTATGGTTGATTCCCTTTCACACACATGGCTACCAGATTCTAGTGATTCTTTTCATGTGACAACACATAGAGAGTGGTTCTCTAGTTATGCAACAAAGTCACTTGGTACAACGAGGCTTGGTGATTCTTATCAGTGTGATGTTGTTGGGATTGGAGACGTGGTTGTGTAGCTTGCTAATGTTTCATATTTTCCAATGCATAATGTATGTGATGTGCCTCAACTTTAATGTAGTTTGATGTTAGTTGATCAACTTGATGGCTGCGACTACAAGTGACTTTCTATGCTTAGTCTTTTTGCATTTCAAAGGGCAATATGCTTATTACTAAAGGAAGCAAAGTTTGATTACTTTATCCATTGTTTGTATCTCAAAAAAACACTTATTAGCTGTCATTGAAAAGCCTATTATTTGTATATGGAATGGCCGTTTGGGCCACATATCTCATAGTGGAATGGAAAGTCTTTCTCATTCTAGCTACTTACCTAGATTATCTTTCTCTATATTTTCATTTTGTGAGCATTTTCAATATGGAAAGCAAATTAGGAATGTTCATAGAACACACATTGACTCTTCGATTCATGCATTAGATCTTGTTCATATAAATGTGTGTGGTCTTACTGTTACCAGTGTCCAGGTGAAAGGCCAAATGGACACCGAACACTTCTTTGTATATGTTCTTTAATAAAACATATAGTGGCCTGGTCAGTCACAGACTGTAAGTTCGACCACATTTGTAATACCTAAGAAGTTTGTCTTCCTGCCCCTTGTGTACTATGTTTTCTGCGTATTCTGCAGCCTCTGTGTGGAGTACTACGTGCGGCCTTAGGAGCTCGGTTTTCTACTTCGAGCATATCTTCGTGGAGCTCTCGAGAAGGAGAGCGCACTAAGGTGCATCGCCATCGAAATGCTTCACTGGTATCAGAGCAGTTCGAGGCAAAAGCTTTGTTTCTTTTCGTGTGAGCAAAGTGAGCACCCCCCCCAGGCTTTCGACTAAGGCGACGACCAAGGCATACCTTGTCATCCGAGTCACCGAAGTCACCATTGGCACCGTTGGTTGCGCGCGAGGGAGGACCTCAACGATCAAGGAATATAGAGGTTCCCAGTACTTCCTGGGAGCTCACCCATCCCAGTACTGTTCCCCCCAGAGCTCACTTAACCGTGGCAATCTCTTGCCACTAAGCTACAATCTTGTGGTGTCTGAAGAAGGGGAAAGACTAAGGTTGACATTACCTTGAACAAGTTTTGGTCCCTCAAAGCTTCATTCTTTGCTTTCAAAGCCTATTTCTGAAGCATTTTTGGGGTGTCTTTTGGAGCCATTTTGGAGTACTTTCGCACATAGTTCTCTTCACACCTCCAAGAACATCAAGAAGAGTGTTCTTTGTACTTTTCAGACAATAAATATCAACCTTTGGGGCTATATTTTCATCCACACTCGTAAAACTACAGGTTTCTCGAGAGGTTTTCAGTTTTGGTGGGAGCAGCCGACGCAAATTTATACAAGTTTTTTTATTAAAGCTTAAAACATCAGAGTTGACAGACACTTGCAGGTGTTATTGGCTAGTTTTTGGGCAGTGTATTCAGCCTTTTAGTGTCATTTTATTGCATATATTGAGCACATACACACCATGTACACTTCTATGGATACCGCTTATATACGTCCATGTGGTCATTGATATAGCGATTACGTTCTTTGCATAAAGCCTTTTACGTTTGATAAAGAGGGTCCTGGCGAGGTTTTCTTAACTGGGAGGCACCCAGATGTCAGGGTCTCTTCGGTGATGTAGGTGGAAGACTTACCTAGCCTCGCCATAAGAGATGTATGATAGTTGTTCATAGGTGCTCGATAAGCTTAATTGGCTTCTATTGGGTAACTGATTATATGCAGTGGAGTCAGTGATTCACTATGCAGGTAGACATGTCAGTTCTTGCAATTTTATGATACTTTGACACTGGTCATATGCTAATTTTGCAGAGGATACTCTGGCAAAATTTTTCTAGATTTCTCGTTTAGTAAACTATATAGTGGTCGATTTACTCCTTGATACACTTATTTGTTGGTGTTTGGACTCTTCTAGCTCAATTATCATTCTATTCAGTTCTCTACCATCATGGCATCAGAGGTCTCAGGCACATCCGGTGGATCAGGGTCTAGTGCTAGTGTTTCGAGGAGGAGCTATAACTTGCAGGGCAAAGACCATTTTGAGATCCGAAAATTTGATGGCACAAACTTTTCTCTATGGAAGAATCAGATTAAAGATGTGTTGATTCAAAGGAGGCAATGGAAGCCAGTAAATGGGATTTCAAAGAAGCCTGCTGACATGGATGAAGATGATTGGGATGAGTTAGATGAAATGGCCAGGTCTACCATTCGCTTGCACCTGGCAGATAATGTTTACTTTACAGTATTAGACTGTGAAAGTGCAGAGGAGCTTTGGAAGAAGTTATGCAATACATATGAAAAAGAGACAACATCAAATAAAGTGTAGTGTTGCTGCTCATCTAAATGAGTTTGATGCTATATTCTCCTAGTTACAGGCTCAAAAAATGGATATGGATAATGAAATGAAAGCAGTATTGCTGTTATGCACCCTGCCATCATCATGGGATACATTTTGCACAACTATTAGCAACAGTGCACCTGGTGGTAAACTCGTCTATGATGACATATGTGGAGCACTCTTGAGTGAGGAGATTCGTAGAAAATCTATGGTTGGCACTCAGAGTGGAGATGCATATAATGTTCGTGATTCTTACCAAGGAAAGAATAAGCAATGTGGCAGGAGCAAGAACAAGGAAAATAATGGTCAACGGAATAAGAGTAGAAGTAAATCAAGGAAGAGGGATATTGAATGCCATTATTGTCATAAGAAAGGACACATGAAGAAAGACTGTTATCTATTAAAGAATGCTAAAGGTAAAGGACAGAATGTTGATGGGCATGTTAAACAATTACCTGCACCATCTACTTCAACTGTGAAGATTGAAGAAATTAATGCTATTTTTGATGATGCTGATGTGTTGACACTTGATAGTACTGTGCCATCTGAGGCACTTATGGCTGATTCTCTTTCCCACACCTGGCTGCTAGATTCTGGTGCTTCTTTCCACGTGACACCACATAGAGAATGGTTCTCTAATTATGCAGCAAAGTCTCTTGGTACCGTGAGACTTGGTGACTCTTACGAGTCATTGATGGTTCAAAATTTACTATGCATAATGTACGCCATGTACCTCAGTTATCACGCAGTTTGATGTCAGTTGATCAACTTGATGACCTTGGTTACAAGGTGGTCTTCTATGCTCAGTCCTTTCGTATATCAAAGGGCAATATGGTTATTGCAAAAGGAAGCAAAGTTGGCTCACTTTATCCTTTATTTGTATCACAGAAAGAACACTTGTTAGCTGTTACTGAACAACCTATGGCTTGTATTTGGCATGGTTGTTTGGGCCATATATCTCGTAGTGGAATGGAAAATCTTTCTCGTTCTGGCTACTTACCTGTGTTATCTTTCTCTGATTTTTCATTTTGTGAGCATTGTCAATATGTAAAGCAAACCAGAAATGTGCATAGAATGCACATTGACTCTTCAATTCAGCCTTTAGATCTCGTTCATACAGATGTGTGTGGTCCTATGCCCACTAGTTTCTTAGGTGGTTCTCTTTACTTTGTCACTTTCATAGATGATGCTACTAGAAAAGTCTGGGTATATCCTATCAAATCAAAGGATGATGTATTCCCTACTTTTAGAAAATGGCTTGCTTTAGTTGAGACTGAAAAAGGAACTAAGCTTAAGGCTTTACGTTCAGGTAATGGGGGTGAGTATACCTCACATGAATTCAGCCTTTTTTGTCAGTCTAGAGGGATTCGTAGAGAGTTTACAGCTCCTTATACCCTAATACAGAATGGTGTAGTTGAGAGGATGAATAGAACTATTCAAGATAGAGTAGTCTCTATGTTGCATCATGCAAACCTCTCACAAGGTTTTTGGGCAGAAGCAGTATTGAGTGCAGTTCATGTGATTAACCTTTCACCTAGTATTGCCAAAGGTCTGAAACTGGCACAAGAGTTATGGACAGGGAAGCCACCATATTATGATCATCTTCGAGTTTTTGGGTGTGAAGCATATGTTCATATACCCAAGAATCGTAGACAAAAGTTGGACCATAAGTCAAAGAAATGCATTTTTCTTGGATATGGTCGAGAAGGACAATTTGGATATCCCTTATGGGATCTTGAAACACGGTCAGTGATCAGAAGTAGTGATGTCATTTTTAATGAGTCTAAGATGCATAAACAACCCATTAAGGAGGTCGAAGTGAGAAGAGTGGTGTTTGAGGATACTAGTCCTCCGATTAGCATGCATAAAAATGCTGCACATAGGGATGTTCAAGAGAATGTCCATTCGGATTAGTCTGCACATGTTCCTATTCAGCAAGCATTGAAACGTTCTGCTAGTGTCTCACATCCACCTGATAAATATGTTCCAGGTTTAGATTTTGTTATGCTAACAGATGCCAGTGAGCCTTCTTGCTACAAAGAGGCTATGCAGACAAAGGATCATGTCAAGTGGGAGCATGCCATGAAGAGTGAGTTGGATTCTATTCACAAGAATGGTACTTGAGACTTAGTACCTTTGCCAAAGGGCAGGAAAGCTTTACCATGTAAATGGGTATATAAGCTGAAATTCACATCAGATAGTGCTTCTCCAAAATATAAAGCACGACTTGTTGCAAAGGGTTTTAAGCAACAACATGGTGTTGATTTTGAGGAAATCTTCTCTCCAGTGGTCAAGATGACTACTTTGCACATGTTGCATGGATTTGTTGCAATGGAGGACTTAGAGCTAGTCCAAATGGATATGAAAACAACTTTCTTGCATGGAGATCTTACAGATGAGATCTATATGGAACAACCAGAGGGTTATGTAGTTCCAGGCAAGGTAAGTCTAATTTGTAAGCTTGTATGGACTTAAACAGTCTCCTAGACAATGGTACCAAAATTTTGATGCTTTTATGAAGTCCCAAGGCTATTCTTGGAGCAATGAGGATCATTGTCTCTACATAAAGAGATGCTCTGATGGCATCTTGATATGCTTGATACTTTACGTCGATGATATGTTGATTGTTGGGAAGTCCTATTATGATTTGTCAATTCTCAAAAAGAAGTTGAGTCAAACATTTGATATGAAGGATTTGGGGGATTCCAAACATATTCTTGGCATGCGCATTACTCGTGATAGGAGGAAAAGATGCATATACGTCTCTCAAAGTGAGTACATATCCAAAGTACTTCACCGGTCCAATATGCAGGGTGGAAAGGCATTGAGTACACCTTTACCCACATATGTGAAATTGAGCAAGAATGACTGCCCCAAATCAGATGAGGAAAAGGAATTCATGACCAAAATTCCCTATCAATCTGCTGTTGGTAGTCTCATGTACGCTATGGTAGCTACGAGACCAGACATTGCATTTGCAGTGGGAGTTGTGAGCAGATATATGTCTAATCATGGCAAGAAACATTGGGAAGCGGTCAAGATGATTTTGAGATATCTGAGTGGCACTAAGGACAAATGTCTATGCTTAGGTAGAGGAAAAGCATCCATTATTGGTTACACAGATTCTGACTATGCTGGTTATATAGACAATCGATCGTCTACATCAGGGTACATTTTTCATTTTGTTGGAGGTGCTATCTCTTAGAGATCTCGTCTTCAAGAATGTACAACTGTTTCCACCACAGAAGCAGAGTATGTTGCAGCAAGTGAGGCATGTAAGGAAGCATTGTGGCTTTCTCCTCTTGCTTATGATATGGGTTTACCTCAGCATGTACCTCGCTTGCTCAGTGATAGTCAAAGTGCCATTGCTTTGGCTAAGAATCCGGTCTATCATGCAAAGACCAAGCACATTGAGGTGAGGTATCACTTCATTAGAGATTGCTTAGCCACTGAGAGCATTATTCTTGAGAAGGTTCACACTCGAGATAATGCTGCAGATGCTTTGACTAAAGCTCCACCACATGATAGCTTTCGACACTGTTGTCACTTGATGGGGGTTACTTGATTCTTGATCTTACGCAGTCACTTGTATACTGTGTAACATGCCCATCAGGTGGGAGGTATAGTTTGTATACTTACACTCAGGTATTCTTTATCATTCTTTATTTTTCTCCCATAGTTACTCTGGCCATATTGGCCTTTAGTGGGAGATTATTATCGTTAGTGTCCATGTGAAAGGCCAAATGGCCACCGAACACTTCTTTGTATATGTTCTTTAATAAAACATATAGTGGCCTGGTTAGCCACAGACTGTAAGTTCGACCGCATTTGTAATACCTAAGAAGTCTGTATTCGTGCTCCCTGTGTACTGTGTTTTCTACGTATTCTGCAGCCTCTGTGTGGAGTACTGCATGCGTCCTTACTCCGAGCATATCATCGTGGAGCTCTCAAGAAGGAGAGCGCACTGAGGTGCATCGCCATCGAAATACTTCACTTACACCCACTAGGTCATTAATAGTATGGTGCTCATCACTTCGTCACCTTCATAGATGATTGTACTAGAGAATTTTGGGTTTATCCTATCAAGTCTGAGGTACTCCCTACTTTTAGAAAATGGCTTGTCTCAATAGAGACAAAAAAGGGAACTAAGCTTAAGGCTTTGAATTCTAATAATGGTTGTGATTATATCTCACTTGAATTTAGCCATTTTTGGTAGTGTAGAGGATTACGAAAAGAGCTTACAAATCCTTATACCCCAATATAGAATGGTGTACCTCAAAGGATGAATATAACTATTCCGATAGAGTAGTTTCTATGATGCATCATATAAATTTTTCACAAGGCTTTTGGAAGATGTAGTATTGACTGCAATTCATGTGACTAACCTTTCAGCTAGTATTGCTAAAGACTTGAAAGTGGCACAAGAGTTATGGATATGGTTGTTACACTTATGTGTTCCTTGAGTAGCTTTGATGTGAACCTTTTGCCTATACATGGGCACATTTTACTCTAGTGTTGGCTAAAGATTTTTTCTCCACATTACCACATACTTGATACACTCATATGTGGTGGTACTTTGTACTTAGGGATATTATTCAGCTCTTACTTCATATCTGATCATTGTCAATAGAGAGAGCTATTCTAGCCATTCGTCTTCTCTGTGTGTCTTGTTGCATTTATGCTCCTTCTATGTGCTTCTCGTGTGTCTCTCACACTTCTACACACACCCAACAGTGGTATTGGAGTAGGTTCAACTCCTTCTCAAGTTTTAGTTTCTTGCGTTGTAGCACGCACACACTTTTAACAGTGGAAATTGACTTTGGAGCATAGAATAGTGAATTTCAACAACCAAGAAACATTTCCACTAGTTACATTGGCAATTGTACTACGGTTTTAACAGCATTTTGAAGTCATCCGTGCAGTCAAAATCGCTATCAGAGTGATGGTTTGTGAGCTAAAATTTCAACATTCATTTAAGCTTTCATTGAATTAAAGATTTTGTCACATTCTTATTCTTTCCTGAAATGGCGGGTAATAATGACTTGTTTGGCATGCTTCAAGCTAAAGATAAGCTTGAAGCATGCCAAACAAGCCAAGTATGAAATTTCAGTGTATGATCTAATTGATTTGTTTAACAAAGAGAAACTAACTAGAGTAGGAAAAAAAAAATGAAAGATTGTTTTTAATTGAAAGGTTGCAAATATGTATGTATATCAATAGAAATAAAAATGAATCTGAAAATTCTTAGAATGATGAAGCATGTTCTTGTTGCAAAATAACTTTGGAACATAGTGTCAGATGTAGATCGAAGAACCGTAGGTTCTTCTACTTCATAGTCTACTATCACAGATGGAGCTTCTTCTTGAATTGTAGTGGTTACTCCTTCTCCACCTACATAGGAGCAACTTAGATGGGATGGAAAATATGCTCAAGCTCATGCATTGATTGCATTTTCTGTGAAGCATCATATAGTTCCACACATTCGGTCATGTTCTACATCAAGACATGCATGGGATACTCTTGCTTCTTTGTATGCCGTGTGTAATGAATCATGTGTTGCATACTTGACGAAGCAACTTGAGGATGTATGTATGGCAAAAAATGACTCTGTGGATGTGTATGTGACATGCATCAAAGACTCGAAAGAGCAATCGGCAAACATAGATGAGATTATTCTGGATGCATCACTCATCTCTACATTGTTGAAAGGATTACGAGAATCTTTTCAATGCTTTGCCACTACACTCTGTTTGTTTGCAAAAGCGAATCCAAATATATATGCATTTGATGAGGTTTGTCTCTCCTTTTTCAAGAAGAGCAATCTAGATTGAATAGGAGTGGTTTGATTGAGGGAATGCAAGCACTCGCTATCTCACAAAAGGGGAAAAGCAAGTATAGTTCAACTTTGGGTTCATCAAAACCAAAGCACTAACCGTCCTCTTCCACTCATTCCTCTAATGATGCTGATTTGCAAAAGAAAAAGAGACACAAATATTGCCATAAGATTGTTCATACTATTAATGAGTGTAGAAAGCTTGCTAAGCACAATGAAAAGAAGAAGGAATCCGGCATGTCTGTTGCTGAAAATTCAACGAATGCAAAAAATGATGAAGCCAACATGACTCAAGATTTTTGGGCATGTGTTGTTACATGTCATTATGATGCATCTTTGCATTCTAAATGTATGGTTGTGAGTGAGGCTTATTCAGATTGGTTCTTTGATAGTGGTGCTTCAAAGCACATAAGTTCATGCAAAAAGTTTTTTCCATCTTTGAAAGATGCACCCAAAGGAGGACATGTGGTGTGTGCAAACAATGCCTCTTATCCTATCATTCAAGTAGGAGAAATTGAGTTTATGGCTGCAAATGGAGGTGTGATTCCTTTGAAGAATGCATTGTATGTAACCGCTATCAAGAAGAACTTACTTTTAGTTTCGTTGATTGCCAAAGCTAGAATTCATGTACAATTTGTTGATGATAAGTGTATGGTTCATGATTTCAACAATGGTGATATTACCATGATGTTTGGTGCAAGCCACTTTCCACACCAGTTGAGATATAATTTAGGCTCTCAATCAAGGATTCTAGTGATGCATTTAACACTTCTCTTTATCAGCAAGCTGTGGGATGTCTTATATATGCATGCAACACAAGGATGGATATACAATATGCAATTTCTTAGTTGAGTCGGTTCATGCATAGCCTTGACAGTAAGCATTGGAAAGTGGTGAAAAGTGTGTTTAGATATCTCAAAGGCACTTTGAACTTAGGTCTCTATTGTGGAAGAGATATTCAACCATGCTTGCATGCTTTTACCGATAGTGATTGGGCTGGTTGTTAAGATACTCTCGTGTCCACTAGTGGTAATTTCTTTTTCCTTGGAGACTCATGCATATCTTGGTTGAGTAAGAAGTAACCTACAATGGCAACATCGAGTCGTGAAGCTAAGTACAGAGCAGTTTTCACAGCTACAATGGAATGTATATGGCTGAGATACCTATTGATGGATCTTTGCATGGAGATTGATGCTACTACCCATATTATCACTGATAGTCAGAGTGCATTGGCTGTTGCACGAAACTCAGTGTTTCATGCATGAAGCAAACATATTGAGGTGCATTATCACTATGTGAGAGAGTGCCTTCATGCAAAAGATATTGATTTGATATATGTGCATACACAAGATAATGTGGCATACATATTCACCAAAGCTTTTCCACGAGGAAAGTTTGAAGTTTTTTGCAAAGATTTAGGATTATTCCCTTATGGGGGCTGATATGTCACTCCCTATATGTGTTCACATCATTTGCTCCAGGGGGGCTTTTTACACTTGTGTTCCTCAATTAGCTTTGATGTGAACCTTTTCCCTATACATGGGCACGTTTTACTCTAGTGCTAGCTAGAGGTTTTTTCCCCATGTTACCACATACTTGATACACTCATATGTGGTGGTACTTTGTTATTAGGGATTTTATTCAGCTCTAACTTCATATTTAATCATTGTCAGTAGAGAGAGCTATTCCAGCCATCCGTCTTCTCTGTGTGTCTTGCTGTGTTTGTGCTCCTTGTGTGTGCTTCTCGTGTCTGTTGCACTTCTAGACAAACACCCAACAATGGTAACCACCACATTATGATAATCTTCAAGGTTTATGTTCTCTTTCCAATTAATTTGAGACAGAAGTTAGAATACTAATCTAGAAAATGCATTTTTCTTGGATATGGAAGAGATGGAAAATTTAGATATGGTTCATAGGATCCTAAAACATATTCAATGATAAAAAGTAGTGATGTCATTTTCAATAAAAGTAAGATCCATAAAGAGCACACTAAAGAGTTTATACGTATACATATATGTATATGTATATGTATACGTATACGTAAGGGTCATATTTGATGATGTTAGTCCTCCTTCTATTATGCAAAAGAATCTATCAAAAAAGGTTGTTCACAAAAATATTTAACAAGAGTCTACTATTGCTCATGATCAGCAACCATTGAGATGCTCTTCACGTGTCTCACATCCACCCGATAGATTTGTTCCAAGATTTGATTTTTTCATGTTGATAGATGCTAGTGCGCCTTCTTGTTATAAAAAGCTATGCAGACAAATAATCATGTCAAGTGGGAGCATGCCATGAAGAGTGAAGTCAACTCTATTAATAATAATGGTACTTGGGAAGTGGTACCTTTGTTAAAGGGAAAGAAAGATTTGTTGGAGCAAATCTATGACAAGCCTAAGTATTGGCTTGAGTCCCACAAAGTCATAAAAGAAGCTTCAAAATGAAGACTATGTAAAGTTCACTTGTGAACTACCTCTTGTAACTTTTGAAGAGTTTACTTAATGTAAAAGTGAAAGAATCTTAAGTGGTTGAGTCCACATGATCAAAAAGGGAAAGAGGAGCCACGAATTCATGATTTGTGGTAGGTAGAGAATCAAATCAATCATTGATTGATTGGAGAGTGATTGAGGGAAGTTAGCATCCCAAACTCAACTATAAATAGATGGCAGTTTTAGTCGTGGTTAGAGAGACCTATGTGAAGACCTCCAAGAGTTGAGATTTATGCCATATCAAGGTGTGATTACAAGGCACACATATCTATCAGTAAGTCCATTGTATTGTACAAGCAATATACTTTCATTTCATGATCATTTGAGTTCATATTTCCATGTTCTTGTGAAGTGTACTACTCACTGCCATTACTCTCAGTTTTCTCAGTTAGATTGCAGAGATGTTTTCTCTGAACTTGGTGCATCATTTTCAGTGATTTAACTTGTTAAAGTTATCTCTATAAGTCTACTATATGCTCACAAATTTTCATGTCATTTAGATGTTGCAATCTTCAGTTATGTTCATTTGAAGTCAACAGGGTCTGTTCATCTTCACTTCTCTGTCAGGTACCCGATTTTTTCACTCACCTTGTCGGAGCCATTTCTTAGTGGTTACTTATCCAAATTCGGTGATTTAAAGCTTGTTGGATTCAGCTTACTGTCTAGTATAACCATACAAGTTTATAATCATTGGATTCCTAGATTTTGAGTTATGATCATTTTTCTGCTCACTGGTCTCAAACTGTAGCAGCCCGTGAAAATCGGGATGATGTCATCACTTGTTAAAACTCATTCTCAGTGTGTGGTTTATTATTTTTGATGAGATTACTCTTGAAAGTTAGCTCTTTAAGCTACCTATACTTCCCCAAGAGGAATTAAGCTAATTACTGCTGTGCTTAGAGAATTATGCAAAACACTGGATAGGTGTATGAACCAAATTAGCAAGTTTTTCACCTCTGAGCTAACTCCAACTTATCTGTTTTGATCTATCTTTTTGAGAGTGATCTTCCAAGGTACATAGGGTGTCTAATAGATCCATTGGAAAGCTAAAAGGGCCCACCATATACTCATGGAGTTCATTTGGCTGGTGTAGATCAAGGATTTTGCAACACCTCTTCATCTTCAAGCACATACCTATCCATCTCTTCACAAGATTTACCATGAAAATGGGTATATGCACTGAAATTCACATTAGACAGTGCTTCTCCAAAGCATAAAGCACGACTAGTTGCAAAGCAATTCAGTCAACAACAAGGATTTGATTGAGGAAATGTTGTAACTTGTGGTCAAGATGATGACATTACACATGTTGCTTGGATTAATTGCAAAAGAGGACTTATGGCTAGTCCAAATGGATGTGCAAAATTCTTTCTTACATGTAGACCTATATGGAACAATCAGAGGGTTACATAGTTCTTGGAAATTAAATTCTAGTGTGTAAGCTCAAGAAGGGCTTGTATGGACTTAAGCAGTCACCTAGACAGTGGTATCAAAAGTTTGATGCATTCATGAAGTCCCAAGGCTATTCTAGAAGCAACGAGGATCATTGTCTTTACACTAAGAGATGTTCAAATGGCAACCTAATATGTTTGATACTTTATGTTGATGATATGTTGATTGTCGGGAAGTCCTCAAAAAATTTCTCTTTCTTGAAGACAAAGTTAAGTCAAAATTTTGAAATGAAAGATTCGGGAGATGCTAAGCATATTATTGGCATGCTCATTACTTTTGATAGGAGTAAGAGATGCATGTACTAGTCTCAAAGTGAGCACATTACCAAATACTTCATAGATTCAATATGCATGGTGGAAAGGCATTGAGTACACCATTGCCTACATATGTGAAGCTGAGCAAGGATCACTGTCCCAAATCTGATGAGAAGAAGGAGTTCATGACCAAGATTCCTTTTCAATCTATTGTTGGTAGTCTCATGTATGTCATGATAGCTATGAGACTAGACATTGCATTTGTAGTGGGAGTTGTGAGCAGTTAAGTTATATGTTGAATCCTGGCAAGAAGCATTGGGAAGTGGTAAGGATGATATTAAGATATTTGAATGGCACTAAAGATATGTGTCTATGCTTGGGTAGAGGTGATACATCCATTATTTGATACCATGACTCTAATTATGTTGGTTTTGTAGAAAATCAAAAGTCTGCTTTAAGATAAATTTTTCACTTCACTAGTGGTGCTATTTCTTGGAGGTCTTGCCTTCATGAATGTACAATTGTGTCCACTATAGAAGTAGAGTATGTTGCAATAAATGAGGCATTTAAGGAAGCATTATGGCTTTCTAGATTGGTATGTGACATGGGAATACCTTAACATTGTTAGAGGTGTTAAAGGACAAGAAGGCCAAAGAAAGGGATTAGAAGGATCAAGTGGATAGAACCGTCATGTAGATCAGACAAAGAATAGGCCTAATCATTTTTCATAAATTATTTTCAATCAAGAGTGATTTTTATCATTACACCAACATTGTAAATATAATTTTTGATAGTTCCAACTCCATTTGTTCAAGCAAAGGAGTCCTCAAGCTTGAGGAGCATTAGAAGCATCCACGTATCAATTTTCATAATTTTTATATTCATGGTTTGGGCCCTCAAATAAGCCCTGGAACCTAGTTTTTAACTAGGTCACACAGTAGGTCTAGTCAGGGACAAAGCTAGTGAAAAACTATAAAAAGAGCTAGAAAGCTCATTTTTATAGTAGTGAGCATTGTGTACTTTCTTCGAGCTTTCTAATATAGTGTTCCATTGTTCCACTCTTTGTCTTACATTGTGTGCGCATGTGTGTGTATGTGTGTGCATTCTTGTGTGCTTCTCACTCACTCACTTGTGCACTCCACTTGCTCATGGTCATCATACCACCCTCACATCTTTGTGAATTGATGATTATGAGGCGGATCTCCTCATGTTGGTGCTTGCCATTGTGCTAGAGTGACAACAAAGTCGGTGCTTCTAGGGAGAGAGCTTCGAGGACAAGTGTGATATGGTAAGATGTGGAGTTGTGATGGATTCATAGATATCTTCTTTATCGTTCATTTTTTTCTTATGTTCTTCATCACCATCATCATCCTCACCATCTCCCATCTCCATCTCCTTCTTTGCTGAATTTTCAACTTTTTGGTCATATTCCCTTCCCTACCTCATTCCCCTCATTCCATTTGTGAGAGAGAGCTTTTGTGAATTCATTTTTCTTGTTGTTTGTGAACATTTGCTACAGGTTTTAGCTATATCACCACCTCTAATAGATTTCATAGGTATGATATACCTTTGCATAGTATTTGAGAGGACGACCTTTGTCTGTCATGACAGATAAAGAAAGTTGGTATTTTTTGATTACATGCTAGGCATGATAAACCTCACCACTAGAGCATCCCAAAACACTAGAATTTTTGACAAAATTTGCATTTTTTATGTAGACAACAGACACTGTCTATTGTGATAGATAAAATTCATGATAGACATCCATCTATCATGACAGACATAGTCTATCATGATAGACACATCTATCATGATAGACACTATCTATCACGATAGACGACCCCTCGAGACAGAGAGCATCTATCGTGATAGACATCGTCTATCAGGACAGAGTGAAATCCACGACAAATGATAGACAATGGACACCATCTATTGTGACAAAAACCCATCTATCACAATATATTGGACCCCATCATAGACCCCATCTATCATGATAGAAACTTGTCTATCGTGATAGATAGAAGGCCATGATAGATGACAGATAACATCTATCACAATAGACACCCATCTATGAAGACAGACATGTCTATCACGTTAGATAGATCTATCATGATAGATAAATCTATCACAATAGATAGGTCTATCATGATAGACACCCATCCATCACAACAGATAGCCACCCATGATAGACACTGTCTATCACAATAGATAGCCACCCATGATAGACACCATTTATCGTGACACACAACCACCCACGATAGAAACTGTCTATCGTGATAGACACTCATCTATCATGACACAGAACCACCCACCATAGAGACCATCTATCATGATAGATAGATCTATCATGACATACACTGTCTATCGCGATAGACATACAATTTTGGCTAACAAATTAGAGTTTTTAATTTTTGAAAATTAGGGCTAAATTTTGGCATTTTTCAGGCTCTTTCACCTACACAATTGTGGTTGTCTTAAACAAGTATATAAATTTCATGAGAGGTTCTATTTTTCTGTTTGGCCCCCATGAGCCTGTTTTCTCATCCAAAATGCATTTTTTTGAGCTCTAGAGTTCATTCAAAAAGCAAGAAAGCTCCAATGGATTTTTCAACAATACAAGGGGGAAAACGGGCCTTAAGAAAAAAGCCTAAATCAAAATTTTCTATCAAATAAATTAAAAATAAAGCTTGATCTAAACTTGGGACTTTTATAAGTCCATTAAGAGCCATTCAAGGGTGTCCAGAGCAAGGTAAAAGTATTCCTCACGATATAAATTAGTGTAAAAGAAGTGTCATTCTAAATAAAATAAAAGAACAAGTGTTGATACAAAAGAACATTGCAATATGGCTGTACTCAAGAAATCAGGGTTAATAGATAAGGCTTATGAACCTTAGATCAGTTAGACATCTAGGCCGGGATCGAAAAAGCACTAGATCTTTTGAGGATAGTGTCAACCATACAACTAGGTCGTGGGCTCAACAACTGAGTGATTATCCCTACATGCTGAGTTTATAGACGAGTGACTCAGAGATGTCGTATAGCATGGAGAGGCCAGTAGGTAGTTTGGGTGTCCCATACCTAGAAAAGCCAGAAGGGCCATATAAGACTCAATTGGTATACATCAAGACCAATCGATTAGGTGCTCGCATCTGTGAGGATGGTTTGAGAATGTTTGTTGTCCAACTTAAGAATCCAAATCAGCTAGTTGGACTGAAACACCTAGTGGTAAACTTTGAAGAAGGCTCATACATCGATAAAGAGGGAACTATGTATGTAGTCACAAACGTGCAAGATAGAACTGATGAATTATGAATTGTGATTCCAAAAACTGAGCTTGATGACCTAGAACAAAGAACCCTAGGAGTAGAGCCTAGGATCTCTAGAGGCAAATCTGTCTTTAACGAGAGTGATTACTCCAAAGTGTATCCTACAAGATAATAAGAGCATAGAGTTATTATTGAACAAAGAAATAGACGAGGCATTCTAGAGATTTAAACCCGACCAGCCTAACAAAGTTGGGGTAGTCACCATATATGAATTTAAAGATCGTGATACAACTGGAAAGGTGGTCTACTTAGACAACACCTGAGAGAGAATGTTTGTGGTATTAGAGCATGGTAGGCATGCCTACACTTGGAAGGGTGAATTTATCTTTTCCCAATCAAGATCAAATGTCTCTTTTGGCCACTAAGGAGCTGGAACAACCAAGCTCATGGAACTTAGAGGGACAAGAGTAGAGATACACCTAAAGTAAGTTTTACACTCGAAAGAGAAAGAACCAGACCAGAAGTGGGTAGAATGGATAATGAGAGGCATAGAGACCGAAGACTTCAAAGAGGCATGGATGAGTCTCCCCTACCAAGGCCCATAGAACATCCTAGGATCTTGAGGCGTACACAGTTGGTTAAGTCCATGAAGAACTGCTTCGATGGCACAAGAGACCCTTATGACCATGTAGCAAATTTTAGGCAAGTTTTGAGAGTTGAACAAGTTGAAGACTTGTTCACTCAGCACAACACCTTTGTTATAACTCTCAAAAACACCGCCTTGACATGGTTTCAACCACTATATCAAGGTCAATTTAAGAATATAGACTAGTTTTTGAAGTGTTCATCATTGAATTCTCCAAGTGTGGCATCAGGCACAACACCTCATTTCTGATACATAGCTTCAAAAAAACCCCTCAGCAAAGAGTTCGACTTGTAAGAAGATGGTTTAGATAGTACTTAGAAAGATGCCCTATTCGATCATTAACCACATGAACCAAACAAGTGGGTTTACTCCTAGATGGTTTGTTAAGTACCAAATTGAGATCTTATGTGTACTTGAAGGACCCTAGGTACATAGAACATTGTGTATGCATGTGCATATACATTGAGGATAATCTGGGTGATGAATTAGAGCTTTCAAAAATATATAAAGATTTAGATAGATCTACTAACCTCACCTCCAAACCATCTACATCTATTGAGGAACTGGTAGAGAAGGTGGCTCAGAAGTTATGTGTCTCTAGCAAGCATATGACTAGATTTGTGTTAGTGAAACGATGCCATACTTGTGGAGGAGACCACATGGCTAATGTTTTCCCAATTATAGCACAACCTTAAGGGAACCCTAATAGTCAATACTGCACAATAGAAAGGAGATAAACTAACCATTTTGCACAAGACTGCCCATATAACAATGGTTAGGCAACACGATCCATATCCATATCAACAACAAGGAAGACATCCAAACTAGTGTCCACCATAGCAACCCTACCAGCCACCCTATCAAGCTCAACAAAGGCCTCAACAACCCTACCAGCTACCCTATCAAGCTCAACAAAGACCTCAATGAGTGTTAGTTCAATAGCCTCTGCCTCCAACTAATGATCCCAATAAAGTATGCAACTGCTGAAGAAAATTTGAATAGGGCCTTAGTGCGAGCATCACAATTGATTTCAAAAAGTGACCTGAATAATCATAGTTTTGACTTGACTCATATTGATAGTATGCCAAATTACTCTATGGAGTCACCAGAGCATAACAAGACTTACCCTTATGACAATCCTAGTGAACCTAGTTGGGAGCTAGAATACTCTAATGTCATGTACACAAATCCTAACTCTAGGCCCCAACCAAGATATATAAGATCCCCAACACCTAGAGGACCATGCTATAGATGCTAGGGAGATCACTTAGTTTGTGATTGCCCTACACTTGCACCTATGCATCCTGAATCAGTAACAGTTCAAGGTTTTTGTCCAGATTATGGGAATGAGCACCTTTTATAGGATTGTCCTAAGAACCCAAACAATGTGCCAAAGATCACTCCTATTAATTTCATTGGGTTAGTAGTAGACTCTAATGGAAGTGTGACTTCCATTGCCCTAGTGCAAGTAGTCACTAAAGCTCATGCATTACAACAAAGCCAAGGCTTAGGTCAAGAAAAGAGTTATGAGGTTAGTGAGACTGAGAGTCTAGCTGAGAAAAGGACAAGAGTTTGGAAGGATACCCACGAGAGAATGAAATGACAATGGTAAAAAAAGATGAGAGTACTCGAGAAAATCTTAAGAGAAACAAAAACTAAGTTAATCAAAATTGCATCTCAAACAAAGTCACAAAATCCACCATCCCAGCCCATCCCAAACCTTCCCATTAATTCACCACCACCTAGAGTAGGATCAATCTTAGTAGATCCAACTCCCGAGGACTTGGATATGATGCTTAAAACATATCAAACTAGAATCCAAGAAGGGCCAAATGTTATAGAACATGAAAGATGTTACCCTAGGGTTGACCTAGAGATTGAATGAACCAAGCTTTGTGTGAAAATGGTAGAACTAGCACAAACCATGTTTGAGGTCATTCATCTCTTCAACTATACAACCTCAATCAAAACACAGTTACACTTTGATAGATTATGAGAAGATTGGAAAAGATGATAGCTAAGTCAGGAAAACAAGCAACATCACAAGTGAGTAACATCAGAAGTGAAAGGGTAAGCCCTCATCCCAAGGATGCTTACATTCCCAACTCCACCAAGTCAGGAATATCTGCTTCTATAAATCAATACTCACAAGATTTTCTAAGAGAGATTCAAGAAGAGAAATAGGCTAAAGAAAGTGAAAATCCTCATCCCATTGAAATTGTGGATGACCTACATGATCTATTCCCACAAGATATTCCTTTTATTATGAAGAACAAGAGGAGACCCAGTCTAGTGGATGGTTAAACTTTGAGTCTAATTCCTTACAAGAATCACCTCATTTCATAGGCCCATGGGAAGCAAAGTCCACTTGTATGAGAGCACCCACTATTATGCTAAGGAACAAAGACCCAATATTGCCTAGAAATACCAAATTAGTGAAGAATACTAAAGTAAAATGCCATCTCACCCTAAAAGAGCTACATAAAGTAAAACCAGAATAGTGGAAACACTTAGCCAACCAAGTTCCTGAAGTAGCAAAAACCCATTCCCAGGTAGGATCACATCAAGCAGTACCAGAAATACCCTTGGATAAGATAGGAGATATGAGTGAAGGAGAAGAAGGGAACACTTATCTCCCTATCACTTATCAGGGATACACCACGAAAGCTATTTTAGACTCAGGCACTGGAGTTATCATTGCTACCACTTCCCTATGGAAGCATTGGGGCAAACCAATACTTAGGCCAACAAGAATGAAATTACAAATGGTCGATGGCCACATAGAGAAACCTTTAGGACTGTTAGAAGGGATACCTCTCACTACTTGTGGTGTAGATTTTGGGCATACTTTTTCCATATGTGACTTTAGCAGAAGCCATGCCTATGAGATGATTTTGTGAAGACAATTCATGAGATAGTTGTAGGTAGTACAAGAATAGGGAACCAATTCTTTGTATTTTCACCACTTAGGCATCACTACCAAAGTCAATCTCAAAGACTGCTCTCATAGGGACGTACCCCCTATACAGTGGAATCCCATCCATAGAGCCACATATGACACATAGTTGGTGCATTCCATAGAATCATGATCCTCATGGATGCATGAAGACACTCACTTATGGATGTGCAAAGTTGCATTAGAAGAGAAAAGAGAAAACACTAGAGAGGTAGGTGTGAAGGAAACTTATAGATCAATAAGAGACCCAACCTATGCACTTGTAGTATTTCTGGACAAAGAGTTTGAACCTCATGTTTGGGAGGAAATCCTAGCCACAATGGACATAGCCATCAATGAAGAACAATGGACACCCCATTGTATCGAAGATAGCTATGACATTTCAGTTTTCACTATAGAAGTAATCATGTGCGATTTTGCTATCGAAGAGTGTGAGCCTAGTATGGACAAACTTGAACAAGCAAGTGACTTGGATTTAGAATCAATTATTATGGATCCTTTTTGTGTGTTAGAAGAGGAATACCTATATGTAGTAGAAGCTCACTTGCAAGGATGAAAAGAGCTTACGAATGATGTGAGGTTACTAGACAATTAACCATTAAGAGTGAAGGCAAGCAAAGAAAGAAGAGGGAACTCCCCCCAGAAGAGGAAGAAACTTTATTTGAGATCCTTGAAAAATTTAAGAAGTATGAGGTAGAAAATAGGAAAGTCATCATCAGAATGCCTAAAAAAGAAGCACTCACAGGAGAGGGCTATGATAACAAAGAGACAACTAAGAAAATTATTGTGACCATAGAAGAAGGTGAAGAATGATGCACGTACATAGGACATCATCTGACTGAAGAAGAGGAAAAGGAGTTGATTGATTATTAAGAGAATATAGGGATGTGTTTGCATGGAGTTATAAGGATATGAAAGGAGTAGAGCCTGAAATATGCTTGCATAGAATTCCTATGACCTCAGACAATGAACCCTCCAAGCAGAAGCCATACACATATAATGATATTTATGTTGCCAAGATCAAGGAAGAGATAGATTGATTGATCGAAGCCAAATTTATCTATGAAATTGAGCACATTGAATGAGTATCACCCATTGTAGTGGTGCCCAAAAATAATGGAAAGTTACATGTATGCCTTAACTGGAAGAAGGTTAATGCAACCGCTATTAGAGATAGTTATCCACTTCTTATCATTGAGCACCTATTGGAAAGAATAACAGGCAAGAAAGTATACAACTTCCTTAATGGGTTTTCTGGCTACAATCGTGTCCATTGCCCCAGAAGACCAGAGTAAGATAGCTTTTTCCATAGAATGGGGCATATTTGCATTTAGGGTGATGCCCTTTGGGCTCACCAATGTGCCTCCTACCTTGTAAAGGCTGATGTGTCATGTATTTAAAGAGTTCTTGCATAAAAACTTGGAAGCCTATGTTGATAATCTATGGGCTCATTCCAACATTAGACAAACACATATACCTGAGCTGAGACAAATCTTTGACAAATGTAGAGAATATCAGGTTTGCTTGAACCCAAAAAAGTGTGTTTTTATGTTCAAGAAAGCCAAGATTTTAGGACACATAGTGTCAAAGAATGGAATATCCACGGAGGAGGATAAAGTTAGAGCTATTGTAGAGCTACCTAGGCCACATAATCTCATGGAAGTCAGAAATAGATGTACATTCTTGAAGAGAAGATCTCCAAGAGATAACACCTCCAACAAAATGAAAAATGTACCCTGATGTAGACTTACGATTGTCTACACAACCTGCATAGTTAGAATCTATGTAACCAATAATGGATGCTTTCCCTCTACCTAAGCATAGAAACTTGTCCTTAATGCTACTCAGATATCTCAAAATCATCTTGACTGCTTCCCAATGTTTCTTGCCAAGATTAGACATATATGTGCTCACAAGTCCCACTGAAAATGCAATGTATGGTCTTGTAGCTACCATAGCATACATGAGACTGATAAGGAATTTCAGCCATGAATTCCTTTTCCTCATCTAATTTGGGGCAATCATCCTTGCTCAATTTCACATATGTGGGTAAAGGTGTACTCAATGCCTTTTCACCCTACATATTGAACCTGTAAAGTACTTTGGATATGTACTCATTTTGAGACAAGTATCTGCATCTTTTACTCCTATCGCGAGTAATGTGCATGCCAAGAATATGTTTGGCATCCCCTAAATCCTTCATATCAGAATATGTTTGACTCAACTTCTTTTTGAGAATTGACAAGTCATAAGAGGATTTCCCAACAATCAACATATCATCAACATAAAGTATCAAGCATATCAAGCTGCCATCCGAGCATCTCTTTGTGTAGAGATAATGATCCTCATTGCTTCAAGAATATCCTTGAGACTTCACAAAAGAATCAAACTTTTGGTACCATTGTCTAGAGGAGTGTTTAAGTCCATACAAGCTCTTCTTGAGCTTACAAACTAGAATTTCCTTGCCAAGAACTACGTAATCCTCTGGTTGTTCCATATAAATCTCATATGTAAGATCTCCATGCAAGAAAGCAGTTTTCACATCCATTTGGACTAGCTCTAAGTCCTCAATTACAACGAATCCAAGAAACATGTGCAGGGTAGTCATCCTGGCCACTGGAGAGAAGATTTACTCGAAATTAACACCATGTTGTTGCTTAAAACCCTGTGCAAAAAGTGGTGCTTTATACTTTGGAGAAGCACTATCTAATGTGAATTTTAGCTTATATACCCATTTACATGGTAAAGCTTTCCTATCCTTTGGAAAAGGTACTAAATCCCAGGTACCATTCTTGTGAATAGAATCCAACTCACTCTTCATGGCAGGCTCCCACTTGACATGATCCTCTGTCTGCATAGCCTCTTTGTAGCAAGAAGCCTCACCAACATCTGTTAGCATAACAAAATCTAAACCTGGAACATATCTATCAGGTGGATGTGAGACACGTGTAGAGCATCTCAATGGTTGCTGAACAAGAACGTTTGCAGACTTATCTGATCGAACATTCTCTTGAATGTCCCTATGTGCAGCATTTTATGCATGCTAACTGGAGGATGAGTATCCTCAAACACCACTCTTCTCACTTCAACCTCCTTAATGGGTTGTTTATGTATCTTAGACTCATTGAAAATGACATCACTACTTCTGATTAGTGATAGTGTTTTAGGATCCCATAAGCCATATCCAAATTGTCCTTCTCGATCATATCCAAGAAAAATGCATTTCTTTGACTTATGGTCCAAATTTTGTCTAATATTCTTGGGTATATGAACATATGCTTCACACCAAAAAAATCAAAGATGATCATAATATGGTGGCTTCCCCGTCCATAACTCTTGTGCCACTTTCAGACCTTTGATAGTAGTAGGCGAAAGGTTAATCACATGAACTGCAGCCAGTACTACTTTTGCCCAAAAGTCTTGTGAAAGTTTTGCATGATGCAACATAGAGACTACTCTATCCTAAATAGTTCTATTCATCCTTTCAACTACACCATTCTGTACTGGGGTATAAGGAGCTGTAAACTCTCTACGAATTCCTCCTCTAGATTGGCAAAAAGACTGAATTCATGTGAGGTATACTCAACCCCATTATCTGAACGTAAAGCTTTGAACTTAGTTCCTTTTTCAGTCTCAATTGAGGCACGCTATTTTTTGAAAGTAGAGAATATCTCATCCTTCGATTTGATAGGATATACCCAAAATTTTCTAGTAGCATCATCTATGAAAGTGACAAAGTAAAGAGAACAACCTAATGACCTTGTGAGCATAGGATCACACACATTTGTATGAACAAGATCTAAAGGCTGAATTGAAGAGTCAATGTGCATGCTATGCACATTTCTGGTTTGCTTTCCATATTGACAATGCTCACAAAATGAAAAATTAGAGAAATATAACACATGTAAGAAGCCAAAACGAGAAAGATTTTCCATTCTACTACGAGACATATGGCCCAAAAAACCATGCCAAAAACAAGCCATACACTGTTAAGTAACAAATAACAAGTGTTCTTTCTGTGATACAAATAAAATGATAAAGTGAGCCAACTTTGCTTCCTTTTGCAATAACCATATTGCCATTTGATATGCAAAAGGATTGAGCATGGAAGACCATCTTGTAACCAAGGTCATCAAGATGAGCAATTGACATAAAACTGCATGACAACTGAGGTACATAGCATACATTATGCATAGTAAATTTTGAACCATCAATGAATTTCACAACCACATCTCCAATCCCCACAACATCACAATGGTAAGAGTCACCAAGTCTCACAATACCAAGAGACTTTGCTACATAATTAGATAACCATTCTTTGTGTGGTGTCACATAGAAAGAAGCAACAGAATCTAGTAGCCACGTGTGAGAAAGAGAATCAACCATAAGAGCCTCAGTTGGCATAGTACTATCAAGTGTCAACACATCAATATCATCAGAAATAGAATGTTTGACATGCCCATAACATTCCGTCCTTTACCTTTAGCATTCTTTAATGCATAACAATCTTTCTTCATGTGTCATTTCTTATGAAAATAATGGAATTTGATATCCCTCTTCCTTGATTTACTTCTACTCTTATTCCGTTGACCATTCTTTTCCTTGTTCTTGCTCCTGCCACATTGCTGACTCTTTCCTTGGTAAAAATCATGAACATTATATGCATCTCCACTCTGAGTGCCAACCATAGATTTTCTACAAATCTCCTCACTCAAGAGTGCCCTACATATGTCATCATAAACCAATTTACCACCAGGTGCACTATTGCTAATAGCTATGCAAAATGTATCCCATGATGATGGCAAGGTGCATAGAAACAAGGCTACTTTCATTTCATTATCCATGTCCATTTTCTAATCCTATAACTAGGAGAATATAGCATCAAACTCATTCAAATGAGTAACAACACTATTTGTATCCTTCATGCAAAGATCATATAACTTTCTCATCAGGTACACTTTGTTTATTGCTGTTTCTTTTTCATATGTATTGCATAACTTCTTCCAAAGCTCCTTTGCACTTTCACAATCCAATATTGTGAAGTAAACATTATCTGCCACGTGCAATCGAATGGTAGACCTATCCATTTCATCTAACTCATCCCAATCATCTTCATCCATGAAAGTAGGCTCCTTTGAGATTCCATTTATTGGCTTCCATTGCCTCCTCTGAATTAGCACATCTTTAATCTGATTCTTCCATAGAGAAAAGTTTGTGCCATCAAATTTTTGGATCTCAAAATGGTCTTTATCCTGCAAGTTAAAAGCTCCTCCTTGGAATACTAACACTAGACCTTGATCCACTAGACGTGCCTAAGACCTCTGATGACATGACGGTAGAGAACTGAGTAGAATGATAATGGAGCTTGAAGATTCCAAACTCCACTAAGGCTCAAAGAAGGATGACCAAGTGTTAGATTTTGGGAGAGAATTCAACAGTCTTCCCCGAAAAATGAATTAATGAACAATAATGACCAAACAAAAGGAGTATGCGAGAATAAATGTGCTCACACCAATAAGTGTATCAAGGAGTAAATTGACCATTGTATAGTTCACAAAACCAAAAGTCTGGAATTTTTTTTTGCCAGAGTATCCTCTGTAAAATGAGCATATGACCAATGTCAAAGTCTCATAAAACTGAAGTACTAACATGTTTACTTGCATAGTGAATCACTGACTCCACTGCATATAATAAGTTACCCGAAAGAAGCCAACTATGCTTATTGAGCACCTATGAACAACTATCATACATCTCCTATGGTGAGGCTAGGTAAGTATTCCACTTGCATCATGGAAGAGACCCCGACATTTGGGTGTCTCCTAGTTAAGAAAACCTCACTAGGATCCTCTTTATCAAACGTAAAAGGCTTTATGCAAAAAATGTAACCGCTATATAAATGACCACATGGATGTACATAAGCGGTATGCCACTTTGATGACTCGGATGACAAGGTATGCCAAGGTCTATGCCTTGGTTGCTGCCTTAGTCATAATCCTTGGAGAAAGCCTTGGGTGGGTGGGTGCTTGCTTCGCACGCACAAAAGGAACAAAGCTTTTGCATCAAAATGCTATGATACCAGTGAAGTATTTTGACAACAATGCACCACAATGCAATCTCCTTCTCGAGAGCTCCACAATGATATCCTCGGAATAGAAAACCGAGATGCAAGTGTTGCATAGGATACTCTGCATAGAGGCTGCAACATATGCAAAAAAGCACCGTACTTAGGGAGCACAAACATAGAATTCTTGGATGTTACAAATGTGGTCAAACTTATAGTTTGTGGCTGAGCAGACCCTTATATGATTTATTAAAGAACATATACAAAAGTGTCGGATGAGCATCTGGCCTTTCACATGGACACTAATGATAACAATTGAAGAACATGATAACATCGAGGTTGATTCATAAATAGGAGTATCCATGAAAAAGAATAAATAATTAAAAAAAGATAATAAAAGTAAAAAAAAAAAAATCATTTCTTTTTCAAGTTCATGTTGCTTTTTTTTTTTTCAAGTTCATTCCACTTCTTTTTTCCCATTCTTGCTTGTTTCCATTTTTACTTCATGCATGTTTCTTTTCAATCTTTGCATTTCATTGCATATCCACATCACTTGAGTCAAATGGGAAAATGATGATTTCTCTACTTGTGTAAAATTGTATCTTAAGTAGTAACTTCTCTACCAAGAAATTAGTTATGATCGAGGATTACTGAAAGATAGAACATGTAGATTTTGAGGTTCATTTGGATGACATGACTTTCATATATAAACATGCATATGTATCCTATATCAAAAGCATAATTGTTGAAGTCCTAGCTCCTATTATTGCAATTTCTACATCCTCAGTCCACCTCACAACACTTGTATCAGAGTTTAAACGACTGTTCTCTATCATAAAAAAATGGTTGTACCTTGTATCAGGGTTTAATTTTTCCCCATCATCAAAAAAAGATAACCTAGTATATGTTACTAGGAAGTTTACACTTTCTTCCACCCCAGAGTGAGAGGTAGATAGATAGATAGATAGATAGATAGATAGATAGATAGATAGATAGATAGATAGATAGATAGATAGATAGATAGAGAGAGAGAGAGAGAGAGAGAGAGAGAGAGAGAGAGAGAGAGAGAGAAAGAAAGAAAGAAAGAAAGTGTTTTTACGTCTATTAGGAGGCCGAACTTGGCCTATGAGACAAATCGATGTACATGGGTGTATCTTCTGTCAATCAGAAAAGATAAAAGTGCTGAAAAGAAACTGGTTAAGCTGATATAGATCTCCGTAGTATGCATGTGGGGATACCCATGAAAATGGTGGGGGGTGTATGGAGTGCGATATCTATGATAGTCTATATGCAAAAGGGTAGTACAACAACCATGAGAATGCATCTAAGACGACTACTAGCTCCATCCTGTGCTAGTGGGTGGGTGTAATATGTGATACATAGGTGGAGGTGGAGTCAGGGCCACCCTGATGGCTGCAACGGGATCGGCCATCATCTGGGATCGTCTCTCCTCCATGGCGCGATGGTCACAAGCCTGGATCTCCGCAATCTGGTGTCGGTGAAGTCTCGGGGCCCGATATCCTATAGCACGGGGTTGTCTCCTAGCTCGAGATATCTGAGCCTGCTGAAGAGTCACCCCGCTCGGTGTGTGGGCTGAGGGGGGGAGGGCTGCAGCACGTCGTGGAATAAAGAAGTCAGTGAGCTGACTCTGTCTCCCTCCTGTATGGAGTGCTACAGTAGGCTGGAGTAGGGAATCTCTGTGACTCTGTATCTCTAGTAAGAATCGCCCGAGCTGTCGCTGGTCTCTAGAGTCCATGATCTCTCGGAGGGTGGGCTGTCCTGCAAACAGAGTCTCGTATCTGCCTCTGATGCCATCATATGCGCTACATCTGCATACAAAGTGCTCCTCATCCTCCATCTCTACTCTGCATACTCTGCATATCCGCTCCTCTCTGGGAATGTCTGCGGCTCTGCCCGTCTCAATCTCGAGTCGGTGTGATGAGACTCTCAGCTGGCCAATCGCTACCCTCAAGCTATGAGGCATGTGAGTATCCATGTAGCGTGGTCGCTGGATGGAACCGTCAGCTAGTATGTCTATGAACTGGTCTCGATAGTGCGATAGTCTCGATCCCATGTGTGGTGTGTGCCATGTCTGACTAATGTAGAGCTGCCAGAGATCCTGTCTGAGCACAACATTCCTCTCACGACGAGAGAGGTGGATGTGAGGTGAGTCTGGGTCATACTGAAAAGGCGGCAATCTGTCCATATCAAGTCCATGACTATCAAACCAGACTCTAACTTGAGTGTACCAAGCTCTCTCATATCCTGACTCTGATATCTGTATAGATGCCTCAAGAGCTCTGTGTATGAGTCTATCTGTAGGGAGGTCCCTAATCCTCTGAATAAAGCAAATAGTCTGGAATAGTGCCTCTACTGCCATGGGTGGTGCAGCTAGCTCTGCCCTGATGATGTCATGTGGCACCGACTGTTTCCCACGAAATAATCGCGAGATCATACGTACCTGTGGCCTCTCGATCGCACTCCACTGGGTGACTGTGAGACCTGGGGCCCAAACCGTCGCAACATACATCATAGCTGGTCTGATCAGTGTGTCAAATAGCCAGCCCTTCGTGCGGGGCTCCTGGAAGTGTGCTTGGTGACATCTCCGCTCTAACATGGCTAAAGCTGCATATCCGCGTGTGAGTCTATCGGTGGCTGCCTGTCTCATGCTGAAGGGGCCAGGCAAGCTCGTGAATGTGACTCCGAGATAGACATAGGAAGTGACCACCTCAATCTGTCCACCACCAGCTCTGAATCCTGCTCCATTCCTCACCATGGGGGAGGTGTGGAAGATCATGACCTTGGTCTTGCCAAGGTTTACTGTCAAGCCCCTCTGTGTACAAAACTCATCCAGGGCCTCAAGGTGGCGCTGTAATCCCTCGGGTGACTCTGAAATCAAGACAATGTCATCGGCATATAATAAAATGTGGACATGTGTACCTGCGAGGTCTGCACCCTCTCCTCCAGCTCGGAGAATGTAGTCCTAATCTCGTCAATGTAGAGACCAAATAGAGTGGGAGAGAGTGGGCAGCCTTGCTTAACACCGATGGTGCTAGCAATGGCCTCAGACATACCTCCTGGACACCGTACCCTCCCAGTCACCTGCTCATAGAGTGCATAGATGGCCCAAATCATCCCTGATGGTACTCCCAAGCTCTGGAGGCGTGGAAGAGCCTCTCCCGCGGCACTGTATCAAAAGCTTTGCAGAAGTCCACAAAGCAGCAATATAGCCTCTTCTTCCGCATCCTTGCCCCAATCAATGAGGCAGCGCAGAATGAAGATGTGATCAATAGTAGAGAAAGCTCGTCGAAAACATGCCTGGCCTCGTGCTCGTAGCCCCTCAGTCTCTGCATATGAGCTGAGCTCTGCCTCAAGTATGGCACCGTATAGTTTGGCCATGGTGTGGCCAATCATGATGGTCCTGTAGTTCCCTGGATCCAGGGTGTCGCCAGATTTGTGGATAGGCACAATGGTGTGCCTAGTCCACTCCTCTGGGAAGCCCTCTCCTATAGCCCGGTTGAAGACATGTGCAATCAACGGGGCTATAGTGGAGGCTGCATATATGAGATGCTCGCTCTGCAATCCCGCGTGGTCTGTCGAACGTCCATGTCGCAGTCGTCGTATGGCCCTCTCAACCATCTTTGCTGTGAAGAGAGAAGAACTAGTAGGGCGAGGCTCAAGTGGCTGGGGAATGGGAGGCTGTCTAGGTACCTCATATAACCTCTGAGCATAATCATGCCATGTGTGTGGGTCTCCAATAGGTGTGGTCGGGCGTGGCTCGCGTAGGCTGTGCCATGCTGCAGCACTGTCCATACTCATAAAGAGATGGTATAGCTCAAGCTCCTGTGCCTCCTCAAAGGCTCGCCTCTTTCGACGTGTGAGAGTCTTCATCTGTCCCTTGGCCTCTCTCTCCGTGATCTCTCCCAATGCTCGCTGAG
Source organism: Ceratopteris richardii (assembly GCA_020310875.1). Classification (NCBI taxonomy): domain Eukaryota; kingdom Viridiplantae; phylum Streptophyta; class Polypodiopsida; order Polypodiales; family Pteridaceae; genus Ceratopteris; species Ceratopteris richardii. Next base: position 112,245,394 of record CM035410.1, read on the forward strand.
CTCGTAGTCGGCGGTAAAGATCTCTGCAATCCTCATCATACCAACGATGTTGTGGCATAGTCCCGGGAGGAGGTGTGTGACGAGAATGGATGGTGTGTGGGAAGGAGCTGATGGATGATGTCTGAAGAACTGATGCTATCTGAGAGGTGAGTAGGGATAGTGGAGTGTCAGGGATGAAGTAAGAGAAGACCCTTCTCGACTCGAGCCGCATATATGTGAGCTAGCTCGTGTGTGAAGTGGATGGTGGTGTGTGGGATGCGTGCTGTGGGTATGCGTAAAGGGGTGTCTCCTTCAGGGAGAGTGCGAGGTATGTGTGATCGGCCCCAATGGGTATGGGTGGGATGGTGAATGAGGGTAAGTAGGTGGATGGCCTCTCTGGACCCCATGACGTAATCTACTGTACTTCCCCCGCCATCTGTGGCTGAGTGTGGTATGCATGTCAATCCTCCTGAGGTAGGCCACTTAGTCATCCCGTTATAGATAACGAGATTATGTCGAGAGCCTAGTCTGAGTAGGTGAGTGCCATAGTGAGTGTGTGTAGGGTCAGCTGAAGCTCGAGCTGTAGACTCATCCTCTATGGTATGTAGTATCTCTGGGTCTTCTGGGTCAAATATCTCACACTGATCATTGCCTGTCCTTGCATTGAAGTCTCCCATAAGGAAGACTTCCCCTAATGCAGAGTACTCTGTAATCTCTTCTGACAAGCAAGTGTATGGTGAGTCCTCCTCTCGATCTATGATAGCGAAACGCGAGCTAGAAGGAGCAAAGTAGCATAATGCTATGAAGATGATCCGCTCCTGCGAGAGCTGCAGTCGAATCCAAAGATATCTGGCCTGTGAATCACGTGCGACTATCTGTATCCTGCTCTGAAGTCCATCTCTAAAGAGTATGGCTACTCCTCCTGATCCTCGGGTGGTGTGCTGACGTGTACACTCTCTGTATGTGGACTCCCACTGAAAACCGTGGACTCGAGGTAGGCCCCGGTCCGGGCTCTCATGTGTCTCTGTGAGCATAATGATGTCTTTGCCTTTGCACACCTCTTCCAATCTCTCTGGGTGTGTCCATAGATCTCCATTGCAGTTCCAAACTGCAAGGTGTATCTCCTCGAGTGTCTCACAGGCCGCGAATCCCTATGGGATGGCCTTGCCATCAATGATGACACGACCATCTCTGTATGAAGCCTTCTTTCCTTCTTTGCGAGCTTGATGTACTCTCGGCATGCATGCACGACGGTGTGCTACCTGCATGGGTGTGAGATCATCGTCAAGGTAGATGGGGGGGCCATCAAGTGCTCTCAAAATCACCCTCTTGCGTAGGAAAGTAGATCTTATATCTTCGGAAGGGAAGTGTAGAATGAGAGCTCTCTTCTTCGTGGGGTCTCGTCCCGTTCTCCAAGACTTGATGAATGGGGGGGACTCCTCTTTGTAGCCGAGTATCTTGCATAGTGTCTTCCCATCGGACTCGGGGGTAGAGCCTTCTTTTTCTTCAAGGCCCGTGATGCGTACATTGAGACGGTGGGCATGTCTCATCTTTTCTTCCTCAATAGTGGTGTGCACGATGAGGGCTTCTTCCTTTTGTGCTTTCTCTTTGGCTTCTTTTTGATGTTCTTCTTCACTATGTCGATCCACCCTTCTTTGGTAGCTTCTAATTTGTTTTCCATGCTCTCGGTCAAGGATTTGGTGAGTTCTTCTTTGAGAGCTTCTGTCTTGTTCATATTAATCTCCTTCTTCGGGTGTAAGAGAGACCATTGAAGCTTTGAGGAGCTCCAATTCCTCTTTCATGTTTGCCCTCTCCTTAGCCCATTCTTCTTTCTCTTTTTGCCATGCTTCCCTCTCCTTATGATATGTTTCTACTTCCTTCTCGAGCTTTGAGAGGCGGCTGATGATGGCCGTGATAGTGGAGTCCACCATCTTTGTTTTCCTTGATAGCTATGGTCAGTTTGTCCTCCATTTTTGTCAAATCGTCCTTCTTAGCCGTAGCGCTCATTGCATTCGAAGATGAAAAAAAATGCTCAGTGTGCTGAGCCTAAAGACTTGCGATGAAGACGGGAGGGCGCCCGATGCGCGATGGAGTAAGGGTGGGAGTGGCTAATAACTGTGGGCAACAATTATTAGTCCGGGGTTAGGGCCTTCGATTTGGAATTATTTGGAATTAGGGTTTCAGGTAGGGCCTTCGATTTGGAATTATTTGGAATTAGGGTTTCAGGTCAGGGATGCGATTTGGAATTATTTGGAATTAGGGTTTCAGGGATTCGACGTTGGGGTGGTTGAAAGGGCGACATGTGTGGGAGCGCTCGGGGTAGGGTTTATGTTTCGATAGGTTGGGGTTTCTGCAGGGCGATCTTGGCGGGAATTGCAAGGATGTTGGTGGGCGACATTTGGCGTGCAGATGGTAGGGCGCAGTGAGAAGGGGGAGAGAGAGAGCGTTGCTTTTAGTTGCTTCGGGCAGAGCTTCATGCAGAGCTCGGGCAGAGCTTCACGTAGAGCTCGGGCAGAGCTTCACGCAGAGCTCGGGCAGAGCTTCACGTAGAGAGGAGCTCGGGAAGAGCTACTAGAGGAGCTCGGGCAGACGGGCGCTAGGGTTTCGCAGAGGTTTCGGGTAGAGCGGACGAGTGCTAGGGTTTTCAGAGGGCGCAGAGGGGCTGACGCTAGGGTTTGCTGAGCTCGGGCAGATGGGCGCTAGGGTTTCGCAGAGAGAGAGAGAGAGAGAGAGAGAGAGAGAGAGAGAGAGAGAGAGAGAGAGAGAGAGAGAGAGAGAGAGAGAGAGAGAGAGAGAGAGAGAGAGAGAGAGAGAGAGAGAGAGAGAGAGAGAGAGAGAGAGAGAGAGAGAGAGAGAGAGAGAGAGAGAGAGAGAGAGAGAGAGAGAGAGAGAGAGTAAGCGTGTATGTGAGTGTGTGTGAGAGTAAGTGAGAGAGAGTGGAAAAGAGAGAAAGTGTAAGTGAGAGAGTGAGTAAGAGTGAGGGAGAGAAAGGAGTTAGAAATAGAGAAAGAGAAGGTGAAGGGAAAGAGTAAGAGAGGGAGAGAGTTTGAGAAAGAATGAGAGAGTGGGAAAGGGAAAGAAAGTAGGTGACAATGAAAGAAAGTGGGTGTGTGAGAAAGTAAGAAAGGGAGAGAGTGAGTGAGATAGTGGGTATAAAAATAAGAGATTGAAGAGTGTGTATGTGTGTGAAATAGGGGGGAAGTGGAAAACGAAAGAGTGAGTGAGTGTGAGTGAGTAAGAAAGAGAGGAAGAGCATAAGAGAGTGTGAGAAAGTATGTGTGTGTGGAAGGAAACAAGTGCAAGAGAAAGTGAGAGAGAGGGAGTGGGTGTGTAAGAGATAAAGAAAGAGAAAGAGAGAAAGAAAAAGAGTGGGAAAGGAAAAGAGAGGAGTGTAAGTGGGAGAAAGAAAGGAAGAAAGGAAAAGAAAAGTGTGAGAGAAAGGGAGTGAGGATCCCAGTAAGTATGTGATCTAAGGATCCGGCGAGTTCAAACGGATCGAAAATCAGACATCGTTTGGTCACCCGTGTATATGACCAAAGATCTCGATTCTAGACTTACTAGAAGGTCATTTCCCCTTGTAACCAAGTGATCCACTTAGCCTAGTGGTTAAGTCTCGAGTGTGAAGGAGGAGGTCTTGGGTTCAATCCCATGGGGTACATGGGGAGAGTATTTTGCCCAAAGAGATCTAGAGCCTTCTAGAAGCATCCACTTGAGTTAACTCGATTTAACTAGGACACTTGGTGCACATGTAGTTACATGGTTGACACATGGATGGTTACTATCCACCTGCCCAAGAAGGCATTCCCTTGGAGAGAGCTACATATATAGAGGCATTTGGTTGGGAGGAGAGTCATCTCTCTAGCATGTGGTGCTCATAATTCTTGCTCTCTTGCATTGGTATTAGAGCTAGAGTCTTTAGGGAGATCTTGTGAGGAACCATCATCTTCCGCAAGCATTCATAATCGTTTTTTCCCAAAAATCATTTTGTTTTTTTGTTTGCGTGAGTGCCTTCTCCTCAGCAAGATGCTTAGAAAAGCAAAAGCACGCTTAACCTAATAGAAACGGATGTATGCGCATGGATTTGAACTCGTAACCTCTATTTGGAGGCATTTTGGTTCAACCACGAGGCATTTTGGTTCAACCATGAGTCCACAATGCCTTAATTTTCTATCATCCTCATTACGCAACGTCTTGAAGTTGTCAAGGTTGCAAAAGGGAGCAGTATCTACAGATGATTTGCTTACAAGGTTTGAGCTCATGACATTGTAGTATAGAGGGCTTTCTGGTATCCAAGAAAGAGAAGAACATTCTTGATTGTTTATTGCACTACAAAAGAGATAAGAGAAGCACATCTACATGTAGTTGATTGCTAATGGCACTGCAGAAGCTTGTAGATTACAAGAAAAAGGGAGGGTACTAGGTGGATGTAGAGGAGATTCCATCTCCCAACCTGTACAACCGAAAGTGTTCACCTCCTCCAAACACTTTCAATGTACACTTCCTATACGCTTGTAGGAAAAAATCAAAACTATCACGAAAAGAAGAGCTTCTGATAGGTACCGAGTGAGCGGTTGGTGGCCAGCAGCCAACACCTTCCCACTAACAGTGGCTTGCTATTCCAATTCAACCACTACAATAACGAGCTTTTGAGGCAAATGTAGAGTTGTTGCATATTGTAGCCAAGACTCCAACCTAGACGTGTGGAGACAAAGTGCAAGGCTACATCCGCACAACCTTCTGCTCATGGATATTGAATACATTGGCTTTCGGACCATGTACATGATACACAATAGTCAAGTGGATCCGGTTTTGGACCCATGTCCTCCCAAACGATTGATCCTTGTCGACTTGACCTGAAAAGAGCTTTGCCTTTTGAGCTATTTTCTTTATTTCAAACCTACCTCAAGTGAAGCATCATCTCCACACAACCCAAAGGCAAAGGATGGGCTAAGACAATCTAGTCTAAGGAAGGCTTCATTTCTTCAAAGAAGAGGACAAGAGGAAGTAATGGTCTTCAAGGAGTATGTAGTTTTTCTCATGGACCAATGGATGGAGAATGGCCCTTCTTGAGGATCAATGGAAGGATGTAGCTTAATTGGGAGATAAGTACTTTACAAGTTGATGTTTTCATTTCAATATTTGCTTTGCTTTATGCTTTCATATAGAATGCATTGCTATTATCATTGAAGTAGGGAAGGAATCTTCAATTTTGAAAGCATTGTATGCACTTTAATGAAAGAAAAATAAGAGAGCATCGAAGTATGGAAACACCTATCAAGCATAGGCATGCATTTATGAAAGAATGTTGGTGCATTTCTCCTTTTCAGAGAATGTTTTCTTGCACAAAACACGTTTTCTTTTTGCTTGAAAAAGATAGTTAATGCTCAAGTTTATGCACATGAACGGTTGTATCTTTTAAAGAAAAGCCAGCAAGTAGAATGTTTGTGCATGGATGATTGGGAAAATGCGTTTTCAAGCTTAAGAATTGCTTGATTTAAGTTTGGTGCATGAAAGGAGAATGCCAACATGTGCATGCACTCACATGCATTTGCATGCAAGAATAGGAATTTTCATATGCATGATTGTTTATTGAGTAGTTGAATACTTATACTTTCATCAATTCCTTTTTCTAACTCGACTTAGATAGCTAGGGAAAATAGTAAACTAGGTAGTTGCAAGGCTCCTCGCTGCCATGCAACTCAAGTAGCTAGTTTGTTTTTCCCAAACATGATACTTAGGTATAACAAATTAGGAGTCTTGATTAGGAAAATTAGGCTGAAAAGTCAAGTGTTCAATTTTCTTGCTCATTGGAATGGCAAGAAAATAGGGCTGCTTGAAAATTTCCATGATGATTCTAAGTTTAGGAGAAACTTAGAGAATCCTAATGACAAGCCTACATGTTGTCGTTAGCTTGGATTTAAGAAATCATGCATCCAATTAGGTTGATAAAATTTCCTTTGGAAGTCTTATCTGATTATATCCCAAGACGTGATAAAAATCAAATAAAATAAAATGGAACTTAAATCAATTGAACTTTCAAATTCAAAGGATAATTGATATGTTACAACTTTGTAAAAATCATGGAACTCTTGAAGCTTTTTCTTTGATTTTCACCACTCTTTAGGATGAAATCAAAGAAGTGAATAAACTTTAGTATCACTTGATCTTTAGTGTTCAATATTTGGATGTTAGGTTCCATAATTGCATCTCTACTCAAGATGCAAATTTTTCAAAATGTATGATACCTGCATCTCTACTCAAGATGCAAAATTTTCAAAAAGTACGGAAACTTTATTGATCACTTTTTTGAGGATGAGAAAATTATGCTTGGTTTTGTTTAAGCTAATTAGGACTTAAAGAAGAAGCCTAAGTCAAAGTATTCTTTGGGAATCAAGATATTTATCAAAGATATGTCAAAGTAATCTTCGGGAATTAATCTATTTCCTAAAGATAAACCAAATGATATAGTTTGGTTAACTATTTTATTAATTGTGAAGGTGTATCTTTTGGACAAACTCTAGATAAAGTTCATTTATTCAGGTCTTCCAAGATGATGATACATTATCACTTCTAGAAAAGGATCCAAACAGGATATTTTAGTTAAATATTTTATTAATTATGAAGATGTATCTTTTGGACAAACTCTAGATAAAGTTCATTTATTCAGGTCTTTCAAGATGATAATACATTATCACTTCTAGAAAATGATCCAATGGATTCTTAAGTGATAAAGAAGACCATGAAATGTTCATAGTGTAATTATTAAGCAATGATTCAATCTAAAAGATTCTTGTACTTTAAAATCAAAAGTGGATATGATTAAAACTACTCTAGTAAAATCATTTGATTGACTGATGATAATAATTTTCAAACTCTAGAAAGGGAACACATGTAAATGAAAGTTCCACTTAAACTTTCATTAGGAAGTGGGAAACCATGTCCTTAGGTGCTCCTTCAGTTTGATACTCATTTAAGCGATAAAGCTTTGAGTTTTTTTCAAAAGTCAAGAATATCTTTTACAGATCAAAGCAAACGATTCCAAGATGAAATCATTTGCGTAATATTGTTTGATTCCTTGAAAGGAATCTCAAGATTTTGAAAGAATAAATTCTCCCTAGATATGAGAACAAAAAGTGTTCAATCAAGTTTATTTGCCAATAGTTCCCAAGAAGTCCTAAAACCATCCTAGTGGTACTTAAGTCCAATTATTGATACAACCTAAAGGTGTATCAATTTTGATAAGATTCTTAGCTTTAGAATCTGAAAGGCATTAAATTATGCTTGGGCTTAGGTGGGGAAAAAGATCTCTAAAATCCCATGGGTAGCAAATAAGCATTAGACAATTCAAAGATCTTCATGATAAAGACTAATTCTTTATCTTTCTCACAAGATCAACTAGAATTGATCAAACTTGATGATGTATGTCCAAGACTTTGCAATTGGAACTACTTCTAGGGTTTCCAAAGAATTGGCAATCAAAGTTTGTTTTTGGAATTTTTCACTCAAGATCCATTTATCCAATGGAAAGTGTGAATTAAGTAAGCTGTTCCAAGTTTGAATAGAGTGAAATATTCCAACTATGTAGTCTGCAACAATGTCAATATTAATTAAGTCTGTGGAAGGTTCAATGTAAATATTAACTATCCTTAAAGGGATTTCTTAAAGGTGAAATCCAAAGCATGAGTGGATTCTTAGAATTAAGCAGTAGAGAGATTCCTATAAAGTCCCCAAGGTAGCTACTTAAATATTTATTTAAAAAGGAATCTAAAGACAAGAAGTGAAAAGCTCTTGTCGTTACAAATTGGTCAAGTATAACCAATTATTCTTGAATTTGAAAACATTGAAGAACTTGGAATGATAATTGGTTTTCTTTTGAAAATCCTAGATAAGTAGGATGGATATTCCATTCAAAGGTTTTCAAGTTTCCAAAATGAAGCACGAGATAAGAGAAAATGATCATGTAATGGAATCAAAACCTTGAATATCAAGTTAGAGGTAAAAGCCAAAAACTTAAAAAATTCTTATAAAAACTGAAGCGAGAAGGTACTCTATCAAGAGATGTTTGGAATTTAGGATAAAATTCACTCAAACATCAATGTGAGTATAAAATAGGGTGGTACAGGACACCAGATTTTATACTTTGATTGATGTAGTAAAGATGGTATGGGACATCAGACCGTGAGATGATAATTATCTTTTCATCTTAGAATAAATCTTAAAGTTAGATCTGATCCTAAAGAAAATGCATGTGCAAACTTCAAAGAAGAAGTTTTAATTCAAGGAGGATAAAAGCTTGATCTCAAGATACTTCAAGAGGAATTTAAGAAGATATGAAGTAAGTAACTTCCAAGATTTTCTTTTTCAAAAAAGAACAAAAGACTTGTTCTTATTTTGGAACGCTTCAAGCTTAAGCGTTGTCGGTCAAAAATATTTGATAGATTTTTGGAAGAATGAGACTTTGACTTTGAACTGATCCTTTCAACTAAGGATAGATTGACTAGGTTTAGCACCAAGTTCCTAGTGTAACTTAGAAAATTCAATCCTTTTGATTCAAAGAAATGCAAAAGAATTGCATTTCCAATAAGCAGTCATAAAGATTGAATATACACAGAAACTTATTCACAAGTGAAGCATATTTGAGTAAAAACTCATCAATATAATGTCAGTGGGATGACACACTGATGTTGAAGACCACATGAGTATCTTGTGGTTGGATGAAGTTTAGTTGTACTCGAAGAATCTTTTTGAGAATCTAGTTTATTTCTCTCAAAGATAGGAAAAATGCTACAATACCTTGTTGAAAACAGATCTTTACATAGTTAAAGTCTTGATTCATCTAGAATTTGACTCATAGCAAGAATATTTCTTAGAAGTCTCAGATACGATATCTGATTCCTTTTGCAAAACTCTAGGGTTAGCCAGTTAGAAATAGATAACTAAATTAAAACATCCTAGATAGATGTTATGTACAAGAACCTTTTCAATATTAAATAAATGATAAGTTCATGATTGACTTATTCCTTTGAGTTTTACTTCAAGTTATAGGATAAATGATTTTCTAGAGTCGAGTATACTCTAGAGTAGAGAAGTTAGGAATTGCTCATCAAATTGACAATTCCCAAGAACTTTTAGCTCAAGTCTTTGAGAAAAGTATCCTAAGTTGGATAAATTTTCATTTTAAATTTGAAATTGGTCAAGTTATAGTGCAGTTGACTCAAAGTAAATGGTGAACTTTCTCCTGCAGTTTACATAGATTTTTTTTAAAACTCATTAGGACAAAGTAGTCCTTTAATTGGGTGAAAAAAAAATCAAGTAAATGTTGATTGAAAGTAAACCATTGTACAAAAGCTAGATGTATGGGACAACCAAACTTCAAGTTCTCCAAATCAAATTCAAGTGGATCAAGAGTTCTAAAAAGTTTTGCAAGGGATAAGAATCCCACCTTTGTTACTAAGTCCATGCACGAGTCATGCCCAGAAATGGATCCACCCTATTCACCCAGATTGCACCTAGTAAAAACTGTGAATTGGCCCAAGGATGTTTTTAGATCCATCCAAATAATTCAGAAAGTTTTGAATCATTTGGGCAGGGATGCCACCACAGAGATGAGACATGTTCTTCTAGTTCTAGAACATGACCATGTTCTTCTAGTTTTAAAACATGAGGCTCAAGGGTTGCCTACAGTAATTATATAGCTCTATTTTTAAGGACTTAAATATTCTCCAAGGGGGAAATCATGTAATAAAGTAAGTCTATGATCTAAGGATCCGACCAATTCAGACAGATATGAAATCGGACACCGTTTGGTCACCCATGTATATGACCAAAGATCTCGGTTCTAGACTTACTAGAAGGACATTTACCCTTGTAACCATGTGATCCACTTAGCCTAGTCGTTAAGTCTCTTGGGTGTGAAGGAGGAGGTCTTGGGTTCAATCCCCATGGGGTACATGGGGAGAGTATTTTTTGCAAAGAGATCTAGAGCCTTCTAGAAGCATCCACTTGAGTTAACTCGAGTTAACTGGGACACGGTGCACATGCACATGAATGACACATGGATGTTTAGTATCCACCTACCCAAGAAGGCATTCCCCTAGAGAGAGCTATATATATAGAGGCATTTGATTGGGAGGAGAGTCATCTCTCTAGCATGTGGTGGTCGTAATTCTTGCTCTCTTACAGAGGAAGAGTGAGCAAAAGAGAGAAAGAACGAGAGAGTAAGAGAAAGAGAAAGTGTGAGCAAGAAGAGAGAGGAATCGTGAGAGACAACAATTAAAGTTTGGGTCTATGTTTGCACATGCATTAGGGTTTTCATTCTCCTCCCTTCCACAAATACATCCGAGTGCAATCATAGACTTAGAATGAGAAAAATTTGGCATAGTACCAGAAGTTTGAACAAAACATAAGTGTGCATAAACATCTCTTTCTTGGGCTTAGGACCTCATCATTTTGACAATCCTACTGGGGATTGCTTGGTACATCTCTATGAGCATGTGCCATAGGTTTTCCTAGCATCACACATTGGCGTAGCTCTCACACCTAGTGTCTAGTACATGAGCGAAGAAAGTTCTTCCTTAGGAAGAACTCAAACATAGAGAGAAGAGCAAGCTGCTCAAAGGGCTGGAGCTCGAGAGATGCGTAGGAAGAAATCATAGAAAGCATCTTTGAATAGTCAAAAGGAGTCAAAGAAAAAAGTGTATTATAGGAGGATAGTAGCCACTCAAGTTAGGAGTCTCGAGAGAGTCTTGAGACCAAGGGCTTCGAACGTCTAGGAACAAAGTGACATTGATATTACTCCCTTGTTTGAAATGGCTTATCCAATTCCAATTCATCTGGGAGATTTCCCAAGATTCTCGGGCCTCTGGGATGAGGACCCATATAATTTCATACAACTTTTTGAGGTAACCTGTGAGGCTAATGAAGTCGTAGACCAAGGACAAAGATTGAGAATCTTCCTTGCAAATCTTTGGGATGAGGTAGCAAATTGGTATGGAAATCTGACACCTCATGAGAGGGGGATGTATCAGGTGCTTAAAGATGCCTTCTTGGCAAAATTTCAGAGGCAAGGCTTCCAAGATAGACTCGCCAGGCAGATGGATTATTTGCAATAGGGAGTAAACATGAGTATTGGTCTGTCAAGGATGAAAGATGCCAGAGAGGGGGGAGTGTTGGAAGTGTTAAAGGACATGAAGGCCAAAGAAAGGGATTAGAAGGAACAAGGAGATAGAATCATCATGCAGATCAGGCAAAGAATAGGCCTAATCAAATTTTCATAAATTATTTTCAGTCAAGAGTGATTTTTATCACTACACCAACATTGTAGATATCATTTTTAAAGTTTCAACTCCATTTTTTTCAAGCCAAGGATTCCTCAAGATTGAGAAGTATTAGAAGTATCTATGTATCAATTTTCATCATTTTTAAACTTTGTTTGAGCCCTCAAATAAGCCTTGTAACCTAATTTTTAACTAGGCCAGACACGATCTAGACAGGGCCAAAGCTTTTTAATAACTATAAAAAGAGCTAGAAATCTCATTTTTGAGGTTAGATAGTTGGAGATTGAACATAGTATTGAGCATTGTAAACCTTCTTGGAGGTTTCTAATAGAGTATTCCATTGTTACACTCTGTCTTACCTTGTGTGCACATGTGTGTGCATGCTTCTGTGCTTATCACTCGCTCACTTGTGCACTCCACTTGCTCATGGTCATCATACCACCATCACATATTTGTGGATTGATAATTATGAGGTGGATCTCCTCGCATTGGTGCTTGCGATTATGCTAGAGTGAAAAACATGTATCTAGTTTACTCACTAATAGTCAGAGTGCTATTGCATTGGCTAAGAATCCAAACTATCATGCAAAGATCAAGAACATTGAGGTGCAACATCACTTTATTCATGATTTCTTAGTCTTCTCAAAAAAATGCATCGTATGATTTGACAAAATCTCTACCACAAGATAGCTTTAGACACTGTTGTCAGTTGATGGGGGTACTTGACCTTGTATTGCATAGTCATTTGTACACTATAACATGCCCATCAAGTGGGGTTTATAGGTATGTGATATAATCATACTCACATGTTCATTATCATTCTTTATTTTTCTCCCTTGGCTTTATTAGCCATATTGGCCTTTAGTAGGAGATTGTTATGAATTGTTACCATTGTGTCTATGTGAAGGGCCAAATGTCCAGCAGACACTCTTGTATATGTTTGTTCTAATAAAACATAGTGGCCTAGTCAACCGCCAATTGCATAGAGTCCACCCATTTGTGAAACTTGCATACAATAAACATGTACCCTTTATTCTCTCATTTCTCCATTTTTTTGCAGGTCTGCATAGACAGGTACAGAGTAGCATTGCGATGCCATCCAAGAAGATAGCCGACACTAGGACGAGCTCAAAGGCTCCCCTGCATGATATATGCAAGGCTGTACATAGAATATTGAGTTTCTCAGTTGACTCCATTAGCCCTAGCAATAAGCATTGACAAGTGGTAAAAACATGTTTTTAGATATCTCAAAGGTACTTTGAGTTTGGATCTCTTTATGATAGAGATGCTTGCCATGCTTGCATGCTTTTACAGATAGTGATTGGGCTAGTTGCTATGATGTGTTGGAGATAGACGTCTGCGGAAGCACGCGAACAACACAATGAAGAAGAAGAAGCTTGGAGCACAAACACACAATACTGAATGTATTACTAGAGAATGTACAAAGATAAGTAGCCCATTAGGGCAATAGGCGTATATACAAGCCGGGGGAAAAAAACCTCCTAAAGAGGGAAAAAAGTGCCCCGGCGGTCCTAGAGTGTTCACACACATCACTACCTAAATATATCAACAAATCCCCCCTGGGAGTGATGCGGTGAACAAGGAGCTGGCACTCATGTATAAGGAAGTGCCAAGCTATGTGGAAATCACTCCACAAAAGGAAGTAAGCCCAAAGCTTTGCGGAAAGCTTCAAAATTCTCCCTAGGCAGAGCCTTCGTGAAAAGGTCTGCAATGTTCTCCTGCGTGGGCACATATGCCAAGCTGATCTCCCCAGCAGAGAACCTCTCCCTGACATAGTGATAATGCACCTCAATGTGCTTAGTGCGAGCATGGAACACAGGGTTCCTCGCAACTGCCAATGCGCTCTGACTGTCAGTGAAGATGGTGGTGGTAGATGACTGGCCAACACCCAAATCAGCCATAAGGCGTCTAAGCCACACACACTCAACACTCACTATGAAAGCTGCCCTATACTCAGCCTCACAACTGGAAGTGGCCACAGTAGTGTTGGTGCATGACAATCATCAATTGAAGGATTATGGAGAAATGAAGTCAAGGAGTCAAGAAGAAAACAAAGTCAGATGGTTGAAGGAAGGACATATTCAGAAAATCCAAAGACATGTACACATGTACATTAGCTGACTTATACCTTTGTCTAGTCATACACTTGTATATATTCATCTATAAATATGTTGGAAAATGTCGGGCAAGTAGAGCAGAAGAGATTTGAGAATAGGGAGAGAGAAATTAGTGTCATTAGACACATGAAGAGTGAGTGAATTGTCCATCCTCACTTAGATGTAAATTTTCTGAGAAATCGAGAATTTTTGCGCCCGATATTTTGCTGTCTGCTCCTTCTGTGCTTAATTTTTTGAGAAATCCTTTTGCACGTATCTAAGTCCATAGCTAATCTATCTATGGCTAGAATTTGAGAGGTTAATTGTAATCAGGATGTGAGAATTTTGATTAGGAACATTCATATGTAAGAATGTTCTAACAGTCGAGAAATCTGGCGCACATTTCATCTTCAATGAAATGATCATTGCTCAGTCTACAGTGTAAAGTTTTACACAAGTGAGGGCTCAAAATCTAAGTTGGAAGGTAAGCCATCTATGGCTAGAAGATCTTGATCAAACGGGTTCAGAGTTGGGAGAACTAGTGCTAAGAAGTTGCAGGTGTCAAAGTCGCCATTGCAGAGAAGCACTTTCAGACATAGGTAAAGTGTTTCACACATTTCTCAGTGTGTACTTAATCTTTTTGAGAGATTTAACTTGGCAAAGTTGCGCAACCTTAAGGCGAAGTGTTGTGCAAAGTTTTATCAAAAACTTTACAGGATTGATTAGTCAATGAGTGACTAATCTGCAGCAGACTTTTCTGAAAAGTTGATTTTTCAGAACTTTCAATTTTTCTGATAATTTGGTGAAGATTCTCTAAATTAGGTGGAGTCTAAAGTTGATCTTGATATAGAGGTGATCTAAATTCAAGGTCAACTTGTTCTTTTGGAGATTAACACTCTCCATCAGTGGTATCAGAGCAGGTTGTGTCAAAATTGAAGTGAAGAAGACTCCGACTATTGCAGAAATACAAAACTTTACATTTTGAAGGTGCAGAAGGGTAAAGGTTGAAGAAAGATCAAAGGAAGACATACAAAGAGCATCAAAAGGATCAGAAGGAGCAACATTCGAAGTAAAGGTACATTTATTATCTGTAAAGGTTAAAGATTTGAAGCTACAGGTGAAGTAAAGATGGGAGATAGTCTCCAAATTGAAAAATTGGATAGAGAGAACTATCCTGCATGGTCTATGAGGATGGAAGCTCACCTTATGAGCAAAGATTTGATAGGATATATCACAGGAGATGAAGAAAAGCCAGAATTCAGAGATCCTAGTGTTCCAACTAGGGAGGAGCTTGCAGATTTGAAGAATTGGATGAAGAAGGATGCTCAAGCAAGAAGCATCATCTACATGGCAGTCAATGACTATTTGCTTCCTCACATTAGAGGACTTGAAAGTGCTTGTGACATTTGGAATGCTTTGGAAGAGCATTTCCAAAATACAACCAAATCAAGGAAGGCTTCACTATGGGCAGAGTTTACTACCTTCAAGAAGAAGGCCTCACAATCAATTTCTGATTATGTGACAAAGATGAAGGACATTGCAGATTCTTTAGGTGCAGTTGATGAAGATATTGAAGAAGACAAATTGGTAAGACAAATACTCACAGGACTAAGAGGAGATGAGAAATGGAAGCCTTTCATTTTATCTACAGAACTTTCATTAGATCACTTTACTCCTGATTTGAATCAATTGTTAGGTCATATGCTAACTTTTGAGAATGATATCAAAGGAGATGTTGATAAGAGTGCAGGTCATGCAATGTATTCTAAAGACAAGAAGAAAGTCAACAAAGGGAAGCAACAATCAGGTGAAGAAGAAGGTACATCAAACCAAGCAAACTTCATAAGAGGAAGAGGAAATGGCAGGAGTAGAGGAAGAGGCAGAAACAACAAAGAGAATGCAAGAGCTTGTTGGATATGTGGTAAGACCAATCATCTATCTCATGATTGTTGGCATAATAATCAAAACAATGGTAATTATCAGAACTTTAATCAAAGAGGAAGAGGAGGTAGATTTCAGAGAGGAAACTTCAGAGGTAGAGGTGGTAGGAATTCTTTTGGAAGAGGTGGAGGAAGAAGCTTCCAAAATCAATCCTATAATAGCACCTACTACAACTATGCATCAGATCAAAAGGAGGATTCGACTCTTATTATGAATACATGTGAAACTTCACATGAGGACATGAGAGTGTTTTATATTGATTCAGGATGTAGTAATCATTTGAGTGGAAATATTGCTTTGATGACTGACCTAGATCATAATGCAATTAATCATACAGTGCAGACAGGTGATAATACAAAGCATAAGGTAAAGTCAATTGGTTCAGTCAAAGCTAAGGATGGGAGCACTCTTCTGAGTAAGGTACTTTATGTTCCCACAATTCCAAAGAATTTGATCAGTGTAGGTCAAATTGTGGAAAAAGGTTATGAGGTAAGGTTCACAAATGATGGAGTTTATGTGGAAGACCCTAGTCAAGGGTATAAACAAGTTATTGCAGGAAAGAAAGAAGGAAGGCTTTTCACATTGAAGGTACAAGGAAATGTTGGACATGCTATGTTCACATATGGAGAGCAGAAGGTGTCAGAATTGGATCTTTGGCACAAAAGACTTGGACATTTTAATGAAAGAGGTATCAAAGAAATGATTAACAATGATTCAGTGCTTGGAATGCCTAACATTGCAGGTCAACACATGACATACAGATGTGAGGCATGTCAATTAGGTAAGGCTCATAAGCAATCCTATTCCAAGCATGGATTTATGTATTCAGAAAGACTTGAATTGGTGCATACAGATGTGTGGGGTCCTTCAAAGGACTTTAGTATAAATGGTTCAAGATATTATGTTATATATGTTGATGATGCTACCAGGTGGATCACAATTTATGTGATTAAGGAAAAGTCAGAAGTGTTTAATACATTTAAACACTATCATGCATATGCAGAAAGGATTACAGGTCAAAAATTAAGGAGACTAAGGTCAGATGGAGGGGGAGAGTATTTTTCAAATGAGTTCAATGATTATTTGTGGAATGCAGGTATAAAGAGAGAAGTTACTTGCAGGTACTCTCCTCAACAAAATGGGGTAGCAGAAAGAAGAAATAGGACTCTTGTTGAGTTTGCAAGGTCCATGATGAAAGAGAAGAATTGCCCAAATTATTTGTGGGCTGAGGCTGTTAATACAGCTACATATTTGGTTAATAGATTGCCTTGTAAAGCTTTGCAGGGTATGACACCATATGAAGCTTGGTGGGGTAAGAAACCTACCTTGGATCATTGCAGAATATTTGGATGCTTGGCATATGCATATGTGCCATCTCAATTGAGGCATAAGTTGGAGCCTAAGGCAGAAAAGTATGTATTCATTGGTTATGATGATAAGCAAATGGGATACAGGTTGTGGAGTCCATCCACAAAGCAATTTATTGTATCCAAGGATGTTACATTTGATGAGCAAGGTACTTGGTATGCAGGTAAATATAATGTACATGCAGATGATGAAGAAGTAGTGGAACAAAGGAAAGGTAAAGCAAAGGTTCAATTACTTGATGAAAGTGAGAGTAATGAAGTGCAGATTGAAGTTGAAGAGAGGCCAAGGTTTGATCCAGAATGTGATGAACCAGAGACCTCAAGAAGTGCAGAAGTTAGGAGATCATCTAGGCACAAATGGCAACCTACAAGGTATAGCTATGACACTTCATTCTTGACTACTAAAGATTATGCTTATTTGGTAAAAGCAGATGAAGACCCTTCTACATATGAAGAAGCCAAAGGGAAGAAGAATTGGGAAGATGCTATGCAAGAGGAGTATGATGCATTGATAGAGAATCAAACATGGGATTTGGTTCCTAAACCTAATAGTCAGAAGATCATTGGATGTAAGTGGGTTTACAAGACTAAAAGATTTGCAGATGGAAGTGTGTCTAGGTACAAAGCTAGACTTGTTGTGAAAGGGTATGCACAGACATATGGAGTGGACTATGATGAGACTTATAGTCCTGTGGCAAAGATGACAACCATCAGGACACTCATTGCAATTGCTGCTTGTAAAGGTTGGAAGTTGTCTCAATTAGATGTTAAAAATGCTTTCTTGAATGGTTACATTTCAGATGAAGTCTACATGGAGCAACCAGATGGATTCAAAGATCAAGTGAGTCCAAATTATGTGTGTAAGCTCAAGAGAGCTTTGTATGGGTTGAAGCAAGCCCCAAGGGCTTGGAATTATAGGCTTGTAAAATTCTTGAATGATCTTGGATTTCAAGCATCAAAGGCAGATAGTAGCTTGCTAGTCAAAGCAAGTGAAGATGGGTTTATTTATGTGTGTATTTATGTTGATGACATAATACTTACAGGAACAGATGATAAGGGGATACAAATGATCAAAAAACAGATGGAGAAAGAGTTCAAAATCAGTGATTTGGGGAACCTATCATTCTTCTTGGGAATGGAGATCTCTTATACTCAACATGGAGTATATGTGACCCAAGAAAGGTATCTTAAAAATTTGCTAACCAAATTTAAAATGGAAGATTGCAGGGTTGCACCTACACCTTTGGAAGTGAACCATAAATTGTCTAGGTTTGGAGGAGAAGAGTTCAGAGATATGAAACTCTATCAAAGTTTGGTTGGTAGCTTGATTTATGCTACATTGACAAGGCCTGACTTATCATATGCAGTTGGTGTGCTTTCACAATTCATGCATTGTCCTAGAAAGGAACATTGGATTGCAGGACAAAGAGTACTTAGGTACATCAAGGGTACACTCAGAGAAGGGTTGTACTATGGGTTTACTTCAGATACAAGAATCAAGATATATAGTGATGCAGATTGGGCAGGTAATGTGGATGATAGAAGATCAACACATGGATACTTGTGCTATGTAGGAGACAAATTGATTTCATGGTGTTCCAAGAAGCAACATACAGTTGCTTTGTCATCTACAGAGGCAGAATATAAAGGTATGGTGGAAGCTGCAAAAGAGGTAATATGGCTAAAGATACTTTTGAAAGTTTTTGATGTGATTCAGAGTACTCCTATTATTTGTGGAGACAATATGAGTTCATTATACTTGGCAGCTAATCCTGTATTTCATGCTAGAACTAAGCATATTGAAATACAGTATCATTTTCTGAGAGAGAAGGTCATTGAGAAGGAGATTGAAGTCATACACACTCCCACAAAAGATCAAGTTGCAGATATGATGACTAAAAGTCTAGATGGACCAAAACTACAAAGATTCAAGGATATGGCTGGAGTAAAGAAGATAGAGAAGAACCTCAATTAATGATTGAGGGGGAGCTGTTGGTGCATGACAATCATCAATTGAAGGATTATGGAGAAATGAAGTCAAGGAGTCAAGAAGAAAACAAAGTCAGATGGTTGAAGGAAGGACATATTCAGAAAATCCAAAGACATGTACACATATGTACATTAGCTGACTTATACCTTTGTCTAGTCATACACTTGTATATATTCATCTATAAATATGTTGGAAAATGTCGGGCAAGTAGAGCAGAAGAGATTTGAGAATAGGGAGAGAGAAATTAGTGTCATTAGACACATGAAGAGTGAGTGAATTGTCCATCCTCACTTAGATGTAAATTTTCTGAGAAATCGAGAATTTTTGCGCCCGATATTTTGCTGTCTGCTCCTTCTGTGCTTAATTTTTTGAGAAATCCTTTTGCACGTATCTAAGTCCATAGCTAATCTATCTATGGCTAGAATTTGAGAGGTTAATTGTAATCAGGATGTGAGAATTTTGATTAGGAACATTCATATGTAAGAATGTTCTAACAGTCGAGAAATCTGGCGCACATTTCATCTTCAATGAAATGATCATTGCTCAGTCTACAGTGTAAAGTTTTACACAAGTGAGGGCTCAAAATCTAAGTTGGAAGGTAAGCCATCTATGGCTAGAAGATCTTGATCAAACGGGTTCAGAGTTGGGAGAACTAGTGCTAAGAAGTTGCAGGTGTCAAAGTCGCCATTGCAGAGAAGCACTTTCAGACATAGGTAAAGTGTTTCACACATTTCTCAGTGTGTACTTAATCTTTTTGAGAGATTTAACTTGGCAAAGTTGCGCAACCTTAAGGCGAAGTGTTGTGCAAAGTTTTATCAAAAACTTTACAGGATTGATTAGTCAATGAGTGACTAATCTGCAGCAGACTTTTCTGAGAAGTTGATTTTTCAGAACTTTCAATTTTTCTGATAATTTGGTGAAGATTCTCTAAATTAGGTGGAGTCTAAAGTTGATCTTGATATAGAGGTGATCTAAATTCAAGGTCAACTTGTTCTTTTGGAGATTAACACTCTCCATCAAGTAGGCTGCTTCTTGCTCAACCAAGATATACATGAGCTACCAAGCATGAAGCAAAAACCACTGGTGGACACACGAGTGTCATAGCAACCAGCCCAATCTGAGTCAAAAAAAGCATGCAAATCTGGCGGTAGTGATCCCCCCTTGGGATAAAACAACCCAAGTAGCCGAGTACCACTCAAGTAGCGAAAGATGCGCTTAACCGCTTTCCAATGCGTGACTCCTGGGCAATGCATAAACTTGCTCATCTGTGAGACAGCAAAATATCCGGCCAAGTAATGCATAAGTAAATCAAGCATCCAATAGCTTGCTGATAGAGAATAGCATCAAATGCATCTCTAGCATCATGAAGACTCAATCGTAAACCTGTCTCCATAGGAGTGGCAATAGGCTTACAGTCTTCAAGGCCAAAACGCTGCAATAATGTGTCAATATATTTCATTTGACACAAAGCCATTCCACCATCAACTTGCATAAACTGAATGCCCAAATAGTGATGCAAATGCCCCAAATCAGACATCTCAAATGAGGCATGCAAATCAGCCTTAAAATCAGCAATATGTGTCTCAATAGGACCAGTGAGCGGCATGTCATCAACATAGACAACAATGATCAGAAGCACATCATTAGCACGCTTAACATATAAGGTGCTTTCAATTGGACTGTTCTCAAAACCATGTGCAATCAGATAGGCATGTATCTTCTCATACCAAGCACGTGGTGCTTGCTTTAAACCATATAATGCCTTCTTTAACCTGTAAACCTGGTTTTCATGCCCTTTCTGCACAAAGCCACGGGGCTGAAAAACATACACTTCTTCATGCAAGTCACCATTCAGAAATGCTGTTTTAATGTCCAACTGATGTACATTCCAACCATGATGGACTGCAAGTGCACAAATGCTCCGAACAGTAGTCATACGGCATGTAGGTGCAAAGGTCTCATCAAAATCAATGCCTCTTTCCTGTGCATAACCCTTTGCAACAAGCCTAGCCTTATACCTGTCAACTGTACCATCACGTTTACGCTTCAGCTTGTATACCCACTTAGTGCCAATGGCCTTCTTGCCAGGAGGCAAGTCACATAAAGACCATGTACCATTCTTCATTATAGCATCATATTCAGATTGCATAGCAGCCATCCAATTTTCTGAATTTTGTGCTTCATCAAAAGAAACAGGCTCATTCTCATCATAGAGACTAGATGCAGCCATAGCATAGCAATCTGATGCAAAGGAGGCACTATGAGAGCCTGAACGAGTACGATATGACAAAGGTGCATCTAATTTGCTGTCACGCAAAGTCTGCACCAGCCATTTTGGCATAGTTTTTGCTTGCTCAATATCAGCTCTGTCATCAACAAGTGCATCATGTAAATCTGCATCAGAAATGGAATGATCTGCATCATCATATGAAACCTGCAAAGGCTGAGAAGTTGCCTCATTAGGACCAGCACTAGACTATCCACCTGTAAAAAGAGGCATCAAAGTATCATACATGTCTTTGGAGCTAACAGATGTCTCCTTAGTGCATGAAAGCAATGGCTGAATAGCATCTTCCACAAAGACAACATCACGGCTAACCAGAATGCATTTAGTCTGTGGATGATACAGACGATAGCCTTTACTTTCAGAACTGTACCCAACAAAAATACATTTTACTGCCTTATCATCCAATTTTCTACAATGTTGTTCAGACACTAATGCATATGCCAAACAACCAAAAACACGCAGATGAGCAACAGATGGCTTGCGGTCATGCCAAGCCTCATATGGAGTGATAGACTGCAACGCTTTAGTGGGACACCTGTTCAGTACATATGCTGCACACATGACAGCCTCAAGCCAGAAACTATGTGGTAAAGCCTGACTTTTGACCATGCACCTCGCCATCTCCATGAGTGACCTATTCTTTCATTCAGCAACTCCATTCTATTGAGGTGTATATGGCACTGTACACTGGCGTTTTATCCCACGTTCAGCCAGAAATGCATTAAAATCTGAAGACATATATTCCCCCCCTCGATCAGAACGGAGGGTGCCCATTTTACACGCTGACAGATTTTCAGCCAAAACCAAAAATTGTTTGAAGCACATGAACACTTCGGACTTTGCTTTGAGTGGATATACCCATGCATGCCTGGAAAAATCATCAATGAAAGTCACGAAGTAAAGGTAATTTCCAAAAGAGGGTGTCTGCATAGGACCACAGACATCACTATGTACAAGCTACAATTTCTGCGTAGCCCGAACTGAACCATCTTTTGGAAAGGAAGAACGCTGCATTTTGCCCAAAAAACAGCCTTCACAAACATGTTTTCCAGGTGCCTCAAGTTTGGGCAAAAAGAGGACACCATTTCAGATTTCTGCAGGCGTAGCAAACTAGCAAAATTCAGATGACCAAAGCGTGCATGCCAAAGCTTTGCATCTGACATAGCCTGAGAATCATGAGCTGCACATGCCGAATCATTCACAGATCTTTCATAGTCTATGAGCTTATACAGCCCACGACATAAAATGCCAGAAGCAATAATCACATCGCCATTTGAGAGATCATGGACTGTACACCTGTCATCAACGAATTTCACAACCAAGCCAATCTTGGCTAATGCAGAAACTGATAACAGGTTCTTTTTGATCCCTGGCACAAATAAAGCATCTGACAAAGTGAAAGAACTGTCATCAGTAGTAGTCAGAATGATCTTACCAACTCCCATAACAGGATAAGAGGAGTTATTGGCGCATGTGACAGTATTCCCTGTAGGGGCAGGCTTGAGTGAAGAGAAGAAACTGCGCTGCGAGGTAATATGTTTGGTCGCCCCACTATCAAAGTACCAAACATCTGAGTCTACTGCAGACATGCACTGATCATGAGAAGATGGGTCAAAACTACAGACAGTAGTAAACGCCCATTCTTCTTCCTGCACAAGATTTGGAGACTCTGTTTTTGGTGTAGAGGCCTTTGCAACAACCATTCCAGCCTCTTTCTTCTTTGCCTCTTTAGCAGCCAGTTTTGGACAGTTCTTTATGATATGATCATTTCCTTTACAGTACTTGCAAAACAATTTCTGCTTTTCTGATTTCTTCTCATCTTTATCCTGGTTCTTCGATTGTGCAGCATTTGCATATTTCTGCTTACTACTAGAAGAGCTCCATTTTCCTTTGCCCTTCTGACTAGCCAGGAAAGCTTGATCTGCAACATGCATAATGGACCTGTTCTGCCTGGACTGATCTTCCTGCAACAGAACAGAGAGTAATTCCTCAAATGACAAGGCATTCGGATTGCCTTTCATCATCAACCGAAGAGTAGAGGCAAAACTCTGATATGAATAAGGAAGACCATTCAGAACAGTTTGCACAAGTGAGCTATCTGGTATAACCTCATCAGCAGAAATCAATTGTTCCTTCAGGTCTTTGATCTTTGTGAGAAAATTGTCCATAGAATCACCTTCATTCATGTGCTCACTCTCCAACTGTTTTCGGAGGTAAGCAACACGAGCCTCATTCCTAGCCTGGTACAAAGTGGTAAGTGTCTCCCAAGCATCCTTTGCTGTTCTGCAAGAGCGAATGTGAGGAATAATGGCACGTTTGATAGACAAAGCTATCAATGCATGTGCCTGGGCATCTCTGCCATCCCAGCAAATCTGCTCTGCAGTAGGTGCAATAGAAACAGCAGCACAAAGAGGAATCTACAGAATATCATCTTCGACACCATCTTCATCAGCTCCAACACCATCCTCAACAGCCAACATACAGAATACATCACTGCTTTCAGCCATGGCCGGTGACTAAAATACCTTGATGCAGAAAATTGACTGTATCTCAAAAAGTTGAACGGAACTGCCCAGACGAGTTCTGCTAGACCTGTAGCAGACTTCGAGACGCTTAAACTGGCGAACAGAAACTGGTATATACCTTTGGCACAAAAGGAAAAAATAGCCCGCAACGGAGGAGTGTCGACGGCGCCCTAGAAGAAGCGACGACCTGCTCTGATACCAATTGTTGGAGATAGACGTCTGCGGAAGCACGCGAACAACACAAGGAAGAAGAAGAAGCTTGGAGCACAAACACACAATACTGAATGTATTACTAGAGAATGTACAAAGATAAGTAGCCCACTAGGGCAATAGGCGTATATACAAGCCGGGGGAAAAAAACCTCCTAAAGAGGGAAAAAAGTGCCCCGACGGTCCTAGAGTGTTCACACACATCACTACCTAAATATATCAACATGATGCACGAGTGTCCACTAGTGGTAATTGCTTTTTCCTTGGAGGATCATGCATATATTAGTTGAGTAAGAAGCAACCTATTTTGGCCACATCAAGTTGTGAAGCTAAGTATAGGATAGTCTTCACACTTATAGTGGAATGTATATGGATAAGATGCCTATTGATGGATCTATGCATGGAGATTCCCATGCCTATGCATATTCTCATTGAAAGTCTAAGTGCATTGGTGGTTGTAAGAAATGTGGTGTTTCATGCATGCATAAATCATGTTGAGGCCCATTATCATTATGCTAGAGAGTGCCTTCATGCTAGAGACATTGAGTTGATATATGTGCCTACACAAGATAATGTGGCACATTTTTACCAAAACTCTTCCACAAGAAAAGTTTGAAGATTTTTTCATAGCTTCAGGCTTATTACCCTGTGGGGGGCTGATCTATCACTCCTTGCACATCATTCCCCCTAGGGCTTTTTTTTTACACTTATGTGTCCCTCGAGTAGCTTTGATTTGAACCATTTCTCTATATATGGGAACTTTTTAGTCTAGTGTTAGCTAGAGGTTTTTAACCCATGTAACCACATATACATGATATACTCATATGTCATGGTACATAGTACTTAGGAATTCACTTATATCTCTCACTTAATTGATTCTCATATAATTAATGATCTATTGACAAAGAGCTCTTCGAACCATCACCTTTCTTGGTGCATCAATCTCCTTCTTCACTCTTTTACGTACTTCTATTTGTGCTTCCTCACTCTACACATCGAAGCCGACATTGTACAACTTCCTTGATGGCTTTTTGGGAAAAATCACATAGCTATAGTTCTTGAAAAACAACAACTAACTTTTCCATAGAATGGGGTATATTTTCCTTTAGGGTTATGGCATTTGGGTGTAAAAAAGTCCCTTGAAAATTCTTATTGACTCATGTATCACACATTCCAAGAATTCCTTAGGAATAGCTTAGAATTATACATGGACAACCTATGTTCATCTTAAAAAAAGAGACAAATCTACATCTTTGAGCTGGATCAAATTCTTTAAGAGTGATGGACATATGGAGTATGCCTAAATCTAGAGAAATGCATTTTCGTAGTAATCTAAGAAAAAATAAAAGGACAAAATATCCAAGAACTGTATTTCAATAGATGAAGATAAGTTAAGAGACATAACGAAAATGCCTAAGCCCAACAAGAATGTAAAAAAAGTACAAGATTTTATGAGGTAGTGTGGCTATCATAGATGATTGGTACACAAGTACACAATCACTGTCAAACCTCTATATGGGCCCATCACTAACTTCGAATGTACATGAGTGTGACAAAGTTTTGGGAATCTAAAGACGAGGTTGAGCCCGATTCTCATCCTTAAAGCACCAAATTTGAACAAAATCTTTCACATACATCTTAGATGCTTCCAATCACACTATAGGTTGTGTATTGTCACAACTAATTGATGATGGAAACATAGATATGGAAATTGCCTATGCGAGACATCAAATCAATAATCTAGGAAATAATTATACTATCACCAATAGAAAAGGATAAGGCTTGATATATGCAGTTAAGAAGTTCACAAACTACTTATTAGCCTATAAATTTAATTTATTTGTAGATCATTTGAGTTTCTTAAATTTGGTAAAAAAGCCATCAATACCCAATAATAATTATGCAATGGTTCCTACTCCTCATGGAGTTTGATTTTGAAGTTACATTGAAGAAAGTAAACACATGTATTAGGGATGATCATCTTTCTAAGTTAATAAGCAGAGAGCCTCCCAAAGGGTTCCATGATGAAATCTTAGACATGTATCTATTTAATATAGAAGTTGTCCCTTCTTGGGATGAAATTCATTTCAAACTTTGAAATATGGTGTGATGTACAAACATGACTTGAGAAGTCAGAATGAGTGGAACAAAAAAAGGAATGATCATATCATAGCTAGCAGCATATATAGGAAAAGACAATGACAAAATCTTGTCTTATCGTGTAGATGATGGCCAATCAAAAGTCTGATAGATAGTGCACATCATGAAGTCTTAGGCAGACACAAGTCTAAGAATGGAACTATTCAGAACTTAGAAAAAATAGGAGTGCATTAGCAAAAAATGGAGAGAGATATACATGAGTTTATTAAAACTTGCATGACATGCAACTTAGTGCATCCATTTAACATGCTACATTGTACCATGTAATGGTTGTACCTGATTGGCATACACCAATAGTAAACCTTTTAAAACATGGGTAGTATTACCAAGGAATTATACTTACTAGGAAGTGAGCATTGCAAGAAGAGTGAAAAGACTATACTTACATGAGTGTTCAAATATATACAAGGGGATGAGATAATTTTGTAAGATTATGCATACATGGAAAATACCTCTCAATACTAGAGATATCACATCTGTGGGTGGGTAATGATCAGTTTTTAGTAGAGAAAAAAGTAAAAAGGATCTTATTTTTTGGATTATGGTGGCCTACCCTCCATATGGATGTAACTATATATGTCACAAGCTAATAGTCAAACAAACAACACCAATAAGGTGATTTGTATAGTTATGGGTAAGCTTATGAAATAATCAAAGATCAAATTATCCTATGGTCATATTGTGTTTATTGCAATATTGCATTAGGAACCAATCATTTTAATATTATGTATGACCTAAATGCAATCTTAACCATTGATTTTTTGATA
The DNA here is from genome assembly GCA_020310875.1 of Ceratopteris richardii. Lineage (NCBI taxonomy): Eukaryota > Viridiplantae > Streptophyta > Polypodiopsida > Polypodiales > Pteridaceae > Ceratopteris > Ceratopteris richardii. The sequence goes on from CM035410.1 coordinate 112,272,012, forward strand.
CCCACTTTAAGAGAAGCAAAAGGATATGAGTAGATTCATGAGATTTCATGCTGGTTGGATTTATTAAAACAATTGGAAGAAACAAGACTAGGAGATATAGTTGGAATATATGAACCTTAGAAAAATAGAAATGCCTATTATGATGCTCATATAAAGGATATGGAATTACAAGACTGTGATATTGTACTAGTCTATAGTTTGAAGCAACATGCAAAGGAATTAGAAAAATGAATATATGGATCCTTCATTATTAATAGTATATCCATATTGGGAGGTCTATCAAACTAGAAACATTAGAAGGGCATGAATTTAGAGCCTTTAACAAAATACTTTGGATATGCTCCATAGATTTCAAAAGAAAAGGATAAAAAGGCTAAAGAACAAAGAACATGCTGAAGACGAGACAAGGGAAAGAACAAGGAGGCAAAAACAACGATCTCAACAGAAGCTAAGGGAGCTAAATGAGAGAGAACAAAATTCATGGGTCGTACAAGTGTAAATGGAAGTTCTATAGAAACTTTGAAACCATGCATAAAAACCAGGTTGGAAACAAATAATCCAAAATAGATGAAGACCTTGGTTGATACTAGAGCCTTAGAAATTCTACAAGTTTATCCATAGTAGTACAATGTGAAGAGACAATCTTTCAATCTAATGCTAATATTTTTGGGGTAGATGGAAGTGTGATACCTTGTATGCGAAAGATTGAGTCAGATGAGGTAAATTTAATTTTGTTCATGCGGCTAATGTTGCTTGTAAAATGTATTTCTAGCAATTTTTTTGTCCCCATTCACACACTTGCATTTTCACCTCCACCACCACACATCAATACTCCTAATTCCATCATTGATATTATTAATGCCATAGACATAGTAGTACGTGAATGTGAAAGCCTAATTGCACTAACTTCAATTCCATCTCTAGAACTTGTAACCCTAGTACAAAATGTTTCATTGCCAACTCCAACTCCATGTCAGATGATTTTATCTCCACAACATGCCTCAAATAGAAGGCAAGTTAATGCTATGGTCAACAATGATTGATTTGAAAATGTCAATCTAGAAAAACCAAAGTTGAAAATGCCAAATCCTATGAATTCAGCTCCAAAACCTAGAAGAAGTAAACCTCCCACCTTCCAACAACATCAAAAGCAAATTTGGATTCTTAAGAAGCAGTGGGACGCCTAATAAGTTCAAGGAAAAAGTTGGATCCTTAAGGCTCTGATGACAAACATTAAGGATATCGATATGACTCAATATGAAAATGGACCTAAGCAAGCATACAAGAGGAAGCCACAAACAAGAACAAAATAAAAGCATAGAAAGAAAAAGACCAAAACCTAGCACAAGTAAACCTCCCATCTTTCAAGAATGTTAGAAATAAAACTGGATCCTTAAGAGGTTGTGGCGGCCTAAAAAGGACAATGAAAAATTTGGTTCCCTAAGGCTTTGGTGAGAAAAACGTAAAGGTATCTACAACATGAAAATATACCTAAGAAAGAATCCAAGGGGGACCCACAAAAGAGAAGTAAAGAACCACATCATAAAGAATTTAATCAAAAGAAAAAAATAGTATCTAGGAAAATCAACATCATGCTCAATCAAAATAACAATCAATAAAACTATGATAGAACGAAGATGGGTACCTAAATTGGTGATCTTAAGTAAAAAAGACAAACAACAAATCTAGATACTAAGAGGAAAGGAAACTTCCCTTTCAATCCAAATAAAGCTAAAAGAGGGACAAACACTAAAGAGAATATCGAATGGTGGACAAAACAAAAGGTTTGGAAACCCAATTAAGTGAAAGAGAGTTTATTGGATTGACTCAGAAACATTACTTAATGGACTATTTTGTAGGGAGCCTCATCTAATAAGAACCAATGTGCACATTGCATGAGGGGGGATGCACTATCCTCAAAATTTGGATTTCCAAAGTATGTATCTATAAGGCCAATTATAGGCCACACATAGGCACTAGTGATTTTGCTATGCATATGTGACACTTTTAGCATATGTATAACTAACTTATATTTTTTTTCCTCTATAACATTGATTAAAAATATAAAAGACAAAAAAACATAAAAAGGAAGAGAAACATATTATATGTCTTTCAAACACCAACAACATATTTTTAAATCTATGGCAAAGGTGAATATTGCTGTAATTATACCTCATTACAAAGTGTCAATCCATTAAGGACAACTATAGTCAGTAACAAAAGGACTTCTTGAACTTAAAGGTGAATGGGAGTTGATGCCCATGCAAATATCAGTACAAAGAAGTTTCCATCATCAATTTCTAAATATATCTTAAATTAAAGAACAAGAAAGAACTAAAATTTCAAGTCTTATTATTATTAAACTAGAAAAAATTTTCATTGTCATGCCCTTGGTCAACCCACTCAAGACCCATCGAATTGCACCATAATCTATTCAATGCATTTTAGAGTATCCATGCATGGTGTTACATTACAAGGTCATTCATAAGATACTGCTAATGAGATGTCCCATGCACTAAATCTTTAGTCCATCCATCACTTTGGACTTACAAGAGAAAAATGAGTATGTGGTATCTATCATGTAGTTTTTCAATGAGAAGGGGCACTTATATTTGATGCTTGTCTTTTTCCAAGGATAATCTAAATAAATAACAATGATTGAGATTAACATGTGTCAAGAAGAGATGTGTTACTTGCAAATCATCAAGCATAGAAAGGTGCATTTTGCTCCAAAAAGAATGTACTTACCTGAGGAGGCATGCAACCTACAAAGATACTCCAACATAAGAGGAATCATCTACAATAACCAGGCAAGTTTTAGATAAAAAGAATGATTGGCAATTGCGGAGACCCATTACTTAAGATGTAAACAAGGGACTTAGAAGCTTGTAGCATGCCAAGAAGCTACAATTAAAAAAATCCCATAATTTGCAAGGTCAGCCTACCCAAGAAGGCTAAGTAAGGTCTTGTAAATGATGATGTCGATTGGGGAAATCCATTATTTAAGATGTAACAAGAGGAGTTAGAAGCTTGTACCATGCTAAGAAGCTTCAATTAAACAAATCCAACAATTTTCAAGGTCATCCTACCCAAGAAGACCAAGTAGGGTCTTGTCAAGGAGGGACAAGTGTTGAAAGAAGTGCACCAAGAGAAGAAATATTGCATTGGATGACTAAAGGTAATCCACTCATTTTTTTAATCAACATCTTCAAGGAATAACCACTTTTGTACATAAAGTGAAGATTAACCACAAAGGGTGTTTCATTGAGGATCCAAGAAGAAGCTACTAGCCCATAGCAAGAGGTAGAAGTGAGGAAAGAATGTGTAAAATTGATATCACACAAACAGATAACAAAAGCTATGTCCATATCATGAGGGAACAAGATAATTATAGATATAGATTTGTCGCACAAAATTATAAGGCACATTAATATACAAAAGCTGAAGGATATTGTCATAAATCAAGTGGTAAGGGCTTCTCCTTAAATTTACATCAAGATTATTACATGAAGTATGTGCATCTGGCCAAATAGGGAAGCAAATAAGAGCTCCATTAAAAACGAGTGACTACATAGCATCAAATGTACCTAATTTGGTACACATGGATGTTTTGGGACCTAAAGGGAAGACCTCGAGGGAATATATATCATTTGACCATTATTGATGATCATGTTTACACTATTCAAAGCTCACGTTGAAAAGAGATGTACAAATACATGAGAACTCTAAGGTCTAATGGAGGAGGATAATACTTCTACCATGATTTTTAAGAAAATAGGTTGAAGGCTTCAAAATTAAATATACTTGCATATATAAACCCCAAGAAAATAGGATGACAAGGAGAAAAAATAAACAAATCATAGAGATACCTAGATGCACATCAAATAATTGTCTTTACACCTATATTTCCAAAGTATGTATCTATAAAGCCAATTATAGGCCACAATAGGAACTAGTGATTTTCGAATGCATGTGTGACACTTTTATCATATGTATAACTAACTTATATTTCTTTCCTCTATAACATTGATTAAAAATATAAAAGACAAAAAAATGAAAAAAATGAAGAGAAACAGATTATATGTCTTTCAAACACCAACAATATATTTTTAAGTCTATGGCAAAGGCGAATATTGCTATAATTATACCTCATTGCAAAGTGTCAATCCATTAAGGACAACTATAGTCATTAACAAAAGGACTTCTTGAATTTAAAGGTGAATGGGAGTTGATGCCCATGCAAATATCAGTACAAAGAAGTTTCCATCATCAATTTCTAAATATATCTTAAATTAAAGAACAAGAAAGACCTAAAATTTCAAGTTTTATTATTATTAGACTAGAAATTTTTTTCATTGTCATGCCCTTGGTCAACCCACTCAAGACCCATCGAATTGCACCATAATCTATTCAATGCATTTTAGAGTATCCATGCATGGTGTTACATTACAAGGTCATTCATAAGATACTACTAATGAGATGTCCCATGCACTAAATCTTTAGTCCATCCATCACTTTGGACTTAAAAGAGAAGAATGAGTATGTGGTATCTATCATGTAGTTTTTCAATGAGAAGGGGCACTTATATTTGATGCTTGTCTTTTTCCAAGAATAATCTAAATAAATAAAAATGATTGAGATTAACATGTGTCAATAAGAGATGTGTTACTTGCAAATCATCAAGCATAGAGAGGTGCATTTTTCTCCAAAAATAACGTACTTAGCCGAGGAGGCATGCAACCTACAAAGATACTCCAACATAAGAGGAATCCTCTACAATAAACATACAAGTTTTAGATAAAAAGAATGCTTGGCAATTGGAGAGACCCATTACATAAGATGTAAACAAAGGACTTAGAAGCTTGCAACATGCCAAAAAGCTACAATTAAAAAAATCCCACAATTTGCAAGGTCAGCCCACCCAACAAGGATAAGCAAGGTCTTGTAAAGGATGACATTGATTGGGGAAATCCATTATTTAAGATGTAACGAGAGGAGTTAGAAGCTTGTACCATGCTAAGAAGCTGCAATTAAACAAATCCAACAATTTGCAAGGTCATCCTACCCAAGAAGACTAAGTAGGGTCTTGTCAAGGAGGGAGAAGTGTTGAAAGAAGTGCACCAAGAGAAGAAATTTTGCATTGGATGGCTAAAGGTAATCCACTCATTTTTTTTATCAACATCTTCAAGGACTAACCACTTTTGTACATAAGAATTAGGAGGCACGGGTATTAGGAAAAGCATACCTTGTCAATCATCTATATTTATACTCTTTGTAAGAAAGATAGAAGAGTCTTGTCTTAGCTCAAAAGTTAAATGAAGAAATAGAGTTAAGATTAATTCCATATACATATAGCTTTAGAATTAAACTCTAGCCTATAACTTTTTTCGGGATGCAAGCTTGATTTGCTAAACATATTTCTTTGCATATAGTTTATCATTTTAGATGATTTCAGTCATGATTGGTATCTTGTTAAGCTAGTTGAAGTTCCGCAAAACAAGGAATTTTATTAATTTTTGTTGTACTCAGAGAATTGTGCAAAACTTTGAGTAGGTGTCTCAACAAAAATAGAAAGTTTTGTACATTGGATCATATGCCTACCTATCCGTTTTGATACTATCATTTGTGCATCATCTTCCAAGCAACATATGTGATCATTTATTCTTATTAGATAGCTAAAGAGGCCCACAACACTCTCCAGCCATCACTTATAGCAGGGGTGAAGCAGGTTTTAGCTACACCAATTGATCTCTTGTGATTATCCACAATCTCCTCCAACAATTCAAAGATGAAGAGCCATTTTATGTGTTAATCAGCATATGAGGACCGCTCTACTCATCCCAAAATATTGGAGGACAAGGGGAAAATTCCCCGTGCTGTAGGAGAGTCATATCTATTATGATATTGGCACAAAGGCTCCATTTCTTCTTCATACTCTCTCTAGATTAGGTTTTATCTTAGATATTCTGCTTTGGTTATAGTTGTTTCATGTACTACCTGACATCCAAATTTCTCAATCTTGTACTTATTGGTGGTTTAATTAAGTCTACTTTCTTTGATCAAAATTTCATCTTCATTCTCTATGCTAGTCAAGCCATATATTCAATTTTCTATCTATGATTCAAGTATGCTCACTATGTGCGTGACCATTATTCTATCTTGTAAAGACTTTTCATAATAGTTTCGAGTGTCCAAATAGAACATAGTATATCTTACTAGAAAGAGACTGAAATATACTAAGAGTGTAAGGGTGTGCAAAGGTCTCATATCCATCAGAAGTTTGAATTGAGAGAAGTGCATTCCAAGATGGCCATGTAAAAAAAAGAAAGATCCTAGGTCCATGCACTTTTGTTGCATATAGAAAAGTGCAACAAATTGTGAAAGAAAGGGGGATTAAGACACAATCACAACTTCAAGGCTACAAAGGAGCAAACTAAGGAGGTTTTAGAGGTAATTTGACACCAATTGCATCTCATCTTCATTAAGGGGATTAAGATAATAGCAAGTAATTTGATGGATGATAATAGCAATCAAATTGGGAAGTTAGATAAAGAAAATTATCAACCTTTGAGGTTTAGGATTAAGAATTAGGTAAGTCAAAAATCTTTGTGGGGTTAGTTAGTGATAGTGATCAAAGGCCATTTTTTGATGAAAAAATTATATTAATGCTGAGAAGAACTACCAAAGAGTTTGAAGAGAGGAATATAAGATGAAACTTCACATTATCTCAATATGTAGGAAACATTGTGATAGTTTATACACAAAATTTCACCACAACCAAGGAGATATGGGAGTGTCTTGAAAGATTATACTCCATCAACAACAAATCAGGAAAGATTCCACTAGGAAATGAGCTCAAAAACCTTAAGAAGATTCCCAACTGATCCATTCATGACAACATTCTCAAAGCAAAGGATATTTCAAATTCTTATGGTTCCACTAGTTGCATCATTGAAAACGATGATCTACTAGTCCATATCTTGAATGGGCTAAGATAGGATGAAAGGTGGAATTCCTTCACCACATCAATGTATGTAAGGGATAATATGCCTTATTTTGACCATGTTATCTCATTAATGCTAACAAAGGAGCTCAATCTTGGCAGAAGCAAAGCCAAGGATGGGCAATATAAACTTCTTTATGCAAGTAGAGGCAAAGAGAGATTTGGAAGAGCTTCAAATAGAGGAAGATAAATGGCCAAGCATTAATAAGGAAACTAAGGAGACAACAAGAAAGCCTCCCATGAAGAAGGCAATGAGAGAGGAAGAGAAAGATGAAGAGGTTCAAGAACAAGGTACACAAATACTTACAATGCAAGTAGGAAACAAAGTAATGAATGCTATGTTTGTGGAAAACCAAATAATTATGCCAATGAATGCTATCATAAAGGATAAAGCTATGGATCTAGCCATTATAGAAGTCATGGAAACTGGGCTAATTCAAAAACTTACCAAGAAAATGATCAGTTACTAGCAATGAGGCATGATTATGAGGACAAGTAGTTTATAGAGGAAAAAGGGTATATAGATAGTGGATGCGACAACCCTATGTTGTGTAGAGGAGAACTCTTTTGTAATATACACGTGTGAAAGCAAAAAAGAAGGTGTTGACAAAAATGATAAATTAGATCATATGATCAATCATGTTGGAGATATCGAGTTTGGAGAAATTCATAAAGCCAATTTCTTATAGGAGGTACTTCATGTTGCTAGTATCCCTAGAATCCTTATTTCTATAGGATAGATGGTGGGAAAGGGCTACCAAGTGAAGATCAACCACAAAGGGTGTTTCATTGAGGATCCAAGAAGAAGCTACTAGCCCATAGCAAGAGGTAGAAGTGAGGGAAGAATGTGTAAAATTGATATCACACAAAAAAATAACAAAGCTATGTGCATATCACGAGGGAACAAGAGAATTATAGATATAGATTTGTGGCACAAAATGATAAGGCACATTAATATACAAAAGCTAAAGGATATTGTCATAAATCAAGTGGTAAGGGCTTCTCCTTAAATTTACATCAAGATTATTACATGAAGTATGTGCATCTGGCCAAATAGGGAAGCAAATAAGAGCTCCATTAAAAAAGAGTGACTACATAGCATCAAATCTACCTAATTTGGTACACATGAATGTTTTGGGACCTAAAGGGAAGACCTCGAGGGAATATATATCATTTGACCATTATTGATGATCATGTTTACACTTTTCAAAGCTCACATTGAAAAGAGATGTACAAATACATGAGAACTCTAAGGTCTAATGGAGGAGGATAATACTTGTACCATGATTTTAAAAAAATAGGTAGAAGGCTTCAAAATGAAATATACTTGCATATATAAACCCCAAGAAAATAGGATGCCAAAGAGAAAAAATAAACAAATCATAGAGATACCTAGATGCACATCAAATAATTGTCTTTACACCTATATTTTTGGGGAGATGTTGTTTCTATTGTTGTATACATTATGAAAAAGTGTCAAGATTTAGGGATTCATCATTTATCACCATAAGGCTTTGACTAGGAGAAAACTAGATTTCTAGCACTTAAAACTACTTTGGTGTGTTTGGTACACACATGTTGCACAAGAAGTAAGGAAAAAGCTAGATGTTAGGATAGAGAAGTGCGTTTTTATTAGTTATTCCAATGACAAAATGGCTATTAGGTTGTAGATATGTTCACCAAATTATTGCAAACATGCTTGAAAAATTCAAGGAATCTAGATCTATGAAAGATCTAGGTTGAAGGTCAAAGAAGCTTGACCTTGAGGGGGAGTGACAACTTATAGTTCATTGAAAATGATAGAGCAAGCTCAAACATAAACCTGAAGATCCAAAGACATTCTTATGTTCCCAAGAGTCACAAAAGTTAGGACATTATCAAAATGGGGAAGAATAGCGATTCATAGCATTCGAGTACTATGTCAATAAATGAGAAATCATCAATCAAGAAACAAGAAAAAATTGCCTTATTTTTTAAAAGCCTTTATACTAGTATACATATTTTCAAAAATCAACTAAAACCACGTCATTGTTTGAAATTTTTTTTCGTTTTTGAAAATTTTTCTTACAATGTGCCAAAAATTTCAATTTAAGCATGTTGACATTTTGAGAATCTATATGAAAAATATAAAAGATATTAACAGTTGCATACAAAAGATGAAGATTAAAACTTGTATTCAAAGGAGGATTTTGGATAATAAATTGAATATGCTACAGAAGATGATTTTGTCATGCAAAATCATTTGGAGAATTTGGGTAAGTAGCAAAAATATCATAAAGTTTCAAATCAAACCACTACTTTCTTCATCTATATCTACACATCCCTCAATGGATGCATTTGTTTCAGTCTGAGACTATTGTGAGCTCTCTTCTTCTTCTTCTATATAAAAAAGAACCTTATGCTCATCCAAGTACATAATGATGATTATTTTCCTCAACTTCCCTATTTTTGTTAAGGCAAAATCATAAAAAAGAACATTTACTTCATCCATTTTAAGAGTTGATGTACTTCCAATATTCTTTTTCCTTTTTGAAGCTATTCATTTGGTGTCACATACCATTTCTAAAATGTGATTGCCTATGAATGCATTACTACTTTTAGTGTACTACGAATGGACTATCAAAGCAGCTATTCTATCTTGATCAATATCCTTAATAAGGCCTATTCAAGAAATTTGGGAATCATTCAAGTCCCATTTATATTACTTACTATGTTAACTTCTTAAGTTTGAGCCCAACGTTTATACTCCATTTATAATACAATTATTCTTAATATTAAAGCTTCAATTTAATATACTCCAATCAAGAGATAATAACATGTTTTAGTGTGTGAATGAATAGAAAAGTAAAACATTGGGTCACAAAGAACTGTCCGAAAATCCTAAGTAATTCCCATTTTACTTGAAGAGGCCTTTAATGACATATAAAACTTTTGCAACCCAGAATGGTTTGGCAGATTCATCATCCTTAACAAGGACTGCAATAAGTGTTCCAACATTTATTTCTTTCAAATTTCCATGCCATCATGCTTTAGCCTATCTTGTCATCCTTGGACCTATAAATATTTTGAAGTGTATCTACATTACATGCTTGGCCCACATTCAATCTTTTTATGCTAAAATCCCATGTGAATGGAATGTAAATTGTTCAATGTCCTACAATGTTATTATTTATAATCTCTTCTTGATGGTTAAGCAAACATACCACCAAGGTACATCTTGATCCCCGCCATATTTTTTTGCATGCTCAATCTCTCTCTTCTTTTCAATAACTACATGCATCCACCTTTTACTTTTTTCAACCACATTTCCACACTTTTCCATATTGTTTTTATCTTTATATGGTAATTATTTTGCACCATAAATAGTCAAATTAGGAACATGCAATAAAAATCTGCATCAATGCTTCTGCCTCCTCATCAAAATACAAGGTTCTAATATTGTGAATGGAGCCAAAACCTTAGTACTGTTATCAAGACCTATGGAGGAAAACTGCTAGAAGTCATAAATCTATGTAAGATGTTGAACTTTAGGTTTTGGAGTATACACTTGAGAAATCAACACAGATAATATTGGAAGAGTAAAAGCATTATGGCATTCCAACCTCTTAGAGAATGTATTGAACATTAGATCAAGGTGATCACGGGTGTGCCCAACTAAAAGAAAATTTAACTTAAACTTTTGAAACACTTGTCTATCAACAAGCATGCATAAATATCCAAAGACTCTAGATTTTTTATTCTCTCTTATAGTATTATCAAGCTGCAAATACAAAGTTGGTGGCAAATGAACTTCCCATGATTGTAGAATTCTATGATTCACAATGACAATAAGGTTTGAATCATTATGCACATTGGGATATCTAAAGAAAACTTTAGACTTTACATTTTTGTTGTATACCAAAGCACCAACAAAATGCATTTGCACAACTAATTCATATCCAAAATCTTTAGGAACGCGATAAAAGTGGGGCAAACATGTCTTCTTTTGATCCATACCATCAATCAACAAACACACATAATGCTCTAGATTTTTGAATTCTTTACTTCAATGAATAGTTGCCTTCTTTCTTTCTAATGCTTGAATCTCATGATGGTTCTTGAGAATACTTCTAAAACTATCTTTTTCTAATATTTTTGTGCCCCCTTTGCCATGTTTTTCAAAGTGTCACAACTTGAGCATTCAACCATCCTAACTATATGATGAATACTTAAGGCCTATTCAAGAAAAATGGGAATTACACAAGATTTTGAGACAGTTCTTTCTATCCCAATGTGTTACTTTTCAACTCCTTTACACACTACAACATGTTATTATCTCATGATTGGGGTATATTAAATTAATTCTTTAATATTAAGGACAATTGTATTATAAATGAGATATCAAGTTTGGGCTCAAACCTAAGAAGTTAGCATAGTAAGTAACATAAATGGGACTTGAATAATTCCCAAATTTTGTGAATAGACCTTACTTACATCATTAAAATCTTCTTTCCATAATCGAGTAAAATGTTGATACTGCACATATTTCACATTTTACTTTCTATCTCTTCTCTATAGAATTAAAATAATCCTCAACATGTAAAGGTGTCTAAAAAATGTAACCTTCCAATTGTAAACATAACTTCACAATGCAAACTAAAATAGTTCATCATCCAACTCATTGCATGATGATCAATAGATCCTTTGGTCACAATTCCAATGTAACATGTATAAAAAAAGAAACATCCATTGATAATCCCTTGCTAAATCTTATGTATTATCAAATTCTCTAGGCTCATCATAATTCTAAATGTAGCCCTACAACACCAGATCCATTGACCAAAGTAATATTCAAAAGAAACATGTGTTAGTGACATATTATCCTTAATCATTTTCATGTGAGCACCAAGGTTGTTGGCATACAAAGCAACAAAGGAGTCATGCACAATACGGCAACAAGGCCAGATCATTTTTTCCCATAGATTATGTACAACCCAAGTGATTTTAATCACTACACAAACATTGTAAATCCCGTTTTGGTAGATTAGACTCCATTTTGTGCAAGCCGAGGAGTCCTCGAGCTTGAGGAGTATTAGAAGTACCATCATACCAAATTTCATAATTTTTAGACTTCGTTTGAGCCCTCAAATAAGCCCTGGAACCTAATTTTTAACTAGGCCGGACACTAGGTCTGGACAGGGCCAAAAGCTAGTCAAAAACTATAAAAAGAGCTAGAGAGCTCATTTTTGAGGTTAGATTGTAATTGAAACGAATTTGTAAAGAGCATTTTGAAAGTAATCTAAAAGCTCCATTGATTCTCACTCTTTGTCTTACTGTGTGTGCGCGTGTGTGTGTATGTGTGTGCATGCTAGTGTGCTTCTCACTCACGCACTTGTGCCGCCACTTGCTCGAGGTCTTCATACCATCCTCACGTCTTCCCGGATTGACATTAAAGGAGGTGCTACTCATCACTGAGCTACACCAAATTTTGGCGCCGTTGCCGGGGATCGAGCTTTGAGGACGAGCGTGTGATGGTAAGACGTAGAGTTGACGCGTTGGAGTTGTAGGTATTTTCTTCACTCTCATCGATTTTCTTTTACTTTCTTCACCATCATCATCATCACCATCTCCCACGTCCATCTCCATCATCGCGAAAATTTCAGTTTTTTGACTATATCCCCACCTCCACCCCATTTCCCTCATTTCACTTGTGAGAGAGAGCGAGAGAGCGAACTTGCATGTGCTGTTTTTGCATGTTTTCTGAGCTATTTTGCAGGTTTTTTGCTGTACCATCATCCCCAGCAGTGTGCGCAGGTACGACAGGCTCTGCACAGGTCCCGGGACGACAGCCTCTGTCTATCGCGACAGACAGAAAATCTTAACATTTTGTGAATGCATGTTTATCATTGTAACCTACACCTTGAGGGCACTCTAGATCACTAGAAGTTTTTCAAAAATTTGCATTTTTTCAGTCTATCGCGACAGACACTGTCTATCGCGACAGACACTGTCTATCGCGACAGACAGAAATCCGCGACAGATACCGTCTATCGCGACAGACACCGTCTATCGCGACAGACCGAATTTCACGACAGATACCGTCTATCGCGACAGACACCGTCTATCGCGACAGACAGAAATCTGCGACAGATACCGTCTATCGCGACAGACACCGTCTATCGCGACAGACCGAATTTCACGACAGACAGCGTCTATCGCGACAGACACCGTCTATCGCGACAGACAAAAATACGCGACAGACACCGTCTATCGCGACAGACAGAAATCCACGATAGACACTGTCTATCGCGACAGACACCGTCTATCGCGACAGACAGCCCCCACGATAGATTGTGTCTATCGCGACAGACACCGTCTATCGCGATAGACAGGCATTTTCGGCAAAAAATTAAGGAGTGAATTCTTGGAAATTTAGGCTAAATTTTGGGCATATTTGCACTTTCATGTACTCATCTACTTACAAAGGCCTTAGAAAATGCATTAAAACCCCCGAAAGGTTCTGTTTGTCTAGTTAACCCCCTAAACCCTGAACGGTCATAACTTTTTCATACGAAATCCATTTTCTGAGCTCTAGGGCTTGTCGGAAAGCTCGTGACATATACTACACGCCCTCAACTGTTTTTTATAAGAATAACGCGTTGATTTTCAGATAGGATATTTGGAAGTTGACACACTGAGGGGTAGGAACACCAAGGGAGCTCTAGAGTAAATTTCTAACAATGCAAAAGGGGGAACAAGGGTCATTAAAAAAAGTGTCTGAAATAAATTGTCTGTCAATTGAAAGGTCTACTTGGAGCTAATCTTGGGACTTATGCAGGCCTATTGAGAAGCAATTGAGAGTATCCAAGCAAGGGTGTGGCACACGCTTGAGAATCAACTTCTCGAGCACTAAAGAGCAAGGTTCGGCAAGAAAGGTCGGAATATTCTCAACTCCTCTTCGTCAATTCCTAGCCTAGGCTAAGAGCGATTAGAAGTAGGAGTAAGTCAGGGCGACGATAGGCCACTATCAAGTTGAAGACTACCTAAAAACTCAAGTTCAAGCTAAAAACTTAATCTCTGTACTGTCGACAACATAAAGGAAAGAACCTAACGTGGAACGATCAACCTGAAAGTACGAAGAACATTCAAGCATTCCTGACGACGTAATAGCAGACAAGACTTTAAACACGAGGAATAACTAAAAAGAATCAAGTGACTGGTACCAATTGATCGGCAACGAGGTTGTACTCTGGGCAAAAATTTGGGCTAATCAGTTAGGCATATGAACCTTAGATCAGGACGACACCTAGTAAGAGAGAGACAAAGCCTTAGGTCTTCAGAGGCTAGTGTCAACCACACTGCTAGGTCCTGGGCCCAGCAGTTGAGCCACCACTCGAACTACCCTCGCTCTGAGACCAGTGAGTCAGAGATGTCTCAAGGCATGGACAAACCTACGGGAAGTTCAGGAGTGCCCTACTTGTACAGGGTAGAAGGCCCTTACAAAACACAGTTGGAGTACCTGAGGACCAACCGATTAGGTGCTAGCATCTATGAGGACGGCTTAGGAAGATCTGTGGTCCAGATTAAAAACCCTGATCAATCCATTGGACTATAACACCCAGCTGTCAAGTTTGAAAATGGTGCATACCTGGACAAAGAAGGAACTATATATGTAGTCACTAGTCATCCTGATAGGACAGATGACTTTGGGAATGTAATCTCAGAAGCGGACTTAGGTGACCTGGAACAAGGGAACATGGGTGCGGAACCTAGAACCCCTCGAGGTAAATCCATTCTCACTAGGATTATCACGCCTGAGTGGGTCCCCCAAGATAACAAGTGCATAGATTTGCTTCTCAATCGAGAAACGGACGAAGCCTTTTGGAGATATAAACCGGATCACCCAACTGATATAGGAACAATCATGATCTATGAGTTTAAGGATCCGGATAGCCCAGGCAGAGTGACCTACTTAGATCATGCTTCAGAACGGATCTTTGTGGTGACAGAAAATGATAGGCATGCCTACACTTGGAAGGGCGAATTAATTTTCCCCCAACCAAGATCAAATGTATCCTATGGTCACCCTGGGGCTGGAACTTCCCAAGCTCATGGTACGCAAAGAGATAGAAGTAGGGATAGACCAGAAGTAAGTTTTGCCAACCCAGTGGGCAGAGAAAGAACGAGAACCGAGACGAATAGGGTAGAACCCGAGATGCATAGAGCCCACAGGAACCAAAGAAATGTAGATGGATTCCCTCTGCCGAGACCTAGGGAGCACACAAGAACTTTGAGACCCACCCAGCTAGTTAAGTCCATGAAGAATTACTTTGACGGCACAGGAGATCCCTATGATCATGTGGCGGAATTCAAGCAAGTCTTGAGAGCTGAACAAGTTGAGGATCTATTCACGCAGTACAATGCCTTCGGTCTAACCCTGAGGAATACGGCACTTACATGGTTTCAGCCATTAGATGAGCGCCAGTTCAGGAGCATAGACCAACTCCTAGAAGCATTTATTATTGAGTTCTCCAAGAGTGGCATAAGGCACAACACCTCCTCACTGATTCACAGCTTCAAACAAACCCCTCAAGAGACTGTGAGACTTGCAGGAAGAAGATTTAGACAATATCTTGAAAGGTGCCCTATTTCGGAGCTACCCACATCTGCTAAACAAGTAGCCTTATTCCTTGACGGATTGTTGAGTCCAAAATTGAGATCCTATGTGTATCTGAAAGACCCTAGGACTATAGAAGAGTGTGTACGAATGTGCATCGACATTGAAGATAACCTAGGAGAAGAACTAGAGCTTTCCAAAATCTACAAAGATTCAGATGGTGCATCTAGTCACTCTTCCACACAATCCACATCAATTGAGGAACTCGCAGAGAAAGTGGCCCAGAAATTAGGAGTAACTAGCAAACAAATTCCAAGGTTTGCTCCTATAAAAAGGTGCTATACATGTGGTGGTGACCATATGGCAAACGTCTGTCCCATTATGGCTCAACCCCAAGTAAACCCTAGTAGCCAGTACTGCACCATAGAACGGAGATACACCAATCACACCGCACAAGATTGCCCATACAACAAGCAGGCGGTTAGGCAACCCTACCCTCAGCCCTACCAACAAGGCAGATACCAGAACCAGTACCCTCCACAACCATATGGCAGGCCACAACAAAATTTCCAACCTCAATATCAAAACCAACAAAGGCCTCAGCCTGTGCTAGCACAACAACCCCCAGCCCCAGCTAATGTGATTCCAGTAAAGTATACTGCTGCAGAAGAGAACCTGAATAGAGCTATAGTCCCTGTAACATCCTTGCTTTCTGAAAGTGACCCGAGTGACCATAGCTTTGATTCTACACATGTGGATAGTCCCCAGGCTTACTACATGCAGTCTCCAGAACATGGTGAGTCCTATTATAGCGAAGAGACAAACGAACCTAGTTGGGAATCAGATTACACGAACGTCATGTATGCAAACCCCAATCCTAGGCCTCAATCTAGGCAAGTAAGACCTCCATTCCCAAGAGGACCGTGCTACAGATGCCAAGGAGATCACCTCATTCGTGATTGTCCCTTGCCTCCGCCCACACAACCTCAGTCCTTGACTATCCAAGGCTTTTGCCAAGACTGCGGAAAAGAGCATCTCTTACGAGATTGCCCAAAGAACCCCAATAGCATGCCAAAAATCAACCCTATCAACGTTGTTGGGTTAGTGGTAGACTCCTCAGGAAGTGTCACTTCCACTGCACCAGTACAGGTAGTCACTAGGGCTCAGGCATTGCAGCAAAACCAAGGGGTAGGCCAGGAAAAGAGCCCAGATGCTAGCGATACTGAGAGCCAAAATAAAAAGAGAACAAGAGCTTGGAGAGATAGCCGCGAACGCATGAAAAGGCAATGGGCAAAGAAGATGAGTGAACTTGAGGAAAGTCTACGAGAAACCAAGGCTAAAATCATAGAGATCACATCTCAACCGCACTCTCACACATTCCCACCGCTACCATCCCCATCACCCTCCATCCCTTCACCCTCGAAGACACCCTACGTAACCCACCCACCACCCCAAACAGGATCAGTATTAGCTGATCCCACTCCCGAAGACATAGACATGATGCTTAAAGCATATCAGGCCAGAATCCAAGAAGGGCCAAACGTCACGGATCATGACAAGTGCTATCCTAGAGCTGACCTAGAGATAGAAAGAACCAAACTATGCGCGAAAATGGTCGCATTGGCTCAGACTATGTTTGAAGCCAGTCGCCTTTTCAATTACTCAGGCTCAGCCAAAACGCAATTACACTTGGATGGATTCCTAGAGAAGTTAGAGAGGATAATTGCAAGATCTGACAAGGAAGAAAAAAATCAAGACCAAGAAAAAGCAAGCAAAAACAGGAATCAGTCCCAATCAGAAGTGTATGTGGCCAATGCCCCTAAACCGGACAACTTCCCCTCCGTAGAAAGAATAGAGAGGCCAATAGCACAGCCAGAAAAGGAATCTACCCCTCAAAGAAAGGGAAGGGCAAGAGAACGGGTAAGCCAGCCTCTTCAGGAAGCCCGTGGGCCTCCTCAAGAAGCTTATATTCCCCCCCAAAAGGCAGATGAGCCCCCCTCGAAAGCTCAAGTACCTCCACAGGTTGCCTACATTCCTTCTCAGGGAATGTGTGAGCCTGTTCGGAAAAGTCATAGAATAAGTAATCCTCCCCAAGAAGCTTGTGCTCCAGCCATTTGCGAGAACGAGGAGAGAGTCAACAATAGAATCAGCCCTCCTTCACAGGTTGCTTATGCGCCCAATTCTACGGAGCCAGACACTTCTTCTTCTATGAATCGGTTTGCACCAGACTTCCTACGAGAGATTCAAGAAGACAAATGGGATAACGAAAGCGAGGTCGCCCCTCCTTTTGAACTTGTGGACGATGCACACGACCAATTCCCACAAGACATCCCATCTATTTACGGGGAGCATGAGAGTGTTCAGTCTCATGAGAGATTAGACTTTGAGTCTAATTCCATACAAGAGCTACCCCACTTCACAGGCCCATGGGAAGCAAAGTCCACATGTATGAGAGCACCCACAGTCATGGTAAGGAACGACGACTCAGTCATTCCTAGGAACACAGAGGTAGTGAAGAACACTAATGTGCAGTGTAATCTCAGGTTAGAAGAGCTACTCAAGGTTAGACCTGAATTATGGAAACATGTAGCCAAACAAGTACCAGAGATAGCAAAACCTCGTTCCCAGGTAGGATCTCATAGGACAGTGCCAGAAATTCCCTTGGATAAGATCGGGGATATGTGTGAAGGTGAAGAAGGGAACACCTATCTTCCCATCACCTACCAGGACTACACCACGAAGGCAATTTTGGACTCAGGTGCAGGAGTTGCAATTGCCACTACCTCCTTATGGAAGCGTTGGGGCAAGCCAGCACTCAGGCCAACGAGAATGAAATTGCAAATGGCAGATGGTCACATAGAGAGACCCCTAGGATTGCTAGAAGGAATAACTCTCACCACTTGTGGTGTCGAGTTTGAACATAGTTTTGCTATCTGTGACTTCAGTAAAAATCATGCCTATGAGATGATTTTGGGAAGGCCATTTATGCGACAATTGCAAGTGGTACAGGATTGGGGAACCAACTCCTTGTATCTGCAACACTTGGGTGTTACAACCAAAGTCAATCTCAAGGATTTTTCTCACAGAGACGTCCCTCCTATCCAATGGAATCCCATCCATAGAGCCAAAGATGACACAGAATCGGTGCATTCCATAGGATCTGGATCCTCATGGATGCATGAAGATACTCACTTATGGATGTGCAAGGTAGCAGTTGAAGAAGAGAAGAGAGAGAAAGCCAGAGAGGTAGGTGCGAAAGAAACCCATAGATCAATCCAAGACCCAGCCTATGCACCTGTAGTTTTTCCAGACGAAGAATTTGAACCTCACGATTGGGCAGAAATCTTAGCAACAATGGACGTAGCCATCAACGAAGAACAATGGACACCTCACTGTGATGAGGATGGTTATGATATTTCAGTCTTCTCCATAGAGCCAATCATGGGAGAGGCAGTTCTAGAAGAATGCGAACCTAGCCCTGATGCATTTGAGGATGCAAGTGACTCCGATCTAGAGTCAATCATTATGGACCCACCATTTGCATCAGATGAAGAATACTTCCATGAAGTAGAATTTCAACCCCAGAGGCATGGAGAGGTTACAACTAATGTAAGATTAACAACACATGTGACCCCGAAGGAAGAAGGAAAGAAACGAAAAAAGAGAGAAGCCTCACCAGAAGAGGAAGAATCTTTGTTTGAGGTCCCCGAAAATTTTAAGAAGTATGAGATAGATGATAGGAGAGTCATGATAAGAATGCCTAAACGAGAGGCACAATCAGGAGAGGCCTATGATAACAAAGAAACCACCAAGAAAATAGTAGTGGCCATAGAAGAAGGAGAGGAGAGATGCACGTATATAGGCCATGACCTGACAGAAGAAGAAGAGTACGAATTGATTACCTTGCTAAGAGAATACAGAGATGTATTCGCTTGGAGTTACAAGGATTTGAAAGGTGTTGACCCTGACATATGCTCACACACCATCCCCATGACCTCAGATGCCAAACCCTCTAAGCAAAAGCCTTATACATATAACGATAACTATGCTGCTAAGATCAAGGAAGAGATAGATAGACTGGTCGAAGCCGGATTTATCTATGAAATTGAGCACACTGAATGGGTATCCCCCATCGTAGTGGTGCCCAAGAAGAATGGTAAGCTGCGTGTGTGCATTAACTTGAAGAAGGTTAATGCAGCCACAATCCGAGATAACTATCCGCTTCCCATAACAGAGCATCTCTTAGAAAGAGTGGCAGGCAAGGAAGTGTACAGCTTCCTTGATGGATTTTCGGGCTACAATCAAGTAGCCATAGCTCCAGAGGATCAGCATAAGACAGCCTTTGCCACAGAATGGGGCATTTTTGCTTTTAGAGTAATGCCATTTGGGCTTACCAATGCACCAGCCACCTTCCAGAGGCTGATGTGCCATGTGTTTAAGGAGTTCCTGAGGAAGAGTTTAGAAGTCTATGTTGATGATCTTTGTGCTCATTCCAATGTTAGACAAACTCATATTCCTGAACTCAGACAAATCTTTGACAAATGTAGAGAATATCAAGTCTGCCTGAACCCAGAAAAGTGCGTTTTTATGGTCAGGCAAGGAAAGATTCTAGGACACATAGTGTCAAAGAATGGCATATCTACCGACGAAGAAAAAGTGAGAGCCATAGCAGAGCTACCTAGGCCAAAGAATGTCAAGGAAGTACAAGCTTTCATGGGGCATTGTGGTTATTATCGACGATTTATACACATGTATGCTGTCATTGCAAAGCCCATGTACGGACTTCTGACAAACTTTGAGTGGACGGATGAATGTGAGAATTCCTTCCAGGAACTTAAACGAAGATTATATTCAGCACCAATCTTGACCACACCAGATTGGAATAAGCCATTCCATGTTCATGTTGATGCGTCCAATTATGCCATTGGATGTGTGCTTGCACAACCTACTGGTGAAGGTAATATGGATCTTCCAATTGCCTATGCCAGTAGACAATTGAATGCGGCTGAACGGAATTACACCACTACAGAGCGCGAAGGATTAGGCATGGTATATGCAGTCAAGAAATTTAGACACTATTTGCTTGCAAATAAGTTTAAATTTTTTACTGATCATCAGGCATTGTTATACCTAGTAAACAAGCCATGCAATACGGGAAGATTAGTAAGATGGTTTCTCTTGCTAATGGAATATGATTTTGAGGTCGTGGTAAGAAAAGGGAGGACTCACTTGAGAGCAGATCATCTCTCTAGACTCACGTCTGGAGAAGCCCCACAAGGAGTATCAGATGACCTTCCTGATGCTTACCTATTTAATTTGGAGGTGGTGCCGCAGTGGGCTAAGCCTTTGGTACCAGTCTTGACATACGGGCCTAACCATCCAGTGGTAAACACACGGAATAGAGAGGTTGTAAAAGCCCAAAAGTATCACATCATGGCCGGAAGCATGTACAAGCACACAGATCAAGGGATCTTGGCTTGTTGCGTAGAAGAGGATGAGTACGCTAAATGGTTGCAATTAGCACATGTAGGTGCATTAGAGCAACACCATTCAAAACAACGAACTTTACAGACTCTAAAAAGATTCGGAGTGCACTGGCCAACTATGGAAGCTGATGTCCAAAAGTTGTGCAAGGAATGCCCAATCTGTTGCACTAAACCACCAGTGGAACATGCCACTCTTTATCAAGTATCCATTGTGCCAGATTGGAGTGAACCTCTAGTATCATTCTTGAGAACAAACACATTCCCTCCAGACATGACTCTAGCTAGGAAAAGGAGTTTAGAACAAGAAGCTTTGGATTACTCACTCATAGGTGATAATCTATATAAGCGCGGTAAAGATGGTTACCTGAGGTTATGTGTCCATGAAAGTGAATATCTCAAGATCTTGGAAACTGCTCACCAAGGGGTAGTAGGAGGACACTTTGGACCAGATCGGGTGATCAAGGCAATAATGTTTGCGGGCTTCTGGTGGCCTACCCTTCACATGGATGCACATACCTATGTGAAACGGTGTGATGTCTGTCAGAGGACCCAGTATCCTATACGCAAAGATGAGATGCCACTGAAACCTATGATGGGTGGACGTGCATTCTCTAAGTGGGGAATAGACTTCGTAGGTCCTATTAATCCCCCAGCTAAGGGTTCTCATGCGGAATACATCATTGTGGCAACAGATTATCTCACCAAATGGGTAGAGGTAAAGGCTACAACCAAGAACGATGCTCAAACAACTGCCAAATTCTTGTTTGAGAATGTATTCACGAGATATGGGCTACCTATAGAGCTTGTAAGTGATAGAGGCACTCATTTCTTGAACGAAGTGATTGAAAATCTACTCCAAGAATTCTTGGTAATACACAAGAAGTCTGCCCCCTATCATCCTCAAGCTAATGGACAAGCTGAGAGCACTAATAAGATTTTATGCAATGTACTGACGAAATTAGTGAACACTAAACGCTCTGATTGGGACAAACAGCTACACCATGCTGTTTGGGCATACCGAGTGGCCTACAAAACGGTACTCCAAGCCACTCCCTTTCAGATGGTATTCGGTCAAAACGCTGTGTTACCCTTGGACTTCTTGATCCCTACATTGAGAGTAGCACGAGAGCACGAATGGACAGGTCATGAGCTCTCCTCTAGGATCTTTGACCTTGAACGATTAGGAGAAACAAGACTGAGAGCCGCTGCAGGGATATATGCAGCCAAGAAGAGACAGAAGGCATACTTTGATGCCCACATGAAGGATAAAGGCTTGAAAGCAGGAGATCTAGTCTTAGTCTATATACTAAAACAACACGCGAGGAAGCTAGAAAAGAGAGGCTACGGACCTATGATCATCAATAGGATCTCCACAAGTGGAGCAGTACAATTGGCCACATTAGAGGGTGATGTTCTCCCTAACTATATTAGCGGATGCAGAGTCAAGTTGTACCAGGAACCCCTCACGGAGGAAATGCTCAGCCGACTCAACACTGCTAAGAAACGCAAAGAGGAAGAAAAGAGAATTAGAGAAGAAGCTCAAGCAGAGGCTTTAGAACGCATCAGAAGGATGAAACTACGAAGGCAAGGTAGAGATCAGCCTGGAGCGAATGACTATGCAGACCAAGGATTTCCCATGGCCATGTGTGAAGTCGCAGGAACAAGCTCGCATAGGATAATTGATAGACGTCCTTTCGTAACCTTAGATATAGGACAAGGAAAGAGTGCAAGGACCGTAAGAGCCTTGATTGACTCAGGTGCAGCCACTAGTGCTGTTAAATTGTCTTACTGCCAAGAATTACAATTGACTGTCAATCCTGTGGAAGCATATCTTATAGGATTGGGAGGAGTGGAAACCCCTTGCATGGGCGAGGCGGAACTTCCCCTTTACATTCATGATGAGGCAATGACAGTTAAAGTACTGGTGTGTCAAGATGAGGATCTCACTGAACCTCTAGTCTTGGGTCAAGATTGGATCTATGACCAAGCAATTAACTTAAACCTAAGAAGTGGACTTCTCCAGGTTTGGGTCAATCATAGTCGAGTTACAGTAGAATTAGACAATGGAGCACTCAAGGAACTAGGAAAGGCACAGACTCCTGGTCCTTCCAGGGGTACACATGAAGATGACCATGCTGTTCTTGTTCAAAACCCTGTGTTGCAGAGGAATGATATTTGCAAAAAAGGAGTCAGGGATGCAACGGAACTCCCTTCTTTTCCAAAGGCCAGAAGGAGGCAGCAACCAAAGGCGGATCACAAGCAGAAGAAGCAGAGTACTACCTATGTCCGAGATCAAAAATACCTGCGCAGCAGAATGTCCCAGAAAATAAACCAGGTGTGGGTGCGGAAAGGCGAACGACCGGGCGCACCACCGTCAACTACACGGGCAAAGCCTCTTATTAGTAACCAACAACACGACGCTAATAAGAAGTCTGTCAGAAATTCTTCTGCTAAAGTAAAATCTATTTGGGTGCCCAAGAAGTCGATGAAGGCAAGCCCACAATCTAGACAAATTTGGGTGCCTAAGGCTTGCTTGAGGGCACAAGTAGTTACACCAAGGCCACAACCTATGCAGCATAACCCATCTACGAGTACAACCAGTATTCCCTCGTGCTCAACACTTAGGAACACACCAAGACCCATGAGCATGCATGTAATCACTTATAAGTGGGTCCCTAAAAGGCCCCACTCCCAAACAGCGACACCGACACAGCTCTCTGGAGTCTCTACAAAACCGAAAGCAAAGCCCATCCACTGCATTTGGCAGTCTAAGATCTGTAATAAACCCCCCGACCCCGATTTGTAAATTCACCCCACTTACTAACGGCATTAGTCTCCTAGGAATACACAAACGTTAACTACACTCACTGTCTTCGTGCACTTACTAACCACTAACTCACCATCTACCTCATGTTAATGTTGTAACGGGGACAACAACGGATTTATTTTGTCCATTACGATGTTAACACATGATTCTATATTCTCACAGAATCAGAAAGCAAGAAGAAAAATGGCAGAAGCGACAGGTTCGGGCTCACAAGTAGGGATACTTACTGCAGGAATTGATGTGGATAGCCTACCCGTGGATGTGCCCCCGACTGAACGACCAGTGGAGATGCAACACCTCCAGCAACTCCCGGTGCCAGATCCACCTACAGGAATCACGGAAAGAGTTCATGCGAATTCTCATTAGTTCAATGGCATGCCCGGTCCATTAGGTGAGGCCAAGTATATCTGGGAGTCTAAATGCGAGTATGACAGATCATGGGTGCGATTCCAATTTTTCTCCAAGGAGTTCGAGACTTTACAAAACACAGAAGATCTACAGATCATATGGCAACGAGCAGGATTGGCGGAATATTTTGAAGCCCCACTACCTAAACCCGATCTCCTCCGATGTTACTATTTGGTCTCCACATTACAAGCTAATGAAGATAAGGACCAACCCGGATCATTTGTTCTCCCCTCATTGCTGGGCAACAACGAGTTGAAGAGGTTTGAACTTACTGTGGAGTTGGTAAGCGACGCTTTAAATATGCATGGCACGCATGTACCCTCAGAAAAGGATGCTCTCGTTCCCAACAACATGAAGGACAGGAAAGTAGTGAAGCTGAAAGACATGGCAGCCCTCACCCCAAATGTGTCCATCCCTCTCCGCATGTGCATGCAACATTTCGCCTTCCCCGGTCAAGACCGATTCACGCAACCACACAAGAAGATCTGGTTTGCTCTCTACTTGGCGGAAGCAGGTGCGCTACCTATTAAGCTACCAGTGTGGATTATAGATCAGTTGTATGAAGCGAACAAACGGGCTTCTAGGAAATTAGTGGTGAACGGATGCTGTGCACTCACACGCATCATTTACCGATGCTTAGCATATGATGTCCCCATTGAGCGTGCCTTAACTTGGGCACAATTACAAATGTTTAAAAGGCTCAAGACATCCACACATCAGTCCAAGCGCATGAGGGGCGCGATTCCGTGTGTCCAGACAAGGGAAGTCCTGACTACTCCTGAGGCATCACCATTAAGAGAGGGCACTGTACCTCCTTTTACCATTAGGATACCCAGGTCGGAATCTGACACTACGACACAACCCACCCCATCGGCTCCTCCGGTTACACCTGAATTCGAGTTTGCTGCCACTTGAGAGGCTGAAGGACTGGACCCCCAGGATTTCGAAGCATTCCTACAAAGCACACAATTCTCTGACGTGGAGTTTTATTCAGAGGCAGAGGAGCAGGGCACATCCTCACGGAGAAGAAGAAAGTCTACAGACGGTAGACATGTCCATTGGAGTGACGCTCAGCAAAGCCAACAACACGGACACCCGGAAGAAGAAGAAGCATATGAAGAAGAGACCACTGAAGCCCCAGCATATACAGCAGAACTCCGAAGGCTGTATCAGATTATGGAAAGAGTGCGATCGCAGCAGTTACTCACTGAACAGAGCAGCAGAGTACTTATGACTCAGTTGTTGGAAGAAGCGGGAGTTGACTCAGAGTACAGGGAAGGTCTCTTATTGATGGCAGAAACATATGGAGTTGTAGAAGCTGTGCGCACTGCCATTCAGAGGCCTTCAGTTCAATATGACCCACGAAGGTTCCAGACACGACCTCGCTCAGGTAAAAATATCCAAATTCCCGTTACAGTTGCAGAAGAGCCCACTACTACACCAACCTCCCAAACAGCTAGTCAACAGCACCCCGCCACCCATGAGGAGTCCACCGAACCACTACCATCCACTCCCCCACCATCACCTCCTAGAAGAGAAACAGTGGAAACCACATCGACTGCTCAACCCACCGACCCCACCTTCACCTTCCGTACTCCGATCTCCAGTGCCACCCTATTCTCTACCACTGATAACCCGGTCTTTGACGCAAACCCCATCACTACACCACCCACCGAAACCATTCCCGAGCCTGCCCTAGGACAACCATCCCCAATGCCTTCAGCCACCGGTCATCCTGACCCCAGATCCACATTCATGGGCTTCCCTGCTACCACGCAACCCTTTCAACCCTCCTCAAATTTACGACCCCAACCCCCGATATCCCTCTCTCCATTTCTACAATCCCTCCAGGACATCTTTGCTAGGGCTTTTCAACCAGGCCCTCAACCATTCCCTGTCTTTTCAGCTCCCCACCCCATGTCACATCTATTCACCACTTCCACACACACACCACCTACCATACCAATGTATATGGCAGGCCCCACACTAACACCCACTCCTGAAGGTATGGACATTTCACCACCCACGGCACCTCCACCCACGGTTTCACCTCCTCCCATTCCCCCTCCACCAATTTCACCCACACACACAACTTTCGTAGACACATCATTCACTGTCTCCCTTTCCCAATTCCCTTCCCATGCATCTTCCACAGTAAACACCCCCCACTCATCTATAGGTAATGCATTGGACACCATGTTGGCTTGTATATCAAATTTAAGAACAGATTACATTCAGCTCCAGCAACAAAACGCACGCCTGCAAGAGCACTCAGCGACACTACAGCTCCGCCTTGCGATACTAGAAGAGGAGAATGCTCGCCTCCACACACAGTTCCACACCCTCCAAGAAGCCCACAATATATTGGAGGTACAGCTACAGAACGTAGATCAAGAAGCAGTGCAGGTGGTAGAAGGTCACCTAC
The DNA here is from genome assembly GCA_020310875.1 of Ceratopteris richardii. NCBI lineage: Eukaryota > Viridiplantae > Streptophyta > Polypodiopsida > Polypodiales > Pteridaceae > Ceratopteris > Ceratopteris richardii. The sequence continues at coordinate 112,298,757 of CM035410.1, forward strand.
GGACACAGCTGGAACGCAACTCAAAACTTCAGCGAAATATGGCACTACTTAAACGCCATCTTGCGGCTGCTCAGGAAGAGAACAGACGACTGCAAATACAAAATCAAGAGAACCTGGAGGCAACCATTGAGAGCACACCGGGGGCACCCATTAGTCCATCCAAGTTTCAAGCAGTGACCCCCGATAACATAAAGATTATATTGGAAGATTATGCCATGTTGCTCGAAGCACATGATAAGCTATCGGAGGAGCTGGGACAACTAAAGCAGGAACACCAACAAGCACCAGCAGCTGCCCCCCCAACCACCCCCTCTGCGGCTTCACTTCCCTCAGACGCAGAGGCCATCAAAGATCTCCAGGAACAGGTAAATGAATTGCAAACACGCCTACTACAATATGAGAGGCCATCTTCCCCTCCGGAGGCTCCCACGGACGAAGAAGTTGTGCAAATTCCTGTGGAACAAACGTTTGATGAAGAATATGACCCGCAACCGTTCCCCGGAGGCCAACAAACAGAAGAAGCGCAGGACACGTTCGAGGCACCACGGCCGCCATGGTTACGACAAGTGGAGGAAATAGGGACCTCGCATGAAGAGCGCACCATAGTGCAAAATCAGGCTATGAGGGTCATAGAGGAGACTGTCTTACAATCAGATTACTTCAAGAACTTGTCATCGAGACGCCTGATTCTCTCATCGGAACCCCAGTACAGGCCATATTATATTATCTTGGCTGATTATAATGCAGAAATACAAAGAGTCACGGGTCAGATTCCCACTTTTGCGACCCAATTTCAACCCGAAGACCTTCCTCCAGAGGTGAGAAAAGGCAAGATTCGTCAACCAACATGGCGGCAGAAACTGTTAGAGACTTACCCAGAAATGCTACGCACATGGAACAACGCGCCGCTGCACCTCCTGTACAACCCATGCTACGGTCCAGTCCCCCGCCGCAGGTCGTGGAAGGCATTTAATATCAAGGTACAGAACAATGCGCAATGCAAGGAATGGCTGAACTACCCGTACATCGCGCCACCACAAGGACCACCATCGGTAGCATATATGATGGGGACCATTCGCCACTGGATGCCGCGCTTGAAGCCCATGCAAGATGTAGCAGCGCAAATGACGCTTAAAATCTTAGATATGATGCAAGTAGTGCTGAAGACCTTTAGAAATGCAGCCGCACCACAGGTACGTCTTCCGGGGTTTAGCAATGGAAATTACGACTTGGTGTATGACATGAGCACCACCCCCAGTATCCGTGTGGCCTACGCTTGGCATGCACGCATCAAGTACCTCCCCGCCTGCTACAAACAGACCTTCGAAGAAATGTTCAGATCAGGTTTCTGGGAGTACCACTCGGAGATTTTCGCACCAAAGCCGACACATCTGCTTCAACTGTTTGCTTGTGAACAAGCAATGTATTCAGAGTACTACACCACCCCGCAACCAGAAACCCCCGGTGCAATAAATTGGGAGGCATTGGAAGCCGATCTAGCAAGAGGCTTAAGGATAGGAGAACATGAACTGGCCACCAATGTCATCCAATATTACATCGACCACCCGCGCGAACAAAGGTCTGTCAGGGGCGACAGACGCTAGGAAGGGGGGAGTGTTGGCATACAAAGCAACAAAGGAGTCATGCACAATACGGCAACAAGGCCAGATCATTTTTTCCCATAGATTATGTACAACCCAAGTGATTTTAATCACTACACAAACATTGTAAATCCCGTTTTTGGTAGATTAGACTCCATTTTGTGCAAGCCGAGGAGTCCTCGAGCTTGAGGAGTATTAGAAGTACCATCATACCAAATTTCATAATTTTTAGACTTCGTTTGAGCCCTCAAATAAGCCCTGGAACCTAATTTTTAACTAGGCCGGACACTAGGTCTGGACAGGGCCAAAAGCTAGTCAAAAACTATAAAAAGAGCTAGAGAGCTCATTTTTGAGGTTAGATTGTAATTGAAACGAATTTGTAAAGAGCATTTTGAAAGTAATCTAAAAGCTCCATTGATTCTCACTCTTTGTCTTACTGTGTGTGCGCGTGTGTGTGTATGTGTGTGCATGCTAGTGTGCTTCTCACTCACGCACTTGTGCCGCCACTTGCTCGAGGTCTTCATACCATCCTCACGTCTTCCCGGATTGACATTAAAGGAGGTGCTACTCATCACTGAGCTACAAAGGTATATACCTTGCCTCTCACTATCTAAATTGAAGAATTTTTCTCTTAGCTTCCTTAGTTTCTTCATTCTTGATTCATACAAACATTTCAAACAACAATGCCTCAAAATATCTAATGCAACCCATCTATCTGAATGTAGGAATTGAAATCTTCTTTGAGTTACTTCATGAGGCCTTTGTTTAAAATTGATGGGCATGCTTTGTCTACTCTCTCTCTCTCTCTCATTGTCAACATCCTTTTCTCCACATGCACTTGAATCCAAAGAGAGATCAATAGGTGGATAAGGATCAACATTGATTGGATGAGCACTATTGCATTGAGAATCTAACTTAAAACACTCAATCGAGAACACAAAAACATTGACGCATTCTAAGGGACATCTCTTGTGAAAGCATCAATAGAAAACAATGAATTTGAAAGTCTATTAGGGTTACTAGAGACAAAGTCCAAGCATCTATGAAAAAGAGGGAGCTCATTTTGATTGAGAAAGAGAAATGGAGAACCATTCCCTTTATAATATAAACAATGAAAATGAATGTAACATAAAGTGGTTACTTGATCTCCAAATCAAGTCTCTAGATAATGATAAACATGGATTGTGCCCATTATAATGGATTGTGCCAATGAATTCATGTTGTGATATCATAATCAACAATGATTACAAGATATGATTTGAATGCTCACTAATAATTATAATTATGATATATGATATGATGTTTGATCTTATATGATGCATTGTATTTATTCATATGATAAGATTAATTTAATGATGGATGTCCAAGAAGCCAAGGCAAAGATTGTATCAATGAATATATCATTTTATGTATTTCTTCCTTCATGTATAGAATTTAAATAACTTGGTTCATATCTTACCTACATAACTATCATTTACAAGGTTTCATATCTCTTATCTATCGATCTCTTAATCTATCTATCATATCTTGTATTTATTTATCTCTTAATCGATCTATCATTTACAAGGTTCCATATCCATATATTCATCTATCTGTAATTATCTATGAATTCCACCATATCTATTATCTATCTATATATTTAAATACATATCTCTTACAAGGTTTCATATCTTTTATCTATTTATATATTTACATACATATCCAACTATATATCTATCTATAATTATCTATCATATGTACATATATCTATATGTATTTATCAGGTTCAATATCTATTGAGCCATATTTATCTATTTCTATACGAGCCACCCAATGATGAATTATTGATCTCTCAATGATACTATTATCTATCTATGAATTAATTTTGATAGATATATCTTTCCATCTCTCTCAATAACACTTTATTAGCCATATGAAGTAGTGTACCTATCCATCTAGAACTATGAAACTCTATAAAATCCAACTATCCATATGCACATTGGCAAATAAACTCATAGAAGTGAGTAGATGGAGATAGATTGTTTATGAACATTTGTATAACCCTCCACTTCTACTTCATTATAGTAAATCATACTTTTTTAGAAAGACCTCCTTAGAAAAGCTAAGATAAATTGTATAACAGCCCAAAATGAAAGGGCTAAAAAGCTTTTCTTTCTCAAAAATTATCTGAAAGGGTTTATGAGTTCCTCGGGCATTAACTTTGTTTACACAATCACAAGCTAGACTTTGACTTCATCACCATCTTCAATCTCGATAGGTGGTTAAAGAGATTATCTCTTCCTCCTCAATGGTAAAGTGTGACATGATTCCATGATGGATATATGGAATATATTCTTATGATACTTGGTAATTAGAGCTTGGGGGTGACTTTCTTAATCTTCTTGCTATTTAAAAACGAAGTGCTTTTTGAATTGGGTAATATAAAAGAACTACGCAAGACTCTTTGTTCAACTTTAACAAGATATATGATCAATTTTATCTAGTTGCCTCAATAGAAAGCTTCCTAGTGAAGCTAACTATGAGATGCTAAGGCATACCAATTTAGTCCATTACAGTCTAGTTGGACATGGATAAGTTACACAAAAATAGGTACGTTATATGTGGTTGATGTAATCCTAGTTACACCTAGTTGAATATGATTGAACTTGGTTATATACAATCACATCTGGTTCAACTCATCCAATTTTCCATAAATAGATGAGAGTATCTCAATCTCCTTTTCCATTGAGCAGAGAGTAGACAAAGAGCATAGAGAGCAAAAATATGAGAGAGAGAGAGTACAAAAACTCATAAAATTTAGCAATGGAGAAGAAGGGTGCAGGAAAAATGTCTCATAGGTAATACAAATCTAGCCACAAATAAAATTCCATAAAGATTATAAAATTTAGATGATGTGGTTTTGTATATTTTCTATGCAAAAATTTAATATGGAGCCATCTTACTAGTGTATATGCTCATTTCATTTTTCCATGGGCTTGATGCTAGGCATGGAGTTTGTGAGGGAAGTTGATGCCTAACATTGACCTCTAGCACAAACTCAATGCTAACCATTGACTTTGTGTAGGACGTCGATGCTTAACATCATCTTCCCACATAAATTTGATGCCAAGAATCAAGTTTAGGGAAGAGGTTGATGCTAGGCATCGACCTCCCATGGCAATTCAATGCTAAACATCAACTTCTTTCATAAAACCAATGCCCAACATCAAGTTTGTGTAGGAAGTCAATGCTTGCCATCGACATCTCCCCTAAACTTGATGGTTAGCATTGACTCTAGTTAAATTGCTTTTGACTTCTTGTCATTGGCTTACCATTTGCATCATATCTTTTAGGGACTCTGACAAGCACGAATAAAAGACTGTAAAGAAGTTGAAGATGAAGTTGAGTTCTCGTAAAGAAGCCAAAGAAGCACCTAGTGAATGGGGGGTGAGTTAAAAAGGGTTTCTCTTGATTGACTCCTCTGGACAAGCTAGCAACCCAATGGTTCACTCATCAGGTCGTAATAGCATTGTAAAGCCCATTGAAGAGGTAATGAGGAAGGATAAGTATAGGGAGCTTGAAGTTCTGAGAAAGGACAAGCCCCTACACGATATGAGAACCTTGAGTGGTGCCTCCAGTACATAGAGGAGAAAAATGCCATATTGCTTGTACTTGTATTTGTAGATGCTTATGGGAGGGGAAAGATAACAACCACACAAGAGTTTCAATATGGTTTGGTATTTAAATTTGATTACAAGGATGATGATTAAGATAAGCTTATATTTTTGCTAGAGACAACAAAACGATTAAGAAAGAGGTCATGATGAGGAGGCTTGGTTGCTTCACTTGGGATGAAGTCTAGGTAGAATACCCCACTACCTCCTCATTTAAAGCATTATTAGAATATTTTATATTTTTTTGTGATAGGCTGAGTACTCCTTTTATTTGTAAATAGTGTTACCTATTAGATGCTAGGCATTGAGTTTATCTAGATGTTATAAATCAAATTCTTGACATAAGGGTCTGACAAGTTCAAAAGATCTAAGACCGGACATCATTTGGTCATTCAAGTGTAGGGCACAAGTCTTGAGAGTAGACTTAGGTGAAGGTTCTTATGCTCTCTAGACAAGCAGAAGTGCTTTCCCTAGTGGTTAAGTCATATGGATGGGAAGGAAGAGGCCTTGGGTTCAAGTCCTATGAGAGTCATGGGAGAGTGTTTTTCCCCAAGAGCTCTAACACCTTCTAGAAGCATCCACTTGAGTTAACTCTAGTTAACTAGGACACTTGGCACACATGTAGTTATATATCCGACACTTGGATGGTTAGTATCCACCTATCATAGTACGCAGTCCCTTGGAGAGAACTATATATAGAGGCATAAGGTTGGGATGAAAGGGGACACATCTCTATGTGTGATTGTCATAATGCATCATTGGTTTCAGAGCTTGAAGGATTCATGGCCACCTTAAGCTTGAAGGATTCCTAATGAGCTCAACTATAACTGTCAGACATTGGTCTACAGAGACCATTCCATGTGTGTGTGGAACGAGGGCTAGTTAGCCAAGGTCCTAAGCTCGGGGGTATATCCTAAGGTATTTGATGGTTAGTGGGGATGAGTGTTGCATGCTGGCCACATGGCGACGCTAGAACATTCCAGATCACTACTATTTTAGATACAAGAGGATATAAATGGATGGGAGGAGAGTGGCACACACATCATTCACATGTTTCTTTTGAGGAGAGCCTCACAATTGGTATCAGAGCTAAGGAAGTAGACTTGGGCAAGGCGGATGGAAGGTGCGCGCATCGATTTCAAAGGTAAGCTTAACAAAGATTTGAGTGTATCTCCCAATCCGTAGGTCGGATTTTGACGTGTAATATACCGTTGGAAAGCTCTCGGAACGAGCATTCCAATGGAGACTCTAGATTGGGGATCCAAGATACCTAGCATGGGTGAGAACCAGGTTCAAGAGACCGAGGTTGAGAGCAAGGCAAGTCTGTAGGCAAAGTGGCCAAGAAGCGGAAAGGCAAGGCTCAAGAGACCAAGGTTGAGGACAAGATGGTTCAAGAGACTATGCGAGGGTGAGGAAATCAATCCAAGGGGAGGGCAGGGATTGATCATTGAGGACAATGATCTCTAGAAGGGGAAGAGCATGCTAGACTCAAGATATAATCGACAGGAGATGGTTGAACCACACCCTAAGAGGGAGGATTAGGAAGCAATCCTCAACCATGGCTTTTGGGGCAAGTGGTTAGCCCATCATACTCTTAGCTGGTAGGTCTTGAGTTCAAATCCCACAATTGGTATCACATCATTCACATGTTTCTTTTGAGGAGAGCCTCACAATAACCCGTGAGAGGTAGCAATTTTCAATCCCAAAACCTGACGAAAGATGCCAATATGCCATATCCAAGGAGCCATACATGCACGCATGCCGATTAGGTCTGGTTAATTCTAGAAGTTCTATGCAGCCCCCATCCATATCTTCTTATGGGAGAGGACAAAATAAGTGCTTGTGAGGGTTGCCCTTCTTGACTGAATGGTCTCTTTAGCGCAAGACAAGACCATTCAGGTCTTCCCTTCGGGTAATGGTCTTCCCTCCGGGTGGGCCTTAAGGTGCTAAAGTTATTGGTGCTTTAGTTTCTTAGGGAGGAATCAAACCAGCTACCTCATAGATGCACAATTCTATTATTTAGGAATGTGGCCAGATTGTGTTCAATGTGAATGTTGAAGATTTCTTCATATTGTATGCTTTGCACAACAAGATAATGACTGTTTGCATCGGCCAATGAGCTGCTTTGATATGTACACCTCTGCCATGGTGGAATGTTTAGATAACTATGATGACACCTTCTTAGTGCTTATATTAACAATAATTTCGAAAGTATAATCAATTGATGTTATGGCACATAGCACCCTCTAATGGGATGGAAACATAAAGTTAACATGTGTGCACTATTGATGAAGATTTGAGCTCTCACTACTACGAGCATAGGCAAGGCATCTATCCAAGAATGCTAATAGAGATGAATATACAAATGTTGTTGCTAGTTATATGTATTATTGTTCCACTACAAAGAAGCACAAGGACCAAAAAAAGATGGCCATGTTTCAATGTAGACGATGTGTAAAACTAGCATTTGTGGGATATATCACTACACCTTGCTCAATTTCGTGTTATGGAAACTCTTCAGAGGCTGCTTACTAACAAGCATTTCAAGCTTTAGGAAAACTGTTTGTATTATTGTTAGTGGGAATTTCCTACTTAATCTTGTAACTTTGTATATTTGGCACATGTTGGTGCCTTAGGGACATTCATTTATTTGCACTTGTTGGTTCTGTTGTAAACATTTATTATTATGCCCCAGAGGGGAACATTATATTTTCTTTCTAAGAGATAAAGAGGATAGGTGAAGCAAATGCAGGTGCATCTCAAGCCATCAAGGACTATAAGAGATGGAAGGATCCATGCAAAGCATCTCTTGCAACATTGAAGAGTCGTTGGATCATTAGGTCACACAGGGAAGACCCGTTCACTCTTCATGTCTTGTTTTCTCTTATTTGATTTGGTTGCATGACGCATAGTTTAGTGCATATACATGGATATGAACATGAATTGTAGGAATGTTTAAATTATTTTTAATTTAGGAATTCATGAAAGAATTATACATGTTTATTTAAGGAAAACAAAGGAACAACATGCACATGCACTCATGCATCTTTGCAATGTTACCCATGGTATGTTAATTTTTAAAATTAAGGAAAAACAAAGAAGTAGCATACAAAATTATTAGTAGGGGGATATTACTTGATATCCAAAATTTTATCTTTATATGATTGAATATAATCTTAATAATTTCCATTTGAGAGAAGATCATCGAATCTTCATTATACTCTCATGTATTATTTTATGGAGACTAAGGGACACACATGATAGGGTTAGTATCCACCTGCCATAGTAGGTAATGCCTTGGAGGGAGCTATATATAGAGGCATAAGGATGGGAGGAAAGGACACACATCTCTCTCTGTGGTCATTGTAATGCTTCACTAGATAATTGATGCTAGGTCAATGCGATTGGGTGAGTACTCCTTTTATTTGTAAATAGTGTTATCTATTAGATGCTAGACATTGATTCTATCTAGATAATTGATGATAAGTTGATGCGGGGCATCCATTTATGCAGATGGTTGATGCTAGGCATCAAATTCATGTAGAAGATCGGTGCTATGCACGATCTACATAAATGTTGATGCTATGCATCGACTTATGTAGAAAGTCGATGCTGGGATCAACTTTATGTAGAAATTTGATATTTGGCATCACGATCTTGTGTTAGGCATTGGGTTTTTTGATAACATTGATGCCTATCATAGGCTTTATGCAAATATTTGATGCCAAGTATCAAATTCAAATATGAATGTTGCACTTTGAAAGAATCACGTTATGCATCGAGATAGTTTAAGCATAGTTATTACAACATGAAACTCACATTATTTGCTTCTTTGTAGAAACCCTCAAGAATAAGAGGAATGGTGAGGCCCTTAAGACTACCCTATGGATTCCCTCGCAAATATTTAGAGGGAAAGGCATGAGAAGTCCAAATTAAAGGCTAAGGAGATGGAGTTTGACAACAAAAAAAGTTTTTCAAACCCAATAGACCCCCTACAAACACTTTACTACATAATTTTTTATGAGGATCTAAATAATATTTGTAATGTAGTTCCTTTCCCTTATGATAGCAAATACCTTATATGGATTTAGGATGAGTGGGGAAGTTAATGAAGATGATCCATTTAAGCATCCATAGGTTCGCAAAATGGTAAAATATTTTTATGGATTGGCCCTATCACCATTGTGGAGGATCATTATTTTCCACAACAGAGATAAATCCTTCTCTGTTTCAATAGAATTGAATTCAAGGTGTCATGTTGTAGAGTGCCTTAAATGGTATTCTTGCACCTACATTTGTTTGCCTTTGTGTTCACATGTTTCTTTTTACTTATGATATTGTTTGTAGGGAAGTGCAAACGAGTGCTAGAGTAGGATACTATGATGAAGTAAGTAAAAGTAAAGTAAGGAGAACATTGCAATGAGAATGGAATTTCAAATGTCTTGACATTTTTTGCAATAACAAAGAAGCTTCATCATGTGATAGGGGGGCGTCCAGAGTTCAACTCTCAGAGTGGACATGTAATGGCTTTGGCCAGTTTAAACCAATTGTAACCCACCCTACCAGTTGTAATCGAGTCTAACTCATGCTTTGTGGGATATGGAGGGTCCTATGGGTACTATGTTTATTTACTTATAAAGTTGTACTTTCAAAGTTAAAGCTGGGGGAGTAGGTGCCTTCCGAACCTCCTTTGAAAAGAAAAACTTACACGGGCATTTATAAACGAACTGGCATGAGGCTCATCCTAGAGTGTAAATTATCGAATGAACGAATTACATAGTTAAGGGCATATAAGATTGGGGGAGCCTATCCAACCAAAAAGTGGCATACAACAATCCTATGGCCTTCATGGTCATTACTCGAAGGTTAAATGGAAAACTGAAAAGCTTAGTACTTTGCAAGCAAAAGGTGTATTCGTTTGCATTAGTTTCCAATTTTGAGGACTTCTTTTTTTCCAAAAGAAAGTTCGGCCAGAGTCTACTCTTTCAAACTTAATTAATGAAAAGAACAACTGTAGAAGTGAACAAGCACCCATGGAACCTCCATATCCCAAACTTCAATTAATGAAAAGAACATCTGTACAAGTGAACAACTGTACAAGTGAACAGACCTAGCACCATGGAACTTACATATCCCACAAAAGAGAGGTTGCATATAGCTGCTTATGCTCCGAAGTTCCAGGTCCGAAGGCTTTCAAGCGTCTGAGTTTTGGCCAGACTCGGACTCGTAACCATTACCACCGGCTTCAAAGGGTCGATCTCTCGCCCGTCCGCTAATTGATAGCGAATTTCAAGAGCCCCAGAATGAAACACCAGTGGAATGACTGTGCTTCACGGAGCGGAAGGATCCCCCAAAATCTGAATAAAATGATAGAATTGTGAATGCCGAATGAGCTGCTCCACGTCGTTCTAACAAGCTAGCTGATTTATGTTTCCTTGGTAAATCGCCAAAATACGATTCGCTGCTTTGATGCATGTTGTCGATGGGGTACAACCGATATGAACAGATACCGTTGAAAGCGCCTTCACAGGTAACAATATTATGGCACCTGCAAATGCACATTGCCACCATTTATTCTCACATTTCATGTCCTCAAATCTAACGCAGTACTTATGAAATTGTAACCGAATCCAATATTCGAAGTCCTTATATCACCGAAGCAACACATAAGTTATGGATAGATTGTTTACGCTTCCTGTCGATATGCTTTCCTTTCAAAGAAAATTAGATCTTGTCACACCTTCAATAGAATGCCTAAAAGCATGCTTCTACCCGGTTGCATGCAGATACAATGCAGGCAATTCCGTACCTATGATCAAATCCTTGAAATTAAGTGTTTGGTTCATGAAACAGCTCACCTGTAGTACTCAGATTCTCAACATATGAAGCGTCCTTTAAACCATTATGCTGCATCTCGAGTCGTCCGGGCTCTGCATATTTGACAGGGGGAATAGACAACAGGATGTGTAGATTAGATGATAGCGGAATCATCTACATCAACATAAGGATGAGCAATGGCAGCAAAGGAGCCGAAGAACACCATGTTTGACAGGGGGAAAAGACAACATGAAGTGTAGATTAGATGATAGCGGAATCATCTACATCAACATAAGGATGAGCAGTGGCTATGATGTTTCCATGGCCGATTGAGTGTTTGGTTCATAAAACAGCTCAGTTGTAGTACTCAGATTCTCAACATATGAAGCCTTCAAACCATTATGCTGCATCTCGAGTCGTCCGGGCTCTGCATGTTTGACAGGGGGAAAATACAACAGGAAGTGTAGATTAGATGATAGCGGAATCATCTACATCAACATAAGGATGAACAGTGGCAACAAAGGAGCCGAAGAGCACGATGTTTCCATGGCCTGCGTGTGAAACGTTTATCTGGTGCTACCATCCGTGCTGGACTGCTGTTCCATTCATAAGGCAGACTGCCAAAGAACAGAAAAATAATCTGTCATAGGGCCAAAACATTGTCTTGTTGGATACACCTCATTGTCAGATCATCATTCAGATGTAAGAGTCGCCTAAAGTTTGGACATCAAACAACAAATAGAACACTCTCTCACGCACGCACGTACGACGCAACACTTTGAAACTTGAAAGGTCTACTTTAAGAACACCCACCACACTAATAACCCTGACATGACACATTGAAAGGTATCGTTCAAGCGATCCCTTCATAACTATTAAGCTACATGATTTGATGCATCCCCCAAAACTATACTTGACAAGTTGACATGCACTTTCAATGGTATACAGACAGACCAAATTTCATGCACTACTCACATCGGGAAAGCAAATGACCGTGAGCTCGAGGTGCTGCCGTCAGATAGATATGATATATTTTCAGGAGAAGGTCCATGGCCCGTGTGGCCTGAGAGTGTCACATGCTCAGAAAACGAATTAGTCGAATCAATCTCGAAAGCTCCACTCCATTTTCTAGAAAGGTTGCTGCTAGGATTTTTTCTGCCAACATTGTGACCTCCATCCAAAGAGTCAGGTACTTTGTGAGACATATTGTGTTGACCCATCAAGGGAAAGCTCGATCTGGCGCTCACGATGACAGACTCTGGTTGTAATGGCATCGGAGAGGACAATATGTTTGAGACCTCTAATAACTTCGAGAGCTTGTGTTCCTGGCCGTCTTGGAACGCCTCGAGAAACTCCGCTGCCTCAAAGGTCGCAATGTCAGTCTCCCCGGAAGAATCCTCCACAGTTTGATCGTTGTCTGTTCCGCTAGTCTTAAACGTAGGAGAATCAATATTTGCTGTGTTGACTAGTGCTTCATGATGTGCCCTCGTCCTAGACGTCCCTCCTGTCGAGAGATAATTGCCATTTGCTTCTGTTGACATCTTGCATAATTTCTCTTGCATTTCTTCTTCACCCTCATAGAAAGCCTTTCTTCGCTCTAAACTACCGCTTGGAGCTTTCTCTCCTTGGAGGAAAATGTCCGACATTCTAGCTTTCAGATGCAGAGTTCCATGAGGAGAGTCCATAGAGGCATATAAAGGAAACGGATTTCCAGAGACGCTCTGGATTTGATTCTTATCAGTAACAACACTACTGAAGCCAGTTTTGGCAGTTGAACGTCGAAATTCTGGTAAAAAGCATAGAAATGATGCTGAGGGGCTAAGGGATTCCATTGTTAAAGAGCAAATAAGGCTGCCTGTGATAGAGAAAGAAATCTCAAGTGACTTGAAGTCAGCTGCAGAAAAGACTTCCCGTATAACCAGTTACAATTTGCTTACTCCGAGAATGTCTGACTAATTCTCATGTCAACGATTTACTACCTTTCAAGGTTGGTTTCATTAGCTTCATATTCTCCATGATCCTGAAACAGAGACATTAGATATGTTTATCGAGTCTGAATATAATAGACATGAATGCATATGATATGATGCGAGAACCTAGATGTGGCAATCTAGAAACTATTGTCTTAATCTCGTTGCACAGAGAAACATATATTAATAGATTTTAAAGGGCACGCACGAACTTCTAGAGAAACAAAACTGCTGTGACGGTCCATACTCAGAAAACGGTAGGAATCAAGCCAGCTTCTTGAGCACGAGCCCGCCGAGGAAACATGAGATAGGCAAAGGAAAACACTGAAGCTCATAAGACCATGAATAATTGGAATTCTCTTCTGCTTAAATGAGCGCAAATGAGCAGACGATCTTGTCGAGATAATCAGAGTTCGAGTGGCTTCTATGAAGTGGGAGCCTTCTTGCTCTGGATAAGAGCATTAAGACACTAAAAGCTTAAGGAAAACATAAAGGTAACGTAAGGCAACCAAGAACTTCAAGAAAAAAATTCTATTTGCAATAAGCGATGATCCAGAATGCGGCAATACCTGAAACATGATAATTGGAGAGACCGTCGCCATAAAAGCCGTTGCGATACCGATTTCGCCCGAACACTGGCGACAGATGAGAGGTAGAATTTCTCTTCACAATTGGCAATCTAGAAACTATTGTCTTAATCTCGTTGCACAGAGAAACATATATTAATAGATTTTAAAGGGCACGCACGAACTTCTAGAGAAACAAAACTGCTGTGACGGTCCATACTCAGAAAACGGTAGGAATCAAGCCAGCTTCTTGAGCACGAGCCCGCCGAGGAAACATGAGATAGGCAAAGGAAAACACTGAAGCTCATAAGACCATGAATAATTGGAATTCTCTTCTGCTTAAATGAGCGCAAATGAGCAGACGATCTTGTCGAGATAATCAGAGTTCGAGTGGCTTCTATGAAGTGGGAGCCTTCTTGCTCTGGATAAGAGCATTAAGACACTAAAAGCTTAAGGAAAACATAAAGGTAACGTAAGGCAACCAAGAACTTCAAGAAAAAAATTCTATTTGCAATAAGCGATGATCCAGAATGCGGCAATACCTGAAACATGATAATTGGAGAGACCGTCGCCATAAAAGCCGTTGCGATACCGATTTCGCCCGAACACTGGCGACAGATGAGAGGTAGAATTTCTCTTCACAATTGACGTCTTAATTCTCGTTGGCAGCAAATAAATAGTATCGGGATTGGCAGGTAATCAACACTCCATCCATCTATTGGAAACAGACTACTGCAGACGTTACCTATGATTTCTTACCTACCCAACGCCCGCTTTTGCAGATTTTGCAAACCATGGAGAGCAGCTATGGATACAACATTGCAACGGAGGTTGTGTTTCGTGATAAATATTTCCAGAGATGGCAAATTCTGTCTCCGCGTAGGAATGTTTTCTATGGCGAGTGATAAAAGGATCAGGGAACTCGGTGACGACTTTTGAAAGTACTATCTAAAGAAAGGTTAGAACTTTCACTGAGCAGAGAGTGTCCGCTAGGGGCTTTCCTTACGATACAGCAAAACACGAATGAACAATGGAAGAAGGAAGGCTAAATCAGGCTGCTATTGTGACAGAAAACTGGAGAAGCAGACAGCATCACGCAAATCTTAGCCACTGTCTTCAAACGGGATTCAAGCTTCGGCGAACTAGAAAAAGGCACGTAGACGATCACCTAACGACCTTTTCGATTAGCTTTATGGCGCGATTTTCTGCTTTTGGACTGTTTGGGAAATCGGAATGCTGTGGTCCGTCTGTCGGTATCATGTTCCTGCTACGTGTACTGCGAGGCTGCGGGCATACACGGCACTCTGGACTCCTGGAGACTGGCATCTGGGATCTGCGTTTTGCGTCTCCGTGCATATGCGTCCACAAGTTACAAATTGCCACAACTTCCGACTCCGGAGTCCATAGTCCCTCCCGACTCCCGAGTCCCGAGAGCTCCCGACTCCCGAGTAACGAGTCCTGAGTCAGGAGTCCTGACTTGTAAGTTGTGTAACGCCGTGGCCTGACTGTGTGATGCCGTGGATGCAGTAGGCTATGACGAATCGTCGATCCGTAGCTTTTGACTGGTGCGTAGTGATGCTGTGCTATGAAGCTCATAAATGTGAGGGCGTTTTGCATCTGAGCTATAATTTTAGGGTCTATTCTATAGATCGCCTGTCAATTATAGTAACGTGGAAACTTGAAAGCAGTGGATTAGGTTCGAAGAATTGGATCCGAGACTTAGAGTTACCTTTGAGGAATGGACTCTTCTTCAAAGCAAGTGTTTATTTATCATGGGACCGCTCAACTGCCCGCCTTCTCTGCGGTCAGGATGGTAACAAGTTATCCAGAACCCCCAACTTCAAAGAGAATTAGATGTTCACCATACTCTTAACAAGAGATGGTGCCTTTCTTGGACCAAACTTCGATGGGAACTAAAATTCATGTCTATTTGGCACCCCCTAATTGAGGTCAAAAAATCCATTCTCATGTGGCAGATCTTGCATAAAGGTATCTGGTCCAATGCAAGGGCTAACAAAATCTGTGGTGTGCCGCCATGGTGCAAGCGTTGCCATCGGTGCATCAAAGATTTAGCTCACCTGTTCTTCGACTGCCCCAAGTCCCGTGTTATCTGGCTTCACGTGACCCGAGTATTGAGACTCACGATCCAAATCAACTGGCAACAGGTGATGTTGGGTGAGGCGGTCGGCTGCTCATCGAGACTGTGGAATGCCATCAGAGGTGAGACTCTCTGGAAGATTTGGAGGGAGCGATGTGCTGTCAATTTTGGACAAACTCCTAAGGAATGGTCGATCGAGAAATCGTTGTTTCTCCTAGGTAAAAGAATCTCCCGAGATAAGAGATCTCCACCGTTTAGACATCACTGCATTTATTTCCTCGAAAACAACAAGTTGAAACCCCAATGGGTCCCACATGAGGGTGATGATAAATTTATCTGCCTCATTTGTAATGCCCTCTAGCTTGCCATACTCCTCCCCTGTAGTGTGGCATTTGGGGGGTCCCATGGGCACTAGTCCCATTCACCTGTAACTTTTTTTCTTTATTTTAATTAAAGTCCGGGAGATTAGGCTAAGGCCGAACTTCCTTTTATTAAAAAAAAAAAATTGATGCCCGAGCATGGGCATCATCGATTTTTTTTTTTGGTTCGAAGCAACCGAAATGAGGATAAAATTTGCTCTTGACATTTGGCAAGCTTAGTTAGGAGAAAAAGTTGTTATAGGGTTGTGCCATGGGCCCAGACCAGCCCTAGATACCTTGAGAAGCTGGGTGCTGAAACCCCTCCTGTTGACAACAATGATCGTATGAAAACCCCTGATAGAGTCTTTGTGCAGGAGTTAAACAACCATGATCAAAAGCTCATGAAAGAGTATACTCAGAAAAGTGATGCCCAGGAAGATATTGAAATGGTAATGATGAGAGCAACTCATCCTTGCCAGGCAGTAACAAAACCAAAAGGAAAGATCCCTTGAGAGTTTCAGTTACCATGTCTAAACTGTCCAAAAATTATAGGAAATGATGTTTTCCAGTTTGCTTCATCTCTTAAATTATTTTGAAGGATATGAAAGTATGGCCTCTCTGTGGTTTTCTCTTTTGGTGCAAAAGAAAAGTACGATGGATAGGTGTACTCTTATGTGTTTGATGAACTGCTTTGTGGTCATTAACAGAATTGAGATGGAGGATGTTTCTAGTTCTTACTCCAACTCCATGAAGGGTTTCGATGGCAATGCACCACGAGTGCGCTCTCCTTATTGAGAGCTCCATGACCATATCCTCGGAGTAGAAAACGGTCCTCCTAAGGCCGCACACGATACTCTGCACAGAGACTGTAGAATACACAGAAAACACAGTACATAGGGAGCACGAAGATAAACTTCTTAGGTCTTACAAATGTGGTCGAAATTATAGTCTGTGACTGACCAGAACACTATATGTTTTATTAAAGAACATATACAACGAAGTGTCCATTGGCCATTTGGCCTTTCACATGGACACTAATGGTAACAATCTCCCACTAAAGGCAAATATGGCCAAAGTAACTATGGGAGAAAAATAAAGAATGATAAAGAATACCTGAGTGTAAGTATACAAACTATACCTCCCACCTGATGGGCATGTTACACAGTATACAAGTGACTGTGTAAGATCATGAATCAAGTAACCCCCATCAAGTGACAATAGTGTCGAAAGCTATCCTGTGGTAGAGCTTTGGTCAAAGCATCTGCAACATTATCTCGAGTGTGAACCTTCTCAAGAATAATGCGCTCAGTGGCTAAGCAATCTCGAATGAAGTGATACCTCACCTCAATGTGCTTGCTCTTTGAAAGAGACTTGGAGAAGCTTGTCGAAGGTAGAAAAGTGCGTTTCGAAGCGATGAAGTTTGGTCAAGCCAACCGGCACAAGACCAGCCCTTGAGCTTATGGAGACTCAAATAGACCTTATAGGCATGCTATAAGTGCAAAGAAACACACTATGTACCTTGGAGCATCAAGGAGAATGAGTCGATACAAAACAGATAGGTTCGTTGGTCGACTAGCTCAAAAAACTTACTATCTATGGAAGAGACAATGAACTTCAAATGCCCATAGCGACCAGCATGATTACAATGAGAAAAAATCCTTTTATGGGAGTGATACACATAGGGTTGAGTGTATGGAATGCAGAAAAGTATAAGGAATAAGCAAAATATGCTATAGGAATATATGCAACATTCACCGGTGGTACTTCCTATTTTTCAGGAATACGCAGAGATTGACCCCAAGGCAGAAAAACTCAGATTTCTCCAAATCTGCTGAACCAAATGCTTTGAAAATTTACAGGCATAAACTAGACACCTTTCCAATGAGTCCTCTTGCACTCAATTTGGAGCTCTGAGGAGAGAGCAGCAGCCTCTGCAAGATTACTGTTGGCGAAGAAGATGATGCAGAAAATTGAAGGAGCAAGACAATGATGGTCACAAGTGTATGTATATTGCTTCCATGTATTTTAAAAGTGATTCCAAGTCCTTATATAGACTCTAGGAGTGTTCCACGAGTTTTACAGGTTGAATTTGAATTCAAATGAAGGTGGGAATGGTTGTTGGAGGGAATCAATTCACTTTCCTACAATCTAGGAAAAGTGAAGATCTTGATTGATCTACTTTTAGGTGACTTGATTTGCTTGATTGAATGCAACTTCAACCACCAAAATTTCGTGGGATTTTGGCTCTATATTTGTAGCTTTACATGTGTAAAGCTCAAGGCTTTTACAACGGTAAATGAGCCATCAAAAATTTCTCAAAAAAATACAATAAATGAGCATATGAAAAAGAACTCTCCAACGGATATTCTTTTGACACGATAGCCTTTGATGTAGATCAAATCCACCTCAAGCATAGTGTAAGCTTGATGTTCCAACAGCTCCCCCTCAAGCTAAAGTATGCTTGAGTCTTCATTCTCTGATAGGTTGAATACCTGCCATAGCTTTGAATCTACAAAGCTTTATTCCATCAAGTGCCTTCGTCATCATATCTGCTACTTGCTTTTCAGTCGGAACAAAAGAAATGTCAATCTCCTTTGCCATGAGCTTCTCCCTGATGAAGTGATAATGGACTTCTATGTGCTTGGTTCTCGCATGGAAAATAGGATTTGCCGCTAGATGCATGGAACTTACATTATCTCCAAATATGTGAGGTTTGGAACTCACAAGTCCCAAATCTGTATACAATGCTTTTAACCATATTGCCTCTTGAGTTGCTATGGTCAAGCCTCTGTACTCTGCTTCAGTTGAGGATAAAGCAACTGTTGGTTGTTTCTTGGAACTCCATGACACTAGCTTTGAACCTGCAAATGCTAAGTAACCAGATGTACTTTTTCTATCATCCTTAGCTCCTGCCCAATCTGCATCTGAGTAGATTTTGATATCCAAATCTGAAGAGTAAGGATAGAATATACCTTTGTTGATTGTACCTTTGAGATACTTCAGTACTCTCTTAGCCGCATCCATGTGTGGTCTTCTCGGTGAGTGCATGAACTGACTAAGCACTCCCACACTATATGAGATGTCTGCCCTTGTATGAGTAGCATATATCAAGCTACCTACCAAGCTTTGGTACTCTTTAATGTCTTAAATTTTCTCACCTTCATAAACACTAAGTTTATGATTCATCTCCAAAGGTGTACCTGCAGGTTTAGTGTTCTCCATTTTGAACTTGAGAAGAAGATCCTGAATGTATCTTCTTTGAGTCAAATACATTCCTTCATCTGTATATATCACCTGCATACCTAGGAAATATGTGAGCTCACCTAGGTCACTGATTTTGAACTCCTCTTGCATGTGTCTCTTGATCCTTTGAATGCCATTTAGGTCATCACCTGTCACAATAATATCATCTACATATACACATAGATAGATAACCTCATTGTGATCCCTTTTGATGAATAGAGAAGGATCTTAGCTGCTAGCTTTGAACCCTTGATCTTGAAGATATGTAACCAACCTGTAATTCCAAGCTCCTTGAGCTTGTTTCAATCCATACAATGCTTTCTTAAGTCTGCAAACATAAGATGGATGATTAGGGTTTTCAAAACCTGGTGGTTGTGACATGTATACCTCTTCACTTATCCAACCATTTAAGAATGCATTTTTCACATCAAGTTGGAGGAGTCTCCAATTCCTTGCAGCAGCTACACTTATCAATGTCCTGATTGTAGTCATCTTTGCGACTGGTGAGAATGTTTCCTCATAGTCTATACCATGAGTTTGTGAGCATCCTTTGGCAACTAATCTTGCCTTGTACCTGCAAACTGATCCATCTGAATTTCTTTTAACTTTATATACCCATCTGCAACCAATTACCTTTTGATTCGGTGACATTGGAACCAAATCCCAAGTGTCCATTTTCTTCAATGCATCTATCTCTTCGTTCATGGCCTTTTCCCAATTAGGGTTTCCCTTTGCCTCTTCATAGGTTGAGGGTTCCTCTGAAATAGAGTCTTTTGCCAAGTAGATTGAATGCTTTGTAACAAATGTGGAATCATATCCATACCTTTCTGGTTGTTTCTTCTCTCTTGCTGATCTTCTAGGTGCTTGTTTGGAGCATTCTCCAACCTCTTGCATCTTTGCTTTGCCTCTTGACTTCCATAGCTTGTAATCCCTTTCTCTTTCATCTTGGTCATCATCTGTATCACTTCTTGGATCCTGGACCTGTGTATCATGCTTCCTTCCTAATTGATGAGAGTCAGAATCAAGATCATATGGTAGTGTTACTTTTTGTTTATCTTCATCATACCAAGACCTGTGTTCTTCAAACACAACATCTCTACTTGTAGTGAATTGCTTGGTTGAAGGATTGAAGAACCTGTAACCCATCTAAGTTGAATCATATCCAATAAACACTTCCTTTGTTGCCCTTTCATCTAGCTTACCTCTTATTTGTGATGGTACATGAACATAAGCTAAACAACCAAAAACCTTGCAATGTCCAAGACTAGGTTTTCTTCCATGCCATGCTTCATAAGGAGTCATACCTTGAAGTGATTTGGATGGTAGTCGATTGACAAGGTACACTGCAGTTGAAATAGCTTCTGCCCATAGATAATGTGGCAACTTCTTCTCTTCAAGCATTGTTCGGGCTGATCCAACCAATGTCTTGTTTCTCCTCTCTGCAATTCCATTTAGTTGAGGAGAGTACCTAGTAGTCACTTCCCTTTTGATACCTTTGTCCTGCAAGAACTCATCAAACACTTTGGAGAAGTATTCTCCCCCTCCATCAGATCTGAGCTTCTTTAGTGATCTACTTGTATGATTCTCCACATGTGCAAGATACTTCTTGAAGCAATCAAACACTTCATTCTTACTCTTGATAAAGTATAGAACAGTCCACCTACTATGGTCATCAATAAATGAGACATAATACCTTGATCCTGCCAATGAAGGTTCTTGACTTGGTCCCCATACATCTGTATGTACTTGTTGATATATTTAGGTAGTGATGTGTGTGAACACTCTAGGACCGCCGAGGCACTTTTTTCCCTCTTTAGGAGGTTTATTCCCCCGGCTTGTATATACGCCTATTGCCCTAATGGGCTACTTATCTTTGTACATTCTCTAGTAATACATTCAGTCTTGTGTGTTGTGCTCCAAGCTTCTTCCTCTTCCTTGTGCTGTTCGCGTGCTTCCGCAGACGTCTAACTCCAACAATTGGTATCAGAGCAGGTCGTTGATTCTTCTAGGGCGCCGTCGACACTCCTCCGTTTGCAGTCTCAAATTTGCACAAAATTTGGTGAGCATACTCAGGGTGTTTTCAAGATCAAAACAGCTTTGTTCTGTGGTGCTGAAATCGCGATCTGAGCTCGTTTCGGCCTCCGAACGCACTATCGCAGTGCTTGTGCAGGCTATTTCGTCCTTTTGTGCCAAAGGTATATACCAGTTTCTGTTCGCCAGTTTAAGCGTCTCGAAGTCTGCTACAGGTCTAGCAGAACTCGTCTGGGCTGTTCTGTTCAACTTTTTGAGATACAGTCAATTTTCTGCATCAAGGTATTTTAGTCACCGGCCATGGCTGAAAGCAGTGATGTATTCCGTATGTTGGCTGTTGAGGATAAGTTGGATGGTACCAACTACCCATTATGGGCTTATATGATGCGACATGTACTGGTTGCAAAAGGATTGTGGAACATTGTGCAGGGTGTTGAAAGACGTCCTGTTACACCTGTAACGACAGGTACTGCAAATACAGGTGTTGGAGCTGATGAAGATGGTGTCGAAGATGATATTCCGCAGATTCCTGTTCGTGCTGCTGTTTCTGTTGCACCTACTGCAGAGCAGATTCGTTGGGATGGCAGAGATGCCCAGGCACATGCATTGATAGCTTTGTCTGTCAAACGTGCCATTATTCCTCACATTCGCTCTTGCAGAACAGCAAAGGATGCTTGGGATACACTTACCACTTTGTACCAGGCTAGGAATGAGGCTCGTGTTGCTTACCTCCGAAAACAGTTGGAGAGTGAGCACATGAATGAAGGTGATTCGATGGACAGTTTTCTTACAAAGATCAAAGACCTGAAGGAACAATTGATTTCTGCTGATGAGGTTATACCAGATAGCTCACTTGTGCAGACCGTTCTGAATGGCCTTCCTGATTCATATCAGAGTTTTGCCTCTACTCTTCGATTGATGATGAAAGGCAATCCGAATGCCTTGTCATTTGAGGAATTAGTCTCTGTTCTGTTGCAGGAAGATCAGTCCAGGCAGAACAGGTCCATTATGCGTGTTGCAGATCAAGCTTTCCTGGCTAGTCAGAAGGGCAAAGGAAAATGGAGCTCTTCTACTAGTAAGCAGAAATCTGCAAATGCTGCACAATCGAAGAACCAGGATAAAGATGAGAAGAAATCAGAAAAGCAGAAATTGTTCTGCAAGTACTGTAAAGGAAATGATCATATTATAAAGAACTGTCCAAAACTGGCTGCTAAAGAGGCAAAGAAGAAAGAGGCTGGAATGGTTGTTGCAAAGGCCTCTACACCAAAAACAGAGTCTCCAAATCTTGTGCAGGAAGAAGAATGGGCGTTTACTACTGTTTGCAGTTTTGACCCATCTTCTCATGATCAGTGCATGTCTGCAATAGACTCAGATGTTTGGTACTTTGACAGTGGGGCAACCAAACATATTACCTCGCAGCGCAGTTTCTTCTCTTCACTCGAGCCTGCCCCTACAGGGAATACTGTCACATGCGCCAATAACTCCTCTTATCCTGTTATGGGAGTTGGTAAGATCATTCTGACTACTGCTGATGGTAGTTCTTTCACTTTGTCAGATGCTTTATTTGTGCCATGGATCAAAAAGAACCTGTTATCAGTTTCTGCATTAGCCAAGATTGGCTTGGTTGTGAAATTCGTTGATGACAGGTGTACAGTCCATGATCTCTCAAATGGCGATGTGATTATTGCTTCTGGCATTTTATGTCGTGGGCTGTATAAGCTCATAGACTATGAAAAATCTGTGAATGATTCGGCATGTGCAGTTCATGATTCTCAGGCTATGTCAGATGCAAAGCTTTGGCATGCACGCTTTGGTCATCTGAATTTTGCTAGTTTGTTACGCCTGCAGAAATCTGAAATGGTGTCCTCTTTGCCCAAACTTGAGGCACCTGGAAAACATGTTTGTGAAGGCTGTATTTTGGGCAAAATGCAGCGTTCTTCCTTTCCAAAAGATGGTTCAGTTCGGGCTATGCAGAAATTGCAGCTTGTACATAGTGATGTCTGTGGTCCTATGCAGACACCCTCTTTTGGAAATTACCTTTACTTCGTGACTTTCATTGATGATTTTTCCAGGCATGCATGGGTATATCCACTGTAAGCAAAGTCCGAAGTGTTCATGTGCTTCAAACAGTTTTTGGTTTTGGCTGAAAATCTGTCAGCATGTAAAATGGGCACCCTCCGTTCTGATCGAGGGGGGGAATATATGTCTTCAGATTTTAATGCATTTCTGGCTGAACGTAGGATAAAACACCAGTGTACAGTGCCGTATACACCTCAACAGAATGGAGTTGCTGAACGAAAGAACAGGTCACTCATGGAGATGGCGAGGTGCATGGTCAAAAGTCAGGCTTTACCACATAGTTTCTGGCTTGAGGCTGTCATGTGTGCAGCATATGTACTGAACAGGTGTCCCACGAAAGCGTTGCAGTCTATCACTCCATATGAGGCTTGGCATGACCGCAAGCCATCTGTTGCTCATCTGCGTGTTTTTGGTTGTTTGGCATATGCATTAGTGCCTGAACAACATCGCAGAAAATTGGATGATAAGGCAGTAAAATGTATTTTTGTTGGGTACAGTTCTGAAAGTAAAGGCTATCGTCTGTATCATCCACATACTAAACGCATTCTGGTTAGCCGTGATGTTGTCTTTGTGGAAGATGCTATTCAGCCATTGCTTTCATGTACTAAGGAGACATCTGTTAGCTCCAAAGACATGTATGATACTTTGATGCCTCTTTTTACAGGTGGACAGGCTAGCGCTGGTCCTAATGAGGCAACTTCTCAGCCTTTGCAGGTTTCATATGATGATGCAGATCATGCCATTTCTGATGCAGATTTACATGATGCACTTGTTGATGAGAGAGCTGATATTGAACAGGCAAAAACTATGCCAAAATGGCTGGTGCAGACTTTGCGTGACAGCAAATTAGATGCACCTTTGTCATATCGTACTCGTTCAGGCTCTCATAGTACCTCCTTTGCATCAGATTGCTATGCTATGGCTGCATCTAGTCTCTGTGATGAGAATGAGCCTGTTTCTTTTGATGAAGCACAAAATTCAGAAAATTGGATGGCTGCTATGCAATCTGAATATGATGCTATAATGAAGAATGGTACATGGTCTTTATGTGACTTGCCTCCTGGCAAGAAGGCCATTGGCACTAAGTGGGTATACAAGCTGAAGCGTAAACCTGATGGTACAGTTGATAGGTATAAGGCTAGGCTTGTTGCAAAGGGTTATGCGCAGGAAAGAGGCATTGATTTTGATGAGACCTTTGCACCTACATGCCGTATGACTACTGTTCGGAGCATTTGTGCACTTGCAGCCCATCATGGTTGGAATGTACATCAGTTGGACATTAAAACAACATTTCTGAATGGTGACTTGCATGAAGAAGTGTATGTTTTTTAGCCCCGTGGCTTTGTGCAGAAAGGGCATGAAAACCAGGTGTGCAGGTTAAAGAAGGCGTTATATGGTTTAAAGCAAGCACCACGTGCTTGGTATGAGAAAATACATGCCTATCTGATTGCACATGGTTTTGAGAACAGTCCAACTGAAAGCACCTTATATGTTAAGCGTGCTAATGATGTGCTTTTGATCATTGTTGTCTATGTAGACGACATGCTGCTCACTGGTCCTCTTGAGAAGCATATTGCTGATTTCAAGGCTGATTTGCATGCCTCATTTGAGATGTCTGATTTGGGGCATTTGCATCACTATTTGGGCATTCAGTTTATGCAAGTTGATGGTGGAATGGCTTTGTGTCAAACGAAATATATTGACACATTATTGCAGCGTTTTGGCCTTGAAGACTGTAAGCCTATTGCCACTCCTATGGAGACAGGTTTACGATTGAGTCTTCATGATGCTGGAGATGCATTTGATGCTGTTCTCTATCAGCAGGCTGTTGGATGCTTGATTTACTTATGCATTACTCGGCCAGATATTCAGTTTGCTGTCTCACAAATGAGCAGGTTTATGCATTGCCCAGGAGTCACGCATTGGAAAGCGGTTAAGCGCATCTTTCGCTACTTGAGTGGTACTCGGCTACTTGGGTTGTTTTATCCCAAGGGGGGATCACTACCGCCAGATTTGCATGCTTTTTCTTACTCAGATTGGGCTGGTTGCTATGACACTCGTGTGTCCACCAGTGGTTTTTGCTTCATGCTTGGTAGCTCATGTATATCTTGGTTGAGCAAGAAGCAGCCTACTGTGGCCACTTCCAGTTGTGAGGCTGAGTATAGGGCAGCTTTCACAACGACTGTTGAGTGTGTGTGGCTCAGACGCCTTATGGCTGATTTGGGTGTTGGCCAGTCTTCTGCCACCACCATCTTCACTGACAGTCAGAGCGCATTGGCAGTTGCGAGGAACCCTGTGTTCCATGCTCGCACTAAGCACATTGAGGTGCATTATCACTATGTCAGGGAGAGGTTCTCTGCTGGGGAGATCAGCTTGGCATATGTGCCCACGCAGGAGAACATTGCAGACCTTTTCACGAAGGCTCTGCCTAGGGAGAAGTTTGAAGCTTTCCGCAAAGCTTTGGGCTTACTTCCTTTTGTGGAGTGATTTCCACATAGCTCGGCACTTCCTTATACATGAGTGCCAGCTCCTTGTTCACCGCATCACTCCGAGGGGGGATTTGTTGATATATTTAGGTAGTGATGTGTGTGAACACTCTAGGACCGCCGGGGCACTTTTTTCCCTCTTTAGGAGGTTTTTTTCCCCCGGCTTGTATATACGCCTATTGCCCTAATGGGCTACTTATCTTTGTACATTCTCTAGTAATACATTCAGTCTTGTGTGTTGTGCTCCAAGCTTCTTCCTCTTCCTTGTGCTGTTCGCGTGCTTCCGCAGACGTCTAACTCCAATAGTACTAAGTCCAATAAGTTGTTGTGGATGTAGCCTTTGTGGTTGAATGGTTGTCTTTGTGCCTTCCCAATCTGACATGCATCACACCTGTTGATCATGTGTTGCTTTGATATGTTCGGCAGTCCTAGAACACTTTGATCCCTGCATATATCCTTCAAGGTTCTTTCATTCACATGAGCAAGTCTCTTATGCCACACTTCAAGCTCACTTAGGGTTTGAGACCCAAAGTTGAATAGAGCTATGTTCCTGGTTTCTCCTACTTCAAAAGTAAAGAGCCTACCATGCTTCTCACCTCGGGCTATCTTCTTGAAGCCTTGACATGGATCTTCCACAAAAGCTCCATGTTGGGTGAACCTAACTTGCAAGCCTTTTTCAACTATTTGGCCTACACTTATTAGGTTTTTAGTGATAGTGGGTACATAGAGAACCTTACTCAGAATGTTTGTCCTGCCATTGGAAGCTTTGACATTACCAATCTTCTCCACATTGTGCTTCGTGTCATCCCCTGTTTGCACTTCATGTCTATGCTTTGGACTTTCCAAGTCAGATAGAAGAGCAATGTTGCCTGCAACATGATTCAAGCATCCTAAATCTATGTAGAACAAATGATCATCTTCTTTACCTTCTTTGTGGCTTAGATTCATAAGAAGTAATGAGTCTTCATGTGGTTGATCTTCTGAATAATTGTTGTAGTCCCTTCTATTATAGCTTCTATTGTTATTGTTGAAGTTGTGTCCACCTCTGCCTCTATTGCTGCCATATCCACCTCTTCCACTTCCTTTCTGGGTCTTTCCATTGAACCAACAATTCTGAGTGGTGTGGTTGGTCTTATCGCATATGGCACAAGGTTGAACATTCTGACCTTTGGCTTTGTCTTGCTTTGGTCCTTTCTTCTTCCCTTTCCACTTGCTCTTGCTTGCGAAGTTGGCTTGGGAAGTCTCTTCTTCGTCTTCTTCCTTCTTCTTGCCTTTCTGCTTCTTATCCTTCTTATCTGCATATAGAGCACTAGTTGAATTACCATGATAAGAGTTACCTTCCTTTATGCTATTGTTGGCTTCTTGATTGAAGAGTTGTCCAAGAAAGATGTTGAAGTCTGGAGTTTGCACATCCATGATGAGATCATAAGCCGTCGTGAAGGATTGCCATTGCTTATCACTTCGAATGCCATTGAGAATTTGCCTCATGATGACCTCTTCTTCAATCAGCTCTCCAATGGATGCTAACTGATCCGCAACCTCCTTGACTTTGGTAACAAACTCTGTGATGGTTTGTTTAGGTGTCTTCTTCATTTGGTTGAACTCGTTCCAAAGATGATTCTTTCTTGCTTTGGTACTAGCAGAAAAGAAAGTCTCGAGAGCATCCCAAGTCTCTTGAGATGTCTTGCATCCTCTAATATGTGGTAATAGAAAGTCAGAGATAGAGTTTAGTATGTACGACCTTGCTTGAGCATCCCTTGCGCACCAAAGTGTGAGCTTATCTGTCTCCTCTTGTGTAGGTCCTCCTTTGGATCTTGGAATAGACATAGCTTCATCACCTGCTACAATTCCATAAAGGTTTCTACCTTGCAAATAGGCCTCCATTCTGATTTTCCAAGCTGCATAGTTGTGTCGATCAAGCTTCTCGATCATCGAGGGAAAGCCATCACCCATCTTGATCTAGCTCTGATACCACTGAAAGAGACTTGGAGAAGCTTGTCGAAGGTAGAAAAGTGCGTTTCGAAGCGATGAAGTTTGGTCAAGCCAACCGGCACAAGAACAGCCCTTGAGCTTATGGAGACTCAAATAGACCTTATAGGCATGCTATAAGTGCAAAGAAACACACTATGTACCTTGGAACATCAAGGAGAATAAGTCGATACAAAACAGATAGGTTCGCGGGTCGAGTAGCTCAAAAAACTTACTATCTATGGAAGAGACAATGAACTTCAAATGCCCATAGCGACCAGCGTGATTACAATTAGAAAAAATCCTTTTATGGGAGTGATACACATAAGGTTGAGTGTATGGAATGCAGAAAAGTATAAGGAATAAGCAAAATATGCTATAGGAATGAATGCAACATTCACCGGTGGTACTTCCTATTTTTCAGGAATATGCAGAGATTGACCCCGAGGCAGAAAAACTCAGATTTCTCCAAATCTGCTGCACCAAATGCTTTGAAAATTTACAGGCATAAACTAGACACTAATACCTTTCCAATGAGTTCTCTTGCACTCAATTTGGAGCTCTGAGGAGAGAGCAGAAGCCTCTACAAGATTACTGTTGGCAAAGAAGATGATGCAGAAAATTGAAGGAGCAAGACAATGATGGTCACAAGTGTATGTATATTGCTTCCATGTATTTTACAAGTGATTCCAAGTCTTTATATAGACTCTAGGAGTGTTCCAAGAGTTTTACAAGTTGAATTTGAATTCAAATGAAGGTGGGAATGGTTGTTGGAGGGAATCAATTCACTTTCCTACAACCTAGGAAAAGTGAAGATCTTGATTGATCTACTTTTAGGTGACTTGATTTGCTTGATTGAATGCAACTTCAACCACCAAAATTTCGTGGGATTTTGGCTCTATATTTGTACCTTTACATGTGTAAAGCTCAAGGCTTTTACAATGGTAAATGAGCCATCAAAAATTTCTCAAAAAAATACAATAAATGAGTATTTGAAAAAGAACTCTCCAACGGATATTCTTTTGACGCGATAGCCTTCGATGTAGATTAAATCCACCTCAAGCATAGTGTAAGCTTGATGTTCCAACAGTCTTTGCATGATAGACCGGATTCTTAGCCAAAACAATGGCACTCTAACTATCACTGAGCAAACAAGATACATGATGAGGTAAACCCATATCATAAGCAAGACGAGAAATCCACAATGCTTGCTTACATCACTTGTTGCAACATACTCTGCTTCTGTGGTGGAAACAACTGTACATTTTTGAAGACGAGATCTTCAAGAGATAGCACCTCTAGCAAAATGAAAAATGTACCCTAATGTAGACTTACAATTGTCTACACAACCAGCATAGTGAAAATCTGTGTAACCAATAATGGATGATTTCCCTCTACCTAAGCATAGACACTTGTCCTTAGTGCCGCTTAGATATCTTAAAATCATCTTGACCACTTCCCAATGTTTCTTGCCAGGATTAGACATATATCTACTCACAACTCCCACTACAAATGCAATGTGTGGTCTCGTAGCTACCATAGCATACATGAGACTACCAATAGTAGACTGATAGGGAATTTTGGTCATGAATTCCTTTTCCTCATCTGATTTGGGGCAATCATCCTTTCTCTCAGATATCTTAAAATCATATTGACCACTTCCCAATGTTTCTTGCTAGGATTAGACATATATCTACTCACAACTCCCACTACAAATGCAATGTGTGGTCTCGTAGCTACCATAGCATACATGAGACTACCAATAGTAGACTATTGGTAAAGGTGTACTCAATTCCTTTCCACCCTACATATTGAACCTGTGAAGTACTTTGGATATGTACTCACTTTGAGACAAGTATATGCATTTTTTGCTCCTATCACGAGTAATGTGCATGCGTAGAATATGTTTGGCATCCCCCAAATCCTTCATATCAAATGTCTGACTCAACTTCTTTTTGAGAATTGACAAATCATAAGAGGACTTCACAACAATCAGCATATCATCAACATAAAGTATCAAGCATATCAAGCTGCCATTTGAGCATCTCTTTGTGTAGAGACAATGATCCTCATTGCTTTCAAAATAGCCATGAGACTTCATAAAAGCATCAAACTTTTGGTACCATTGTCTAGGGGACTGTTAAAGTCCATACAAGCTCTTCTTAAGCTTACAAACTAGACTTTCCTTGCCAGGAACTACATAACCCTCTGGTTGTTCCATATAGACCTCATCTATAAGATCTCCATGCAAGAAAGTAATTTTCACATCCAATTGGACTAGCTCTACATCCTCGACTGCAACGAATCCAAGCAACATGCACACGGTAGTCATCTTGACCACTGGAGAGAAGATTTCCTCAAAATCAACATCATGTTGTTGCTTAAAACTCTTTGCAACAAGTCGTGCTTTATACTTTGGAGAAGCACTATCTCATGTGAATTTTAGCTTATATACCCATTTACATGGTAAAGTTTTTTTGCCCTTTGACAAAGGTACTAAATCCCAAGTACCATTCTTGTGAATAGAATCCAACTCACTCTTCATGACACGCTCCTACTTGACATGATACTCTATCTGCATAGCCTCTTTGTAGGAAGAAGGCTCACCGACATCTGTTAGCATAACAAAATCTAAACCTGGAACATATCTATTAGGTGGATGTGAGGCACATGCAGAACGTCTCAATGGTTGCTAAACAGGAATATGTGCAGACTGATCTGAATGGACATTTTCTTGAACATCCCTATCTGCAACATTTTTATGCATGCTAACCGGAGGACTAATATCCTCAAACACCACTCTTCTCACTTCAACCTCCTTAATGGGCTGTTTATGCATCTTAAACTCATTGAAAATGACATCACTACTTTTGATCACTAGTCGTGTTTCAGGATCCTGTAAGCGATATCCAAATTGTCCTTCTCGACCATATCCAAGAAAAATGCATTTCTTTGACTTATGGCCCAACTTTTTTCTAAGATTCTTGGGTATATGAACATATGTTTCACACCAAAAAACTCGAAGATGATCATAATATGGTGGCTTCCCTGCCCATAACTCTTGTGCCACTTTCATACCTTTGGTAGTACTAGGTGAAAGGTTAATCATATGAACTGCAATCAATACTGCTTCTACCCAAAAGCCTTGTGAGAGGTTTGCATGATGCAACATAGAAAGTACTCTATCTTGAATAGTTCTATTCATCCTTTTCAGCTACACCATTCTGTACTGGGATATAGGGAGCTGTAAACTCTCTACGAATCCTTCTAGATTGACAGAAAAGGCTGAATTAATGTGAGGTATACTCACCCCCATTATCTGAACGTAAAGCCTTAAGCTTAGTTCCTTTTTCAGTCTCAACTGAAGCAAGCCATTTTGTGAAAGTAGGGAATACCTCATCCTTCGATTTGATAGGATATACCCAGTCTTTTCTAGTAGCATCATCTATGAAAGTGACAAAGTAAAGAGAACCACCTAAGGAGCTAGTGGGAATAAGACCACACACATCTGTATGGACGATCTAAAGACTGAATTGAAGAGTCAATGTGCATTCTATGCACATTTCTGGTTTTCTTTCCATATTGACAATGCTCACAAAACGAAAAATTAGAGAAAGATAACACAGGTAAGTAGCCAAAACGAGAAAGATTTTCCATTCCACTACGAGATATATGGCCCAAACGATCATGCCAAATACAAGCCATAGGCTATTCAGTAATAGCTAGCAAGTGTTTTTTCTATGATACAAATAAAGGATAAAGTGAGCCAACTTTGTTTTCTTTTGCAATAACCATATTGCCCTTTGATATGCAAAAGGACTGAGCATAGAAGACCACCTTGTAACCAAGGTCATCAAGTTGACCAACTGACATCAAATTGCGTGATAGCTGAGGTACATGGCATACATTATGCATAGTAAAGTTTGAACCATCAATGAACTGCACAACCACATCTCCAATCCCCACAAAATCACACTGGTAAGAATTGCCAAGTCTCACGATACCAAGAGACTTTGCTGCATAATTAGAGAACCATTCTCTATGTGGTGTCACATGGAAAGAAGCACCAGAATCTAGCAGCCAGGTGTGGGAAAGAGAATTAGCCATAAGAGCCTCAGTTGGCACAGTACTATCAAGTGTTAACACATCAGCATCATCAGAAATAGAATTAATTTCTTCAATCTTCATAGTCGAAGTAGATGGTGTAGGTAACTGTTTAACATGCCCATCAAAATTCTGCCCTTTACCTTTAGCATTCTTTAATGCATAACATTTTTCTTCATGTGTCCTTTCTTATGACAATAATGGCATTCGATATCCCTCTTCCTTGATTTACTTCTACTCTTATTCCGTTGACCATTCTTTTCCTTGTTCTTGCTCCTGCCAAATTGTTGATTCTTTCCTTGGTAAGAATCACAAACATTATATGCATCTCCACTCTCAGTGCCAACCATAGATTTTCTATGAATCTCCTCACTCAAGAGTGCTCCACATATGTCATCATAGACGAGTTTACCACCAGGTGCACTATTGCTAATAGCTGTGCAAAATGTATCCCATGAAGAATGAAAGGTGCATAACATCAATACTGCTTTCATTTTATTATCCATGTTCATTTTCTGAGCCTATAACTGAGAGAATATAGCATCAAACTCATTTAGATGAGCAGCAATACTATTTGTGTCCTTCATACGAAGGTCATATAATTTTCTCATAAGATAGACTTTATTTGATGCCGTCTCTTTTTCATATGTATTGCATAACTTCTTCCAAAGCTCCTCTACAATTTCACAATCTAATACTGTAAAGTAAACATTATCTGCCAGGTGCAAGTGAATGGTAGACCTCACCATTTCATCTAACTCATCCCAATCATCTTCATCCATGTCAGTAGGCTTCTTTGAAATTCCATTTACTGGCTTCCATTGCCTCCTTTGAATCAGCACATCTTTCACCTGATTCTTCCATAAAGCAATGTTTGTGCCATCAAATTTTCTTATCTCAAAATGGTCTTTGCCCTGCAAGTTATAGCTCCTCCTCAGAACACTAGCACTAGACCCTGATCCATCGGATGTGCTTGAGACCTCTGATGCCATGATGATAGAGAACTGAATGGAATGATAATGGAGCTAGAAGAGTTCAGACACCAATGAATAAGTGTATCAAGGAGTAAATTGACCACTGTATAGTTGATAAAACTAAAAATCTAGAAATTTTTTTTGCTAGAGTATCCTTTGCAAAATGAGTGCATGACCAGTGTCAACATGTCATAAAACTACAAGTACTAACATGTTTGCCTGCATAGTGAATCACTGACTCCACTGCATATAATGAGTTACCCAATAGAAGCCAACTAGGCTTATCGAGCACCTATGAACAACTGTCATACATCTCCTATGGTGAGGCTGGGTAAGTCTTCCACCTACATCACCAAAGAGACCCCGACATCTAGGTGTCTCCCAATGAAGAAAACCTCACCACGACCCTCTTTATCAAACGTAAAAGGCTTTATGCAAAGAACGTAACCACTATATCAATGACCACATGGACGTACATAAGCGGTATCCACAGAAGCATACATAATGTGTATGTGCTCAATATATGCAGTAAAATGACACTAAAAGGCTGAATGCACAACCCAAAAACTAGCCAATAACACCTGCAAGTGTCTATCAACTCGGATGTTTTTGGCTAAAAAAACCTGCATAAATTTGCAGTGATTGCTCCCACCAAAACTGAAATCTTTCAAGAAACCTGTAGTTTTACGAGTGTGGATGAAAAAACACAGCCCTAAAGGTTGATATTTAATGTCGGAGAAGTACAAAGTACACTCTTCTTGATGTTCTTGGATCTGTGTGAAGAGAACTATGTGCAGAAGTACTCCAAAACGGCTCCAAAAGACACCCCAAAAATGCTTCAAAAATAGGCTTTGAAAGCAAAGAATGAAGCTTTGAGGGACCAAAACATGTTCAAGGTAATGTCAACCTTAGTCTTTCCCCTTCTTCAAACACACAAGAGTGTAGCTATGGTTAAGCGAGCTCTAGGGGGAACAATACTGGGATGGGTGACCTCTTGGGAAGTACCAAGAACCTCTATCTTCCTTGATCATTGAAGTCCTCCCTGGCGTGCAGTTAATGGTGACTTCGGTGACTTGGATGACAAGGTATGCCAAGGTCTATGCCTTGGTCATCACCTTAGTCATAAGTCTTGGAGAAAGTCGGGGGGAGGGGGGGGTTCTCTTCATTTGCACAAAATGAACAAAGCTTTTGCGTTGAAGTGCTCTGATACCAATGAAGGGTTTCGATGGTGATACTAAAGCTAATGAAATGTATGCAGCTAACTGTTTAAAGTGCTTAGAGCCTTTCTGTTTGGCGAGTGGCTCTCAAATTAATCACAAAAAGACTTCTTTCAGATCCTTTAATAGTGTTCTTCCTGATTGTATTTTTTACCTTGGTTGTGATATTATTCAGGATGGTGTTATTTTTAGTTTGTTGGGCATTCCCATGGGTTTTCAGGTCTCTTTCTCCCAAAGGTGGGATTGGGTGATGACTAAATTTAGAGCTAAAATCTTCAACTGGATCTCTCTTTAGCAAAGTCTGTCTCAGAGGCTATTTGTGTTGAATCATTATATTCTACCTTCAATTATTTATTTTCTTTGCTGTTGGATGCCCACTAAAAAAGGTTTGCAATAGGTCATTGCTTTGTCTAGAAGGTTTCTGTGGAGTGGTGACTATAACAAGGATTGTGTGCCCAAGGTAGCTTGGAAAATTTCTTGCATGAAAAAGGAGGAAGGCGATCTTGGTATTCTTTGCCCAACTTTAATGCCTAAACAAATGTCTGCTAAATGGATTATGAGATCCCTTACATCTACATATTTTTGGGCCTGCCTTATTAAGAGGAACATCTATAAATTTTATGTTAAAGCTTGTAAAGCATGGTTTAACTTTGACCTTTGGAACATTGTCTGCTCTCCACAGGGTTTTTGTTCCTAATGATAGCAGACTGACATGCAGCATGTGGAATGCTTGCATGAGCATCAAGAAGGAATACAAACCCAACCTTAAATTTTCTACTAACCTCTTCTTTTACTTGCAGGAGTGTCCCTGGTTTGGCTGGTTGGCTTTTGATAGTAAAGAGGATATGAATATCATAAATAACAAGTGCACGAAGAGGGGTTATAAAAACTATATGGATGTTTATCAAGGTGGTAATATTGTTGATATTCACTAGATCACTAATTGGAATGCTTTCTCTGTGGCTTGTAAACAGACCCTGATTAAAGCTAAAGATAGGCTTATTACCAAGCTACAAGAGTGTTCTTCCAACAAATACATAGGTGTTAAAGAGGTTGTTGAGGAGATGTACAAGATGTTCAAAAATCACAATGGAGAATTCTCCTCTCTGGTCAGAAAACTTAACGAAAGGTGGATGATCAACTAGAACACAAACCAATGGAGATACAGGTTCCAACCTACATGGGCTTTTCCTGTTGTCTTGAAGCACCGCACCCTATAGTGGTTGATTATCCACAATGGTTTTTTGACTGGAAAGAAATCCAAGTTGTGCAATATCAGTAATGGTGAATGTTGCTTTTGTGGCAAGGAGAAGGATCTTGCCCACCTCTTCATTAACTGTTCTCATGCCAGGAGATATTGGGGGCTTCTCAAGAAATGTTGTAAAGTGCCATGTGTTCATAGTCTTGGTTTCAAAGTTGATCCTTTTGGGCTACTGCAACAAAATTGATCTTTTGTTATGGCACCTCTGGAGAGCTCAAACTCTTTGGCACATATGGATCAACAAGAACTAATAGATTTTCCAAAGGGGCAAAAAAGATTACCTTATAAGCTATGGAAATGAGCTTAAGACTACTGCATTTCTTTGTACTAATTCTATCAATCATGTTGTTGATAGAGAATCTAGTATTAGGAACGTAATAAGTGGAGAGATTCTCTCCTGCCTTTGTACTCAGCCCAGAGATTTTAATGTATATGGCCATTTGAGCCTATTTTCCTTTCTGTTCTATCCTATGTGGCTCCTTGGTTGTAAGAGGTGGGGGCTTTTTCCTTGCACATTTGTAACATTCTTCCATTAATTTAATACTTCACTTTCTTCAAAAAATAAAGAAATGAGGATAAAATTAAAGATAACTGTTACATATGCAGGGAGGCAGTATTCCACTAAGGGGTTACAAAGAGCCAGCCATTTAAAGCAAGGAACAAGGGGTAAATACAAATATGTCTTCTCCTTACAACAATGATCCACATGTCTGCACATGTTACACTAAATGGTTGGGCCTTTCGCCTCTTGAACTACTGAAATTCTTTGTACTAATTCTATCAACCATGTTGTTGATAGAGAATCTAGTATTAGGGATATCCTGAGTATCATTAAACCTAATAAGTGGAGAGATTCTCTCCTGCCTTTGTACTGAGCCCATAGATTTTAATGTATATGGCCATTTGAGCCTATTTTCCTTCCTATTCTGCCCTGTGTGGCTCCTTGGTTGTAAGAGGTGGGGGCTTTTCCCTTGTACATTTGTAACATTCTTCCATTAATTTAATACTTTGCTTTCTTCAAAAAATAAAGAAATGAGGATAAAATTAAAGATAATTGTTACATATGCAGGGAGGCAGGATCCCACTAAGGGGTTACAAAGAGCTAGCCATTTAAAGCAAGGAACAAGGGGTAAATACAAATATGTCTTCTCCTTACAACAATGATCCACATGTCCGCACATGTTACACTAAATGGTTGGGCCTTTCGCCTCTTGAAGCAAGGATGAGGGTTCAACCCCTCCCAATGGTAGGACAGTTTGTGGGCCTAAGGCTAGTATAACCAATTGAAACTAGTGTAACCCCTATTCTTGTGGGATAAGGGGGGTCCCACAAGGGTACTATGCCCAAACCTTCACCCTATAGAGTTGTAATTTCAAAGTTAAAGCTAGGTCGAGTAGGCTTTGGCTGAACCTCCATTAAAAAAGAAAACTTTAGCTGAACCTCCATTAAAAAAGAAAACAATGATCCACGTAAGGGAAGCTACAACAATGATCCAAAACAAATACATCAATGAGACATGGATAAAGCCATGATAAATCTTTCAGTTGAGTACATGGACAGGAATAGATCCCTCCATTTACGAGGCTTAGTGTTTACAGGGCTCTATATACACAATGGAGTTACTTTCCAGCGCATCTTTAATAGTCGTCAAGCTTTGTTGACCACTATGGATCAGGCTTTTCTTAAGGGGGATAAGAAAATTCTTTTTTCCACTACCAAAAACTGATTGGTTTCTAGTGATCCATATTGACCATACTATATGGCTTCTCCATAATTGCTAGAGGACTAGATCAAGGTCTCATTAGCTCCCAACTCAAAGATGCCTTTTAAATTATGGTTGAAGAAGATGCTAGAATTGTTTGGCATGCCAACAATTGATAAAGATGTGGTTCAAATCCTCTTCATTGCCAGAAAAAGAACAGATCCCGCCATTAACTTTATCCTCTTAGATCTATTGCCAGACCAAACTCCATTGTGCATAATAAGCCATTGTAGAAGAGAGTGCTTTATGTTGATTGGAAAGGCCCAAATGGATTTAAAACTATATCTCCATTGACCAGTAGACCATTGAAGCTTCCATATGTGGATGAGCTTGTGAACAATACTCGCCACAGATCCTTTGACTTTTTTGAATTTTTTCCACATATCAGCAGCAACCATCTGGATATTTACATGTTGGGCTCTGCACTCTTCCAACTTTAGGGACAACATTTCCTTGTACCTTAGCACCACTTGGATATAAGAAGATCGTAAAGGAATTAGAATTCTCCATTGGTCATTAGAGATGACCTTACCTTCTTGGAAAAACCATTTCTAGTCCCTGATCCCAAACTTGAAACACTTGTGTTCCCTGATGGTTTGTTATATATTGTTCCATAAGGCCACCCAGCCATGCCATGGGGATTCTTGTAAGGAAATTAACATTGGAGGTGAAATCTTTGTTAGGAACATACAAAATTTTAGCATTAGCATTCTAGAACCTACAAGAAAGGACACTACCAACAAGAAAAAATTGATGAGGAGATACCACAATATCCCACAAGTGATTGTTGACCCAAGAGTTATACCATTTAACATAGAAAAGATGAATATTTCTTTTTAGTTAAGCATCAAAGATATTAATGGATTGAAGACTTCTAAAAATCCATTTGGTAGAGAGGTTGTCAGCCATCTTTACAGGATTAATGATGCTCAAACCACCTTGTTGCTTGGGCAAACAACGAATATCCCAAGCTACTTTAGATACTCTATTGATATGGTCATTGCATCCCCATAAAAACCTTCTTAACAAAGTAGATACCTATTTCAATTATTTTTCTGAAGGCCAACAAGACAAAAAAATATGTGATGCATGGCAACAAGTAATGCTTAAGAACAGAAATCATATGGGCCAAGGAGAGTGAGAGTCATACCATATGAATACCTTTTTCCTGTATTTATCTAGGACGTAATCCCATCTTTACTGGAAAGAAACTTTGAATCCCATGGGAATTCCCAACAACATAAGACAACCTGATCCTGCAAGGTTTGACACCCAATACTAGACACATAGTTAGGGACCACGTTGTGAGAAGACTTAATACCACTCTTATGGTGAGTAATCTTAGACCCACTAGCTAAACAAAACATGTGCAAACAATTCAAAAAGGAAGCAAAAAAAATTCGGATCAGCATTGGTGCACATGTTGGTATTATCAGCAAACATCAGAAGACAAAGAGAGGATCCATAATTAGAAATGATAATCCCTTGAATATTACCATTCTCCATTTCACTTCTCACTAGCCACCCTAAGGCACCACTAGCAATAGAAAAGAGTAAGGGGGCAAGGGGACAACCTTATCTAATAGATCTAAAAAGCTTAAAAAGGGGTAAAAAGGTACCCATTCATGCAAATCCTAGAGAAAGCATTGCCAAAAAGGGTGCTAACATACTTAATGAATTGTGTTCCCGCTCCAATGTCATAAAGAGACTATAGAATGAAGTCCCACTCAATTCTACCATAGAATTTTTCAAAATCCACTTTGAAGAAGTAAAAATCTCGATTAGCTCAAAAGCACACTCTACCTTTTCCCAAATGGAAATGATAGCATCAAGAATGAATGTACCTTTGATAAAACCTTTCTACTTAGGGAGGATGATTCTATTCATGAGAGGGCTAAGTTTCCTAGCCTCGGAGGAGGCAAAGATCTTGTAGATAGTGTTAATGCAAGTAATGGGTCTCGAATTGTTGATATCATCTTTATCCCCTTTCTTATGGATAATTCTAATCACCCTAGTGTTAATATGGATAGGAAGAGTACCTTTATTAGTAGCCTCATACCAATCAAGAGCAAAGAAGGAGTCAAGAATTCTTTTAGTTCCATGAAAAATTCATAAGGAATCCCATGAATACTAGGAGATTTACAGGGTTTTTCAATTTGCTAATGGTTTCTTTAACCTCACCGTCATTGAGGGGCAAGTCTAGGACCGAAGCCAAGTTGGGAGGGATCATTTTCATCTTCTTTAAGGCAATAGAAGCTATGCATCTCTGGAAGCCCTCTCCCCAATTGGGAGAACTAGAGAAAACATCAGTAAAGATGCACACGGCCTTCTATAAACTCTCCTCCATGTTGATAGAAGTCCCATCATTTCTCTTAGAGAGCAAGGGTATATAGTCCTTAATTTTCTTTTCCTTCATCAAGGTATACATAAATTTGACATGTCTATCCAACTTCCCAACCCAAAATTATCTTGAAGAGGCAAAAAACATACACGCCTCAAGATATTATTCATATGTTAACTTACATTAAAGGTCAATCAAGGATTTAGAGGCCAAGTTGTCATCATGCTCTTTTAAAGCATGAAGAATCTTTTTTCTCCTTCTAACTGTAATGTCTCTCGAGATCTTTCTATAGAAAGTGAAAATCCTTTGAATATCTCAACATCATACTCCCAAATTTTGAATGGTGAAAACCCTTGGAAGAAGTGTCAAGCAATGGTCTCTTTGATTTTGCTAACAGAAATGGGATTTTAAGCAGATTAGCATACCAATCATAGCTCCTCTCTTTCCTTGATAATGATAAGTGTAATACCACTCATGCATAGAAGATACAATTTTGAGATGAGTAAAAAGTATAGAGCCACCAACCTTAACTTCCTGCAAGCAAATGAAATTAGGACAGAGATCAATAATTTTCCACTAGCATTGGATACTTTTTCCTCTCACAAGATCAGATAATCCTTTTCTATTTAGAGAAAATATGCTAATCGATTCCATAAAGATAGAAAGAGAAAGACAACAAAACAACAACACAACTTATTTCCTACTAGATTTAGTAGGTTT
Source organism: Ceratopteris richardii (assembly GCA_020310875.1). Taxonomy (NCBI): domain Eukaryota; kingdom Viridiplantae; phylum Streptophyta; class Polypodiopsida; order Polypodiales; family Pteridaceae; genus Ceratopteris; species Ceratopteris richardii. The sequence goes on from CM035410.1 coordinate 112,339,007, forward strand.
AAACAAAGAGCGTGAATATCTGAGCACCTCTTTCATTTTAGGGTTACCTTGGAATTGACTCACAATTTGTTCCACTTTATTATGATGAACTTGCACATCCTCCTCGCTCCCATCTTCTTAAGCCATTTTCGTCATTATTTTCTTGTCTGTAGAGTTACAGTCTTTAGTGAAGGATTCAATAGAATTATGATTCCTAAGAATGTGAACCCCTTTATAAGCCACTTTTTTGTTTATGACAAATTTCCACCCATTGTTAACATCTGAGGCATTTTCCTCATAAGCTTTTAAATTTTTAGTAGGTCCCTACTTCATTTATAGTATTAGGGTGAAGGTTATCTTGGTCTTCCCTTGCAACATCAAAAGAATCACCAAAAGGATTGTACCCTTTCATAAGCAACACATCAAAAGGGTTAGAGCTCTTACCTCCTTTCTTCTTAGTTGTTTTAGGAGCATTTCTCTTACTAGAGACTTGATTAGCTATAAGAGCTTCATGGTTGCCTTCCTTCTTTTGATTTTCAATCTTGCTTCCTAGAACTTCAAAAATACTCTCAGAATAATTAGCATTAATTAGTGGCCAACCCTTTATCAATATCCTTGTTGGTAACACTTAAAGAAAGCATTGGGGAAGTTTGTGTAAATTATTCTTTGTTCATGGAGCAACACCCCGTCAGAGTCTTTAATGCAAATACTAGACTTGATTGGTTTAGAAACATCCATTCAAATCATTAGCTTAGCCTTTCCACTTACGATTAATGCCCCACTACCTCTATTTTTTCCTAACACTTTGCCAAGAATATTGCCAAATTTTTCTATCCAAGAATAATAGTCTGCATGCATATCCGAGAAGTGGACCGAGATTGGGAGTTTAGTGGGCCTTGAACCACGAGGGTTAAAACCCACGTACCATTAAAAAACGAGATGAGGATGTTTTTGATTAACCATTGATCCTCCAATATTATTTGTAAATCACATTTAGAGTCATCAAAGAAAAAAAGGAAATATCATTAGGCAAGTACTGGATTTTTCTAACAAACACACCTCTAGATTCCCAATTCGATTTGATCCATAATGTTAAAGACTCTTGAGAATGTCATGGTCCCTGATAGAGACCTATCATGACACTCTCAGTAAGCTGGTTTTGCCAATTCATTAGCGAGTTCCTACCAATGACTAGGGACTCATCTTCACACACCTCATGATGATCAATGTTCACATGGGGGGGTCATCTTCCAATTTCCTTTTTTCTTTAGGATCAGAATCTTTACTAGGGATGCCTGAAGATAAAAGTGGGAATCCTTATCATACATAATCTTATCACCTTGATGTTAAGACATATAATTACATGCCCTCATTATATGATTCTTTCTTTTTCTTTTTGTAAAGAAAACCACTTGAAAAGTGTTTTTTATAGCTATGCTATATATGCTTTTGAGTAATATGTATCACTATGGCATCAAATGATTAGTTTGTCTTTCTCTCTCTCTCTCTATTATGCATGAAATATAATTTGTTCATACATTAATCATTATGAACATGAGCTATTAAAAATTAGATTGTACCTCAAAAAAAAGAGATTAGATTTTATGATATTTTGCTTGGAACCTCTCTGACTAGGTATTTATGGATGAAGTTGATATGTACCCATTATCCATGAAGTTCTCAATCATAAGGCAATGGGAAATAAGATATGCAATATATATATATATATATATATATATATATATATATATATATATATATATATATATATATATATATATATATATATATATATATATATGTGTATATGTATATATGTATGTATGTATTATTAAAATAAGGCAACTTGCAAATGACACTGTTAAAGTTAAAGTTATTCTGTTCTTACTCATGGGTTCTTGGGATGGTCAGGGGTCTGATAATTTAGAGGCCCTATATATATTTTCCCAATTCACTGCTTAATTTTTGACAATCAACTTCATTGAGTAACTTCGAACAATTATAGAAGATTCAATTACACTTCAGCACATAGCATTCTTAACGATCACCGCAATTATGTACACAACACTTTCACTCTTTCTTTATTATTACTGCTACACTTCACTTCAACACAGTAAACATTAACACAGTAGCTGATTCACTTCAATACTGACTTTACAGATAGCTCTGTGATTAACATAACTTCAAAACAGAATCAATTCCAAACCATTGCCTAGACCAAACTGGTTGGCGATGCATCTGTCATCTCTTCCGCGCATATTCTATTGATTAGAAAGAAACGATACAACATTTGCGCTACAGCCTTTCGGTGCGTGACTTTTCTAATTACAATTATTCTTCTAAATAATATTCTGGCAGCCTTACACTGGCACGCACGGTGGACTCGAACTTAGTAGGAAAATTACAAGGGTGAGGAATCATCAATGATTCCTTGGATATACATGGATCTTGATAATTTAAAGGTTCGTGTTATTTTCTGCTTCAGGGAGTCTAACATTTCCTTCAAAATTTCTAGTTCAACCAGATGTGCATCAGTCCGCACAGAGCTAGAAGCAGTTACTTGGGAGAGTAAGGTGTCGGCTTGACTCTGCAAAAAAGCTTCCTGGAGGTAGAAGTTGTTGGCGAGTGCCGCATCACGTCGTAGCTTCATATCTGCAATTTCTGCATCAATGTGCGATAAGTGCTCGTCCTGGATACCTAGCTATTTCTCTTTGTGCTCAAGCTCTTGAGACTAGAACTACATGGTTTTATAAAAGTCTTGCCGCTCTTTCTAGATGGATTTGACATCCTTCTTCAATTGAATATTGCAGCCAATTTCTTCTTCCAGAGAGCAACTTTTCTGAAATAGCTCTTCGGTGACTTTCTTTAATTCAATTTTGGCTTGTAAGGCTAATTCTGCCATCTCTTGACCCTTTTGCTCCACTATAGCAATTTGGGATACCTAATGTATCCAAGCAACATATGATCTAGAAATGTGGTGCATGTCAGTTTGGTAAATCACACACGTTACCCTTTACAAAGAAAGGCTATATGCATGAGGATTATTTGGAACTTGTCCACACAGATGTGTGGGGACCAAGCAAGAACCCTTCAATTTCATGCTCAAGGTACTATGTGTCATTTATTGATGATTTTAGTAGGTGGATTATCTTGTATTTCATGAAACATAAGGATGAAGTATTCAGTTGTTTCAGAAAATATCTTGCACTTGTGGAAAATCAAACAGGAAAGAGTTTAAAGAGGATAAGGTCAGATGGAGGAGATGATTACTTCTCTAATGAGTTTGATGCATTTTTGCAAGACAAAGGTATCAAGAGAGAGATCACAACTAGATATACTCTTGAGCAAAATGAAGTAGCAGAGAGGAGGAACATATTGATTGTGGAAGTATCTAGATCTATGCTAAATGAAAAGAAGTTGCCTAATTTCACTTAACCATTTACCTATCGTTTACCTTAAGCAAAACAAGACAAGACAAGATAATAAATAATGGTCTTCCCTTCTTGACAAGATCATAAATAATATTAGCTTACTTTAAGGTAAGCTAATACCGTTAGATTTTTGGTCGTCACTTAAGCATTCGGTACATGGTCTTCCCTTCTAAATGGGCTTATATGCAATTGTTGGCAAGGTCTTTATATGCAGTTGTTTAGTTTCTTTTTCATTTCTTGCGTTTTCTATAAGCGAATGAAGTAGCTTAAGAATGCGGTAGATTGTTTCATTTTAGTTGCTATTTTTCCTTTTCTTTCACGAGATAGATGGAGTGCACTATATACACATGCACATGCATGCAGTTTTATGTGTGTTGAATGTGCAAACACGTTTAGGAGAAAGAGATGTATTATGGTTATCAAGTTGCAATCACATTCTCAAGGAGGGAATTAACTTTACAGTCTGAACTAATTGCTCAGAAAATTGTTTTTTATCATTTCCTCACTGATTTCGCCATAAGAATGGTTATGATATTATGATGACCGGAATGAAAGAGAAACACATTCTTTTTTTTATGAACATGATTTTTCAACTATTTTTGAAAAATAATATTCATTTATTATTTGTGCCTTAAAAAAGATGATTTTTTATTTCTTCGCTTTAAAAAAAATGAAAGAAATGTCCTTTGCCTTTTGAAACTGGTTGATATTCAAAAATCTCAAATAAAATTTAGAGCATTAGGTATTTTGATTGGTTCATAATAGTGTTTTTTATGAGTTGTCATGTGACAGCTTAGAGTAAAGGAGGTGAGAAATCTCCCTTACTAGAGTATTATATGGGCTCTCACATGAGCTCCAAGTCGCACTCATGTGGGGAGGCACCTAGTCTCATTAGGATGGAAGTTAGAGGAGATAGCCTAATGCATGGTTGGGTGATCATGGGAGAGCAATTCTTTATGTCAGTGAGTCTCTCCTTCAAGTCAATGATCTCGAACCTCATGCCTGTGGCTGAGTTAAAAGAGAGGAGATTCATTGGGATGGTTGTATCATTGGTATCCCATCCAAAAGATGACCACGTGATGGCCATATGCGAAGATAAATGGGCACTGGCACGTCGAAAAAAGCGAAGGATACTCACATCAAAGGGCCATTTACAAAAAGCCTTTGGAGTCCATGCACGAGAGCTACCACTAATCATTCCTCTACTCCTCCTCAAAGGTGAAAAGAGTAGGAAATGAAAGCCCCTTATGTAGGAGAATTTAGTGCTAGCAATCTCATATATGGGATTTAGGCCCTATCTTCTCGGCGATTCGCATAGAACTTCCTCATTCATGAGCCAAGACCTTAATGGTGTAGTTGTAGCAAGACAAGACCTTAATGGTGTAGTTGTGTTTGCTACAAGACCTTAATTGAGTTAAAAATTAGTTCGACTGTTTTGAAAGAACTTGAGCATGCACTTCAAAGAAATGAAAAATATGAAATTATCATGCTAAGTTCTATTCAAGAATACGATTTGATTACTGAGATTTTGCAAGAACATGAAGTGAATGTAAATACAAAGTACACGACTGTTGATAAGAAAATAAAACCCATATCTCAACCATTATTGAGTGATAGTTATGAAAAGACTCTTCATCTTCTTTTATAGCTCTGCCTCTCCCAAATTTTGTACCACTTTAGGACTCCCTTGCCCGACCTTGCCAAACCTTGAGACCACTCTAAGTGATCTGTCTTGGCTTTTGTCCACATTAAGGTCTTTTGACACCTTTATCCACCTAAAACTTGCATAGTTCACATTTTCAACACTCCCCCTAAAGCTTAAGGTGGTAGTGTCCATATCAAGCAAAATCATAGCCATTGAAAAATGTGTTAACTTGGTAGGTCTCCCGAAGCACGCAAAAAATTACAAGGAAGAAGAAGAAGCTTGGAGCACAACACACAAATACTAAATGTATTACCACTCGAATGTATAAAGATAAGTTACCCATTAGGGAAATATGCATTTATAGAATCCGAGAAGGGGGGGGGGAACCTCCTAAAGAGGGAAAAAAGTGCCTTGGTGGTCCTAGTGTTCACACACATCACTACCTAAATATATCAACAAATCTCCCCTGGGAGTGATGTAGTGAACAAGGAGCTGGACCTCATGTATAAGGAAGTGCCAAGCTATGCGAAATCAATCCATAAAAGGAAGTAAGTGAAGGGCTTTGATGTGTAGAACAAGAAGAGCAAGGAGGAGATGGAGGGAGAGAGAGGAGAGGAGAGAGGAACACATATACATGAGAGCCTCGAAACCCACATAATGATCTCCATTGAGGCAATGCTCTATAAATGATGTATATATATGAACATAGTGGTAAGGTCACATGATCCTTACATCCCCAATAATCTCCCACTTAAGGGTCAATGTGACCATAAGTGGTAACACATACAAAGAATGATGTAGGACTATACAATAATGTACAAGAAGAGTCCAGATCGCAACCCATACGGATCAGCCTACATCGATTTCCTTTAACAAGGTGTATCCATGGACCTCAAACTGCTCTAGATCATATCGACAAGAGTCAAGCTCACATATGACTCATGCAAGAACTCATGAAGTTCCTGCAAAGCTCCCACTCACTCTATGCTTGTGTCAATCATCTAATGACTGGCAACTCCAAGTGCAAATGCTCCAATAGCAACTGCAATGTCTGGTCTGGAGCATAACAACTTGTACATCAAACTCCCAAATGATGACAAAACATGTGCTATCCTGGCTAACCTAAGTATGTCAACCATGCATGTATCCAAGGCATCAAAATCATGATCATCAAGACCAATATGTCATGACATATCTATGTCAACATCTAGCATGGACGAATCCAAGAATGAATGCATGATCGCTAACTCATCAACATCGAAGTCAATCATCCTCTCAACCAAGGATGTATCTAGATGTGCACCCTAAGAGATAGTATGCTCTAGCATACAGTGCATATCATAAGAGCTATCCTGCTCTACCACACCAAGTGTATCATCATGCTGCATATGAGCTAAATGCACAACATCAATAGGAAGATCAAACTGATGATCACACTCTAACTGAGTATCATCATAATGCTCTACATGAGCATCCGCATCATGGTCTAAAGCATCCAACTAATCATCCAAAGTGTGCTCCATATGAGCATCCATATGCTCAACAAAACCATGCTCTATATATGCATCACGAGCATCCAAGACATGCTCTATATATGCATCACGAGCATCCAAGACATGCTCTACATATGCATCTAAATCCTGCCATACATGTGCATCAAGAATATCAATAGACCTATGTATAGGTAGACAAAATGAGACATCACAAGTCTCACACCACACATAAGGCTGAACTCCCATTGAGATGAGACTGTCTCTCACATGGAGTACCTACAGTAGATACCTGTGCCCGATCTTGGCACCTCTGATAAGCATAAGCTGTCCCAATTGCAACTGAAAATGATGCTCACCAACCTTTGAATTTGAAGTTTTGTTCTTCAACAAACTTCAAGAAACAACGATACAAAGAACACCTCAATCGGAGGTGTGTAGCTTAAGATATACACAAAACAAGCACCTACTGTCAATTTCACCTTCACCTGCAACACTGCTGCTCTAAATTTTGCAATTTCGCTAACCTAACACTTCAAATTTAGACCTGACTTCTTCTACAAATTTGTATTTATCTTCCCATGCTACACATAGCAAATTGAATCACTTGAATTCGATTTGTAAAACTCAAGTTATGACCCAAAAACCGACCTACTGTCCAATTGATTATAGATTCGTCTTCTACATCAGCCCACGTTTTTTGAATTTTCAACAGTCTAGAACTCCGGACCTGGTTCTACACCCTTCTGTGAAGTTGTAGCAGCTACACACATAACTTTAAAACACATCAATCCAAGCTTCTTAGCTTGCACTATGGTGGAAATACCAAAAAGCTATCAAAAAGTGTTGACATGCACTTCTACCTCTTATGATCTAAGCTTCCATTGAAGCTTCTTGCACACAAGCCTTCAACATGCTCTAATACCAATGAAGGGCTTTGATGTGCAGAACAAGAGGATCAAGGAGGAGATGGAGGGAGAGAGAGAGAGAGGAGAGGAGAGACGTGCACATATGCGTGGGAGCCTTGAAACCCACATAATGATCTCTGTTGAGGCAATGCTCTATAAATGATGTATATATATATATATATATATATATGCAAATAGGGGTAAGTTCACATGATCCCTACATCCCCAACAATAAGCCCAAAGCTTTGTGAAAAGCTTCAAACTTCTCCTTGGGCACAACCTTTGTGAAAAGCTCTATAATGTGGGCACATATTCCAAGCTGATCTCTCCAGCAGAGAACCTCTCCCTGACATAATGATAATGCACCACAATATGCTTAGTGCGAGCATTGAACATAGGGTTCCTCACAACTACCAATGCTTTCTGACTCAAAGTGAAGATGGTGGTGGTAGAAGGTTGACCAACACCCAATTGTAGTGAAAGCTACCCTATACACAACCTCACAACTAAAAGTGGCCACAGTAGGCTGCTTCTTGCTCAACCAAGATATACATGAGCTACCAAGCATGAAGCAAAAGCCACTAGTGGACACACGAGTGTCATAGCAACCAGCCAAGTCAGAGTCTGAAAAAGCATGTAAATATGGCACTAGTAATCCCCCCTTGGGATTAAACAATCCAAGTAGTTGGGTACCACTCAAGTAGCAAAAGATGTACTTAACTTTCTGCCAATGCTTGACACATGGGCAGTGCATAAACCTGCTCATGTGTGAGACAACAATTTGAATATCTGACTGAGTAATGCACAAGTAAATCAAGCATCCAACAACTTGCTGATAGAAAACAACATCAAATCCATCTCCAACATCATGAAGACTCAATCCTAAACCTGTCTCCATAGGAGTGGCAATAGGTTTACAATTTTCAAGCCCAAAACATTACAATAATGTGTCAATATATTTTTTTTTGACACAAAGCTATTCCACCATCAACTTGGTTAAAGTGAATGCCCAAATAATGATGCAAATGCCCCCAATCAGACATCTCAAATGAGGCATGCAGATTAGCCTTAAAATCAGCAATATGCTTCTCATGAGGACTAGTGAGCAACATGTGTATGTTGCTATGTGTATATGCATGCATGTGAATGTGCATGCATGTGGATGTGCATATACATGTATTTAAGTATGTGTTAATGTGTATGTGTATGTATATATGCAATAATGCATGCATGCAACTCTTTTTATGTGTTTGTAGAAATGTTTGTGCATATGCATGTGTATGTGTGTGTATGTGTAAGTGTATGTGCACATGTATGTGTGTGTATGTGTAAGTGTATGTGCACATGTATGTGTGTGTATGTGCACATTTATGCGTGTGTATGTGCATGTGTATATGTGTGAACATGCATCTTCATGTATAAGTGTATATGTGCATATCAATAAGTGGGAGTATGCTAATTAATGAAAATAACACAATTCAAATGATATACAAAGAATGGAAATTGTACTTACAATAGTTAGCCATATTTTTTGCTTGGTTAACTTCTTGAATAACCTGCAATAAAGAGAGAGAGAGAGAGAGAGAGAGAGAGAGAGGGAGAGAGAGAGAGAGAGAGATAGAGAGATAATTCAAAGAGAGAAAGAGGTAGAAAAGAGAGAAATATAGAGAGAGAGACAATAAGATAGAGATTAGACAAAACAACAATTCAGCAAGCAATTGTTTCAGCTCGTAAGCACAATGCAATTGTGAACGTTGGAGAGCTCTTCGATCAGATGCATGTAGATGCCCATCAAAGAGCTTCCAATGTTTTTATTTTTTTCGTCAAAAAACTATCATGTAAGCGATGCTAAACCATCGTAAATCCATCTCTAGATAGCGTCGCATAAGTGACGCTAATTATTGTTGTTTATGCGATGTAGTTTAGCATCCGTTATGTGATGCTTTTTTATATCATCGCTTTAGTGATGCTTAATGTAACTATCACAATGCACATCACTCTGCATGTCGATAAGAACATCAAAGTTCTCATTGTTTAACCGACGTTGCATACTCGATGCTTATTGTGATGCTTTATGCAATTATATAACAACAAAATTGTGTCATGTTAATCGTGGCTATGCACCATATTCCTTGTAGTGATAAGACCATAGACATCACTATGAACAAGCTACAGTTTCTAAGTAGCTCAAACTGAACCCCCCACTATCAAAGTACCAAACATCTGCATCTACTGCATACATACACTGCTCATGGGAAGATGGGTCAAAACTACAAGCAGTAGTAAATGCCCGTTCTTGATTCTGCATAAGATTAGCAGACTTTGTTTTCGGTGTAGGGGCCTCTACAACACGCATTCTGGCCTCTTTTTTCTTTGCCTCTTTAGCAACCAGTTTTGGACAGCTCTTAAAGACATGATCATTTCCTTTACAATATTAGCAAAAAAAATTCTGCTTTTCTATTTTCTTCTCATCTCTGTCATCCTTCTTTGATTATGCAAAATTAATACATTTCTGCTTACTAGTAGAAGAGCTCCATTTACCTTTGCCCTTCTGACTAGTGAGGAAAGCTTGATCTACAACGTGCATAATGGACCCGTTTTGCCTAGAGTGATCTTTCTGCAGCAGAACAGAGACTAACTCGTCAAATGTTAAGGCATTTGGATTGCCTTTCATCATCAAATGAAGAGTAGAAGCAAAACTATGATATGACTCGAGAAGACCATTCATAACAGTCTACACAAGTGAACTAGTAGGCAAGACTTCATCAGCAAAAAACAAATGTTCCTTCAAATCTTTGATCTCTGTTAGAAAAATTTCCATGGAATCTCCTTCATTCATTTGATCACTCTCCAATTGTTTACGGAGGTAAGCATTACGAGCCTCATTCCTTGCTTGGTATAAAGTGGTTAGTGTATCCCAAGCATCCTTAGCTATTCTCCAAGGGTGAATGTGAGGAATAATGGCACCTTTGATAGACAAGGCTTTCAATGCATGTGCCTAAGCATCTCTACCATCCCAATGAGTTTGCTGTATAGAAGGTGCAACAGGAACCATATCACAAACATGAACATGAAGAATATCCCCATCATCAATGCCATCTACATCACCTTTAACAACTGTGTTTGTGGGTGAAATAGGATGTTTTTCAACACCCTACACAATATTCCATAGTCCTTTTGCAACCAATACATGATGCATCATATAAGCCCACAATGGGTAATAGGTACTGTCCAAATTATCCTCAACAACCAACAAACGGAATACATCACTACTTTCAGCCATGGCCACTAATTAAAATACCTTGATGCAGAAAAATGATTGTATCTAGAAAAGCTGAACAAGACTACCCTTATGAATTTCACTAAACCTGTAGCAAACTTCAAGGCGCTTATACTGGCGAGCCAAAACATGTATATATTTGTTGTATGAACAACAAAACTACTCTAAGAGAGACTAATCTAAACATTCTAAGTCTAATCAAACCCACAAGGGGTGAGAGATGCATGTATCCACCCAACCAACCCCACCCATACATATACCTCGAGGCCAAGGGAGGAAATGTGAGGAGAGCTTTCCAAGTGTCCTCTCCACATGGATTCTAATACAAGGCCTTCTAACATTGGAAATCACATGGACTCACATGGACCTCAAATGGATTCTAAAAGGATTTCTCCCAAGCTTGTATGTACAAGTCTCAAGGCTTGAGAGGCCTCCCTAAGAATTAACTACCATACCCTTAGGAAAAATCAATCCTAAGGGTCAAAACCCTTCAATTGGGAGAAAATAAATCCAAAATAACTCAAGGGTTCAAACCATACACTTGGAGACACTTTGCGAAGGGTTTCCCAATAGACTCCAAGGGTTCTCCAAGTGGTTTTGGACCCTCAAAACCCATGTCTTTGGCCACTTTGACCCATAGTTATACAACATTCTTCCCCCCTTTAACATTTTTGCCCTCGAAAATGTGTGTAGGTATAATATGTGGAGTATTCCCCCGTGCCCCATGATTATTCCATAGATCATGGTTTTCATCTCTCTGATTCACCTCTTTGTCAGAAGGGGATTCTATCTCATACTAGATATGAAAAAGAAGGGAATCCACTTGTGGGCTAATCACTGTCCAAATCATTCTAATATTACTTAACTTTGCATGTGAAACATTAAATAAAGTGCTAAGTATGGACAAAATAATAAGGATGGATTAAAACATTCCTGCCTAATTCAATGTTTCTCTATGTGCGAACTCCGCATCCAATAGTACAAACATATGAAGTAGGTGGATTAATAGTCTCCAACTAATTTGCTATGTAGATCCATTTCTATGCACTACTTGGGTATGGACCTAGCAAAATAGATGGATCTCTAACTAGTTCAAGACTTTGAGAAGTCTCCTTAAATTGAGTTTGACCAAAACATCTAAATAAGATGTTTCTAACTATTTTCTACTTCTTAACCAACATATAATAATCCATTTTCCAAATATAGGACTACCATGTTGTATTGTACTTTAGAGTCAAGGTAGAATGTAGGAAAGAAGTGATTCAATTCTTTAGACAAACCACCTCAAAATGATTTCCCCAAGACTTTCTCAAAAGCCGTGACTTGTTTGGAATCGTTAGAGTCTATAGACAACTCCTGAGAGTTTTACTTCAAACTCTTTTAAGAGAATTTTTTAGATTCTTCATCTGTTGATCTTAAAGCAATATTAAATGGACAAATGAATTCTCTTAAACTTAAGTGCCTTGTGATTCTTTACAAAACATCTATCTTTTGATGTTTAATTTGGTTATCCATTCCATCTAACTAAACATGATCTAGGAGTGACTTTGAAGATTCCTTCCAAGTCAAATCCAAGGTCTGGAAAAGCGAGAAGGAAGAACCAAAACTCGATGTAACCAGTTCAACTTCTGAAACACTAAAATGATTTGAGTCAAATCAAATGAGACTCAAAACTTTAAGGAGTTAATCTAACTAATGGTTCGAAGCGTTGTTTCTATCTTTATGAGATTCAATATAAATTCTCAAGAAGATCCTTTGGGTAAGGTTAAACCATCATCCATCTACCAAACTCTAGTGGTATAAAACATCGGTGTCTCGAGCCATCGAGTTTTGATGATGTTCAACTTTACTCTCAAAATATGATGCTCCAAATATCTTAATTAACAAGTTAGCCCTTTTCAATCTCTTGAGACTCCTATAGACTGGAATACCAAATCTAGTACAAATATCTTACTTTGGGAGATTGATTACCTCATTGTACTATCAACAAGATGTTTTGGAATAACTTAGTCTAACCCCAATTTCGTAGATAACTAAGTCGATCTTTTTCAATATCTCTTGATATATCTTTATTCTAAAAAAAATATTGACTCACTTAGTTGTTTTTGTCAACTAAGCATTTTATCCTAGATTGACTTAGTCAAACTTACCTTTCTTGAAAGGATCTTTCCAAGTTCTCTCTCCAGAAATCCATGTAGCATTTCTGATAAAGAACTATAAAATCCTTAAAGAGGCTACACTAGTCTTACTAAAAATCTTTATGAAGATCTAGAAAGTGATTTCACTTCATGATCTTCAAAAAATTTTCTGTTATTTGATATGGTCATATTCTTGACCATCCTATACTTCATCTTTATCCATGAAGTTTCAGTCTCCATTGGGATGGAGTTTCACTCCAACTCATGAGCCAAAGACTAAAATATACTTATCATATCAAGGTTTGATGTCCTATACCACCATCTTTTATATTCAACACTGATGTGTGGATGATATTTATCTTAAAGTCTAGAAAATCTTCTTACTAGAATCTAAAGTCAAAGAATTACTTCTATGTTTTCCATCTTGCTTAGATAATTAGGGCTTCCAACACAAGATCTCTCTATGATCTTAATTATCCCTAAACTTTTATTGGAAGCTCTTGAAATAAACATCCATCTTGATGGGATAAACATCCATCCTTTCTTTCTAAGGTTTTGAGTGTGATTCCAAGTGTCTTGAATCATATTCAAGATCTAGCTAGTTCTTCCTTAACTATCTTGAAGTGACAAGAGATTATTCTTGCCTTTTAGATTCCTTTATTTATCCAAAGCTTTCAGAAAGCTACCCTAGGGTTTTATAGGAATCTCATTTACTACTTAAGTCTAAGCCTTCTAATGCTTTTGGATTTCTCTTGAAATCCCTTTAAGAATAGATGAATACAAGTTTCACCTTCCCCATACTTAAGCATCATTTATGAAAGTTGCAGACTATGTACTTTGTATATTCTCTCCTTCTTACTTCCCTTTAGAAGAAGTATGAGCTTTGACATGCTTTATTCAAGCTCGTGGTTTACAAACACCTTTTTTCAAAATCTTTTGTGATATTGTTGGGATCCCAATGTTAGATTTAGCATGCTACGAAGTTGCTTTCTGAGCAACTCATTGTTTGCCAAACAACCCATATATATACCTCAAGGCCAAGGGAGGAAATGTGAGGAGAGCTTGCCAAGTGTCCTCTCCACATGGATTCTAATCCAAGGCCTTCTAACCTTGGAAATCACATGGACTCACATGGCCCTCACATGGACCTCACATGGATTCTAAAAGGATTTCGCCCAAGCTTGTACGTACAAGTCCCAAGGCTTGAGAGGCATCCCTAAGGGTTAACTACCATACCCTTAAGAAATATCGATCCTAAGGGTCAAAACCCTTCAATTAGGTAATAAATCCAAAATGACTCTAGGGTTCAAACCATACACTTGGAGACACTTTCCCAAGGGTTTCCCAATAGACTCCAAGGGTTATCCAGGTAGTTTTGGACCCTCAAAACCCATGTCTTTGGCCACTTTGACCCATAGTGATACAACAATATCTTTGGCACAAAAAGAAAACATTTCATGCACAAGCGCTGCGATAGAGCGTTTGGAGGCCAAAAGGAGCTTAGATTGCGATTTTGGCATCACAAGGAAAAGCTGTTTTGATCTCCTAATCACCCTGAGTATTGTTGATATATTTAGGTAGTGATGTGTGTGAACACTCTAGGACTGTTGGGGCATCTTTTTCCCCCATTAGGAGGTTTTTTCCCCCCGGCTTGTATATATGCATATTTCCCTAATGGGATACTTATCTTTGTACATTCTAGTTTTAATAGAATGTACAACAGAATAGTCTTCTATAGGTTTAACAGAATTCGTCTAGTCAGTTCTGTTCAAATTTTTTAGATACAATCAATTTTTTGCATCAAGGTATTTTAGTCACTAGCCATGGCTGAAAGCAGTGATCTATTTCATATGTCGGCCGTTGAGGATAAGTTGGATGGTACTAACTACCCATTATGGGCTTATATGATGCATCATGTATTGGTCACAAAAGGACTATGGAATATTGTGCAGGGTGTTGAAAGACGTCCCGTTACACTTGCGAATACACGTACTACAAATATAGGTGCTGGAGCTGATGGATATGGTGTCAAAGATGATGATATTCTGCAGATTCCTATTCATGCTACTGTTTCTATTGCGCCTACTACATAGCAAATTAATTCGGATGGCAGAGATGCTCAGGCACATGCATTGATAGCGTTATCTATCAAACATGCCATTATTCCTCACATTCACTCTTGCAAAATAGCTAAGGATGCTTGGGATACTCTTACCACATTGTACCAGGCTAGGAATGAGGCTCATGTTGCTTACCTTCGAAAACAATTGGAGAGTGAGCACATGAATGAGACAATTTTCTCACAAAGATCAAGGATTTGAAAGAACAATTGATTTCAGGTGATGAAGTTATACCAGATAGCTCACTTGTGCAGGCCGTTCTGAATGGTCTTCCTGACTCATATCAGAGTTTTGCTTCTACTCTTCATTTGATGATGAAAGGCAATCCAAATGCCTTGTCCTTTGAGGAGTTAGTCTTTGTTCTGTTGTAGGAAGACTAGTCTAGCAAAACAAGTCTATTATGCATGTTGCATATCAAGCTTTTCTGGCTACTCAGAAGGCAAAGGTAAATGGATCTCTTCTACTAGTAAGCAAAAATCTGTAAGTGCTGCACATTCAAAGAAGGAAGACAAAGATGAGAAGAAATCAGAAAAGCAAATTTTTTTTGCAAATACTGTAAAGCAAATGATCATGTCATCAAGAGCTATCCAAAACTGGTTGCTAAAGAGGCAAAGAAGAAAGAGGCCTGAATGGTTGTTGCAGAGGCCTCTATATCAAAAACAGAGTCTGCTAATCTTGTGCAGGATGAAGAATGGGCATTTACTACTGTTTGCAGTTTTGACCCATCTTCTCATGATCAGTGCATATCTGCAATAGACTCAGATGTTTGGTACTTTTATAGTGGGATGACCAAAGATATAACCTTGTAGCACAATTTCTTCTCTTCACTCAAGCCTGCCCCTATAGGGAATACTGTTGCATGCACAAACAACTCCTCCTATCCTGTTATGGGAGTTGGTAAGATCATTTTGACTACTATTGATGGTAGTTCTTTCACTTTGTTAGATGCTTTGTTTTTGCTAGGGATCAAGAAAAATCTGTTATCAGTTTTTGCATTAGCCAAGATTGGCTTGGTTGTGAAATTTGTTGATGACAGATGTACAGTTCATGGTCTGTCAAGTGGTGATGTCATTATTGCTTTTGGCATTTTTTTTTCATGGGTTGTATAAGCTCATAGTCTATGAAAGGTCTGTAAATGATGTGGCATGTGCAGTACATGATTCTCACGCTATTTCAGATGCAAAGCTTTGGCATGCACACTTTGTCATCTAAATTATGCTAGTTTGCTACACATGTAGAAATCTGAAATGGTGTCCTCTTTGCCCAAACTTGAGGCACCTAATAAACATGTATGTGAAGGCTGTATTTTGGGCAAAATGCAACATTCTTCCTTTCCAAAAGATGGTTCACTTTGGGCTACTAAAAAATAGCAGCTTGTACATAGTGATGTATGTGGTCCTATGCAGACACCTTCTTTTGGGAACTTTCTTTACTTCATAACTTTCATCAATGATTTTTCCAGGCATGCATGGGTATATCAATTGAAGGCAAAGTCCAAAGTGTTTATGTGCTTCAAACAGTTTCTGGTTTTGTCTGAAAATCTATCAGCATGTAAAATGGGCACCCCTCTATTCTGATCGAGGGGGGGAATATATGTCTTCTGACTTTAATGCAGTTTTGGCTGAATGTAGGATAAAACATCAGTGTACAGTGTCGTATACACCTCAACAAAATGGAGTTGCTGAACGAAAGAACATGTCACTCATGGAGATGACGAGGTGTATGGTCAAGAGTCATGTTTTACCACATAGTTTCTGGCTTGAGGCTGTTATGTGTGCATCATATGTACTGAACAGGTTTCCCACTAAAGCACTGCAGTCTATCACTCCATATTAGGCTTGGCATGGTCGCAAGCCATCTGTTGCTCATCTGTGTGTTTTTGGTTGCCTGGCATATGCATTAGTGCCTGAACATTATCACATAAAATTGGATGATAAAGCAATAAAATGTATTTTTGTTGGGTACAATTCTAAAAGTAAAGGCTATCGTCTGTATCATCCACATATTAAATGCATTCTAGTTAGCCGTGATTTTGTTTTTGTGGAAGATTCTATTCAACCATTGCTTTCATGTACTAAGGAGACATCTATTAGCTCCAAAGACATGTATGATACTTTTCTGCCCCTTTTTACAGGTGGATAATCTAGTGCGGGTCCTAATGAGGCAGCTTCTTAGCCTTTGCAGGTTTAATGTGATGATACAGATTATTCCATTTCTGATTCAGATTTACATGATGCACTTGTTGATGAGAGAACTGATATTGAGCAGGCAAAAACTATGCCAAAATGGCTAGTGCAGACCTTGCGTGACAACAAATTAGATGCACCTCTGTCATATTGTACTCGGTTAGGCTCTCATAGTGCCTCTTTTGCAGCAGATTGCTATGCTATGGCTACCTTTAGTCTCTGTGATGAGATTGAACCTGTTTCGTTTGATGAAGCACAAAATTCTAAACATTGGGTGGCTGTAATGCAATCTGAATATGATGCTATCATGAAAAATCGTACCTGGCCTTTATGTGACTTGCCTCCTGGCAAGAAGGCCATTGGCACTAAGTAGGTATACAAGCTGAAGTGTAAACCTGACGGAACAGTTGACAGGTATAAAGCTAGCCTTGTTGCAAAGGGTTATGCATAGGAAAGAGGAATTAATTTTGATGAAACCTTTGCTCCTACTTGCCGAATGATTACTGTTCATAGCATCTGTGCAATTGCAGCACATCATGGTTGGAATGTACATCAGTTGGACATTAAAACAACATTTCTGAATGGTGACTTTCATGAAGAAGTGTATGTTTTTTAGCCTCGTGGCTTTTGTGCAGAAAGGGCATGAAAACTAGGTGTGCAGGTTAAAGAAGGCATTATATGGTTTAAAGCAAGCAGAACGTGCTTGGTATGAAAAGATACATGCCTATCTCATTGCACATGGTTTTGAGAAGAGTCCAACTGAAAGCACCTTATATGTTAAGCATGCTAATGATGTGCTTATGATCATTGTGGTGTATGTTGATGACATGCTGCTCACTAGTCCTCATGACATGCATATTGCTGATTTTAAGGCTGATTTGCATGCCTCATTTGAGATGTCTGATTTGGGGCATTTGCATCACTATTTGGGCATTAGTTTATGCAAGTTGATGGTGGAATGGCTTTGTGTCAAACGAAATATATTGACACATTATTGTAGCATTTTGTCCTTGAAGACTGTAAGCCTATTGCCACTACTATGAGACAGGTTTATGATTGAGTCTTTATGATGCTGGAGATGCATTAGATGCTATTCTCTACCAGCAGGCTATTGGATGCTTGATTTACTTATGCGTTACTCAACCAGATATTCAGTTTGGTATCTCATAGATGAGCACGTTTATGCATTGCCCAGGTGTCAAGCATTGGCAGGCGGTTAAGCGCATCTTTCGCTCCTTGAGTGGTACTCGACATCTTGGTTGAGCAAGAAGCAACCTACTGTGGCCACTTCCACTTGTGAGGTTGAGTATAGGTCAGCTTTCACAACGATTGTTGAGTGTGTGTGGCTTATGATGCATTATGGCTGATTTGGGTGTTGCTCAGTCTTCTGCCACCACCATCTTCATTGACAGTGAGAGCGCATTCACAGTTGCGAGGAACCCTATGTTCCATGCTTGCACTAAGCACATCGAGGTGCATTATCATTATGTTAGGGAGAGGTTCTCTGCTTGGGAGATCAGCTTTGAATATGTGCCCACGTAGGAGAACATTGTAGATCTTTTTAGGACGGCTCTACCTAGGGAGAAGTTTGAAGCTTTCTGCAAAGCTTTGGCCTTACTTCCTTTTGTGGATTGATTCCACATAGCTTGGCGCTTCCTTATACATGAGTGCCAGCTCCTTGTTCACTGCATCACTCCCAGGGGGGATTTGTTGATATATTTAGGTAGCGATGTGTGTGAACACTCTAGGATCATCGGGGCACTTTCTCCCTCTTTAGGAGGTTTTTCCCCCCGGCTTGTATATACACCTATTGCCCT
>CM035410.1:112373000-112643000 GCA_020310875.1 Ceratopteris richardii
CACATGCACATGCACATACTCATACACGCATAGACACTTACACATGCACATGCACACATATACACACAATTAAAGTATTAAAACACATATACACATGCACACACACATGCACATACCTACATATACACATATACATGCACATACACACATATACACATAGAGTTACACATATACATGCACATACATATACACACACATACACATGCACATGCACATACTCATACACACATAGACACTTACACATGCACATGCACATACATACATATACACACACATACACATGCACATACATACATATACACAGGTACACACATATGAATGAATTATATAATTAAAGTATTAAAACACATATACACATGCACACACACATGCACATACCTACATATACACATATACATGCACATACACACATATACACATAGAGTTACACATATACATGCACATACATATACACACACATACACATGCACATGCACATACTCATACACACATATACACTTACACATGCACATGCACATACATACATATACACACATACACATGCACATACATACATATACACACACATACATATACACTTAGGTACACACATATGAATGAATTATATAATTGAAGTATTAAGACACATATACACATGCACACACACATGCACATACCTACATATACACATATACATGCACATATATACACACATATACACATAGAGTTACACATATACATGCACATACATATACACACACATGCACATGCACATGCACATACTCATACACACATATACACTTACACATGCACATGCACATACATACATATACGCACACATACACATGCACATACATACATATACACACACATACATATACACTTAGGTACACACATATGAATGAATTATATAATTAAAGTATTAAGACACATATACACATGCACACAAACATGCACATACCTACATATACACATATACATGCACATACACACATAGACACATAGACACATAGAGTTACACATATACATATACATGCACATACATATACACACACATACACATGAACATGCACATACTCATACACACATATACACTTACACATGCACATGCACATACATACATATACACACATACACATGCACATACATACATATACACACACGTACATATACACTTAGGTACACACATATGAATGAATTATATAATTAAAGTATTAAAACACATATAAACATGCACACACACATGCACATACCTACATATACACATATACATGCACATACCTACATATACACACATGCACATACACACATATACACATAGAGTTACACATATACATGCACATACATATACACACACATACACATGCACATGCACATACTCATACACACATATACACTTACACATGCACATGCACATACATACATATACATACATATACACACACATACACATGCACATATATACACACACATACATATACACTTAGGTACACACATATGAATGAATTATATACTTAAAGAATTAAAACACATGCTTAATATAAACAATAATAACAATCAATAGAACAAAAGTCTTCATTACTTAATACCATACACACGATTCAAAAGATAACTAAAATGAAAATTATATAGATAATATATATATATATATCAATGTAAATACATATAATCCAATGTCATAATCAACTAAAATCCTAATCATCATCATCATGATCATCATCATCATGATCATCATCTTCATCATCAGCAGTACCATGATCATCCTGATCATCCTCATCCTCATTGTCATGATCACCCTATGATGATCGAGATCGTTCCTCCTGTGTCTGTCTCTCCACCTCATCCATATCTGTCTCTCCATAATACTCCTGTATTACATATAACAAACATAAATAAATAAAACAATTAAGCCATTCATAAAAATAAAATAATTATATAAAATTTAATAATACTCACGTCTCTTATTTTTTTCCACCATACAATATCTCCTGTTAATTTAATCTCAAACAGAAGAAAAAATCAGACTACATACACATATATACACACACATACACATACACATACCCACATACACATATACATGCAAACATATACGCATACATATATGTATATATATACACATATACACATATACATACATATAACATAAACACACATATACATGTCCACATATATATGTACACACACATGCATGCATATACACTCATTCATACAAAATACATGCATTTATCCCACAATAATGTGTAGTTGTGTATATGTGATATGTGTGTATGTGTAAATGTGTATATGTGAATATGTGTGTATGTGTAAATATGTATATGTGAATTTTTTGTGTATGTAGATAATCAGATTATTAATATCAAATACCATTATTTGTAGATTCTGATCAATCAAATGGAACTCCACCACCGTCTCCTCATCGTGCAATGACTATATACTGTAAGTATATCAAACATTTAATTTTAAATATATTTGATGGATACATAACTTATATATATATTTTTCTTATTATGTGCAGATTTTGATCAATCAGAGGGTACTCCACCACCTCCTACCCATGCAACGACTTCACATGTGTCCTTCGATAGGAATTATGATGAATCATACTATCAAGAGCATATTATATGTTGGTGTAACTCTTGTTATGGCACGTATCGAAGACCACGATTGGAATGTATTGAACATGAGGCTGAGTATGGTACTTTTGAGCATGCACCATCACCTGGTCAATGTTTCAATGCTTGGATATGTATTTTTTTTATATATTAATGTCATTATTTTATTTAAAAGCCATATGCAAAATCAAAATATTGTTGATATACAGGAATACTTTCTCGATGATGATGATGATGATAATTTTTCTCATAATGTTAATATACCTTGTACACGTCATGGACTTGATGTTCATCAATTACAAGCAGAGGTTTCTAGAAATCCTCTACCTCCTAGTTTAGAGACTGAAACGACTGGAGATTATCCATTGCCAGCTCGTGATCATTCTTTAGTACAAACATATGATAGAAGAAGATATGGAGGATGGAATAGAGAACCACTTCCTTTAGATGGAGAGGTTTTCAACTTTTGGGGTAATCGCTATATGATTGCTCCATCCACTATTACTAATGCTGGTCGTGGTCTCTTTATTGTAGAGGATTTGTATGTGCCTCCGAACTCTGAAGTCACTCTTATGTCATTTTGTGGTCCTATATATGGATGGGGAGATTGGCATCGACTTTCACGTTATGTTCAAAGCATGAGTACTTATGGAATATGCTTGAACGCAGCATCCCTTACTAGTAGAAGGATTTTACATGTAGAAAATGAAACATTATATATTGATGGAAGACCTTACACACATGGAAATATAGCAGGTTTAATAAATAGTAGTCGAGGGTTACATAATAGTTCAAGGACTAATTGCACATTCGTGGAGCGTGAAAATAGTCATGAATCACCATACATGAGTAGAGATGTATCAAGATACATAGTTGTCAATGCTATTACTACATTATATGCCGATGATGAACCATTAGTGAATTATGGATGGCGTAGAGCTCCAAGAGCACCTTTTAGCTAGAGAGAATACAAATTTTATATCCATATTTAATAAGTTATATACTTAATTTTATATTTAAAGTTTACTTTTTATTCATTTATGGAATACTAATGAATTTGATTTATATGTGTAGATTCCAACGCATGATGTTGATGATATTCCTCTGCAACATTCACAATTGCCAGTAAGACCTCATTTATCAGAAGCTTCTATGAGGAGGCTACGCAAAAGTAATTCTGTGGAATATGCAAGGTTGAAAGATCTATATTCAAAAGATGATAAAGTACAAGATTTGTGTGACAATGATGAAGATGATGGCATGGCAGATTTTATTGAGGATTGGTATCAAAATGACAGTGAGAGCATTGATATTTCTAAAAATGAGAAATATCTTTGAGAGGAATGTCTAAAGCATGTATATGAAGGAAGTTGTTTGACACGACTAAGTGCGAGCTTACTTATTCTCAATCTTCAAAATCGTTTTGGATGGAGTAATGTATCTGTTTCGACACTATTAAGGTATAATTTTCAATTTTCTATCTATTTTTATATATATGCATAAATAAATAAATAAATAAATAAATAAATAAATAAATAAATAAATAAATAAATAAATAAATAAATAAATAAATAAATATATATATATATATATATATATATATATATATATATATATATATATATATATATATATATATATATATATATATATATATATATATATATATATATATATATATATATATATATATATATATATATATATATATATACATGCATATATAAACATACACATAATATACATGAATGCATACACAGATATAAACATACACACACATATACACACATTTTGAAGGATGGAAAAATAATTTTAAAGGATGGGCGAACAAAAAGTGTCCATTCAATGTAGGTGTTTATTCTTACTTTAGATAAGGTAAGAACAAGAACTTGAATTGAATGGACACTTTTTGTCCACGCATCTTTTAAAATATTAATGCATCTTTCAAAATATTCGTGGGAAATTTGATTGTTTGGATGTCAGGATACGATTGTTTGTTTTGGAGTATATGAAGTATGTACCTTCATTGAATGATTTGTCGATTCTATCATATGTTCAGTTTGAAAGTGTTAGAAGCGGATTTATAATTGTTATTCAAAGAATCTGGCACTGTTTATAGGCCATACGATGGTGACCTGGATGAATCGCATGCACAGAGGTTACTCAAGATAGAGCAACCTGATTATAATGGACTAGAGGCAGCAGGATTCCTGGGGTATGCAGTAAACCTCTTGCATGTCAATGATGAGCATCTGAACTTTAGGATACAAAGTGGAAATCATGGTGTCTTGAGAGGATCACTTTTATACAGCTTGTTCAAAGAACTTCAGTGTCATAAACCTGAAGTTCTTTGAACAAGCTATATAAAAGCGATCCTCTCAAGCCACCATGATTTCCACTTTGTATCCTAAAGTTTAGATGCTCATCATTAACATGCAAGAGGTTTACTGCATACCCCAAGAATCTTGTTGGCACTAGTCCATTATAATCAGGTTGCTCTATCTTCAGTAACCTTTGTGCATGCGATTCATCCAGGTCACCATCGTATGCCCTATAAATAGTGCCAAATTCTTTGAATACCAATTATAAACCCGCTTCTCACACTTTCAAACTGAACATATGATAGAATCAACAAATCATTCAATGAAGGTACATACTTCATATCCTCCAAAACAAACAATGATATCCTTCCATCCAAAACAATCAAATTTTTCGCGAATATTTCGAAAGGTCTAACTGAAATGTTCTATTGTTGTGTCTGTCATGAATGCTCATAAGAGGTATCCTGATGAGTTCCTTGGGGATTTTGGCGAAGTTGTGGCTTGATCCCTAGGTGAGAACACAAAAATGTTATGATATCGCAACCTAGCCCTCTCCAATTTTGTCATGGGCCAATACCTTCTTTGATTTTTGTCTAAGTAAGTAATGTGAGAAGGGTTTTCTGGATCTTGTAAATCATAAACGATGGCTGGATTTGTCACTTCTTCTCACAGAGAAGAGTTGGTTTTCAGTAAATGCTCCATTCCATTTACCATGTAGACATCCATTAAGGAGTCATCCTGGGGAATTAGGTCTCCTCTCCAAACTTTCCTTACAATGGATCTCCCTCTCGGTGTTGATACCTGCTCCTCTTGTCCCTCTTCATTGAGGCTTTGGGCATTACCTTCTTCTCTTTGCTCATTGATGTTTTCAGGATGTTTCATGACTGCATACAGAATCCCTCTTTTATCCATATATAATCCTCCCACATACTTAACAACTGGCCTAGGCACTATGTGAGCATCTGTGGCTTTCTTCAGCTTAGCCACTGATCTGTTTAGTCCATCTAGGTAGATGGGTAAGTCATGTTGATTGGTGCTCACATATTCTAAAGATGTTCGATACTCTCCCTCAGTGATAGACATTATGCCAACTATTGGTACAGAACTCTGCATATCTTTAGAGGCCATAATGATTTCCTCTTCAGACTCACTTGAGGTTTCAAAGTAATGGGAATGACCACTTGACTCGGCTACACTTCCCACAGATGAGATTACACTTCTTCGGCTTCCTAGGGTTCTTCCCGATCTTAAGTTCATTCACTTAAGAGCTCTAATTGAGTTTAAACAACCCCTAGCTCCCAATTCTCTCTATAAAATCTCAGAGTTGTATGAATTTTTTTTCTTAATTTGGAATTGCATGTGCCTGAGCATCTTTGCCATCCCAACAAATTTGCTCTACAGTAGGCACAATAGGAACTGCAACACGGACAGGAACATGAAGAATATCAAATCTTCAATGCCATCTACATCACCTTCTACAACTATGTTTGCAGGTGAAATAGGATGTTTTTCAACACCCTGCACAATATTCCACATTGCTTTTGCAACCAATACATGATGCATCATATAATCCCACAATGGGTAATTGGTACCGTCCAACTTATCTTCAACAACCAACATACGATATACATCACTGCTTTCAACCATGCCCACTCACTAGATACCCTAATGTAGAAAAATGACTATATCACAAAAAGTTGAATAGAATTACCCTATCAAGTTCTAATAAAGTTGTACTAGACTTTGATACGCTTATACTGGCAAACCAAAACCTATATATATCTTTGTCACAAAAAGACAAACTTGGCACAAGCATTGCTATAGTGCAGTCGGAGTCCGAAACGAGCTCAGATCATGATTTCAACAAGATACAACAAAGCTGTTTTGATCTCTTAATCACCCTAAGTATGCTCACCAATTTTCATTCAATTCTGAGACTAGGACTGAAGAGGTTTCGATGATGCCCCGGTGGTCCTCATATGTTCACACACATCACTACCTAAATATATCAATAGCGAAAAGGGGTGAGGGTAAAAAATGGCGCTAAGGGCATGGAACAAAAATAAATTAAAGACATGGCCATATCCAAGAGCATCAAAAACTCTAAGAAGAACCCATGGATGAAAAAAAAATGCCAAATAAATCCACATTTGCAAAGAAAATATGAACATGAAGCTAAGAAAAAATTCTAAACAACCTAAAAAAGAAGGAATAATATACATTAATATTAGATAAAAAAATAAAGTAAGGGGGAGATTTGGGGGGAGGGAGGGGTGGGGGAAGAGGGGGGAGAGCTAGGTGGCTCCCCCTTTGACTCACTAAAACTACCAAACCTTAGCAATTTCACATTTCACAATTACAACTTCCATAACTTTCATAACTGCCATAACCATCAATAGAGAGAGACATGCCAAACTCCATAGCTAGAGGAAAATAGAGGGCCAAAGATGGATGAAGAGGAACCAAAACAAGAGTAGGCCCTATGCGACTGAGAGCCATCCCCTTTCTTTTTATTTTTTCTCTTTAACTAATAGAAAATATAAAGAAAAATAGGAAAGTAAAGAAAAAATTGCTAAAAAGTCTTTAAAGGACCAGAAAATTTGAGAAATATTACACACCTCAAAGGGACATTTCCCACGCAAAACACTAGAGAACTTCCATTTCCTACTTTAAAATAATCAAGAAAAAGTGCATTAGATAAGAAAATATTTCCAAAGAAAAAAGTTAGAAAAATTAAAAAATTTTAAAAATCTATAAAATTTGCAAAAACATTCTCTTGACTCAAGCAATTGGATGACACTAAAATTTCAATAAATACCCAAAAAAGCTTCTAATATCAGCTTTGAATATCAAAACTAAGGAAATAAAGAGAGCAAACAAGAAGTCTATTTACAACTTCGCAAAAATGCACAAAGTTGTAGGGGAGCAAGGAATTTTAGTTGCTTTGTTGATGACAGGCCTTGAGCTTGAAACATTGACAAGTGTACTGCCTCTCTAAATAGAGTTTCCAATTGTAATGCATACCACTAGAGCATGTCTTTGATTTTGTGTGGACTTTCCCGATGGGGAAGCCATTTGCCTCAAAGTTGTGTCTCGAATTGTGTTTATGTAGAAGAACCAACATTCCAATAAATAGTTTCTTTTACAAAGATTTCTATCATGAACTTCCTTTCCTCTTTTCTTGTATTTCTTGCAATTGCCTTTTTGCATCTATGAAATTCTCCTATAGCCTATTAATTTATGAGATTTTGGTAGAAACCAGTGGATTCTTCATTTCCTTTTTGCATGCTGACTTGTAGGCCGATAATGTAGCTAAATATGTAGTATCGCAAATAGTGGGACTTAGACTACATTGCTTTTTGAGTAGGCTATCAATACCTTGTTTGTCAACTCTAACTACCCATTTTCCCTTGGATAGTAAGCACATGAAGCACGGTGGACAATCTTGTATTTATTAAAATTTTCATATAATATTTTGTTGATAAAGTGTGTCCCTTGATCAATAGAAATTTCTAATGGATAGCCATATCCACAAAAGATGTTGCTATACAGGAAATCAACAACTGTTTGGGTAGTGCAATGTAGGCAACCAATAGCCTCAGCCCATTACTATTGCAAGCAACATGTACTTATAGTTCTAGGGAAAATATATAGAATAAATCAGCAAAAATCATAAATTCCACATTTAATAGTGAATGCTATCTTGTGCTAATCCTCTAAAATTTCATCTAGGAAGTTGTGTACTTCCTTTTGAGCCAAGCTTTCTAATAAGTAGCCTATAATTGTTAAATGATACATTCATATTCTTAAAATTTGTACAAACTCTACGTTTTCTATTTTTCTTGGAAATAACCATAATTGTTGGAACCCATTCAATGTGTTCTATCTCATACGAGAATCCCACTGCTATATATATATATATATATATATATATATATATATATATATATATATATATATATATATATATATATATATATATATATGGAAACTTCTTATTTGACTTTGAATTTGGATCCAATAGAGATCCTCTCAATTTTTAATCATTCCCAATGTAGTACAACATTATTTTCTATCTTCAATGGAAATCACCTTTTTCGTTGTTCATTCTTTGTTATCATAAGGATGGCCTTCTTGGACCTCTCGTTTTCATTTTAATAGTCCTATTTTTCACTTGATACTTTTTAAGTTTTAAAGCACTTTGAACTAAAAATCATTGTTCATTTGTCTCTTTACCCTATTCTCATTATTTTCTCGTTTTTCATGAATGTTGAAGACTCAATTAACCCTTTCCTCATATGCGGCCCCTAACTCTATTTGTGTTGTCTCCCTTAAAAATTGATCCCCTAAAATCAATTCAAAATGCAACTACACATTTCAACTATTTCTTCAAAAACCTATGGCTCTAAATCCAAGTAATAGAACACATGGACCATGAATAGATTGTATCCTTCTTCATTACAACAATGAATTTAGAGTAGCCAATATTTGCATCCATTTGTATGTTTCAAACTCCTGATGATCAAATAATCTAGTAATGTATGCAAGGTGCTCAACTAGTTGTTCTTTAAAATTTAATATTACCATTTGACAAGTTTGATATTGATTGAAGTAGAAAACTTAGATTTGGCAAGAATCTCGATTTTGGGTACTCACTGATATTGCATAGCCATAAGTGCATATATTTGTGTATCCAAGATGCATCACTAGGATCTACATTATGAATTCATACCTCATTTGTTTCTTGATGGATGAGGTTCCATTGCATTGGGGATATAACTCTAAAGGTGTAATCATTTAGTACCCTAGCCATGAAGCCTAGGAGTGCCACTGAGAAGGGATTCCAACATAAACATATTGGGGACAAGGAGGAGCCCAGTTAGGGCCTTTGCAACCATGAAATTTTAATTTCATAGCTCCAATTTAAGGTAATAGTCAAAACACACATGCTCGAGGCAAATTTGGGAATGGGTCAAGGAGGCCATTTATTTGTTTGTGTGGAGAATATGGGCATTACTAGAAAGAAAGAAAGTGATATTAACGTCTTCCAAAGGCCGAACTTGGCCTATGAGAGAAAACCATGTACAACTGTAGTAACTCTTGTGTAGAAATAAAATGGAATAGTACTCACTACACAAAATTATGTTGGCTGAAAAAGGCTCAAAATAACCAAAGGATAGTGTATTGGGTGATGGAGAAGTAGTGGGGATAATGTAGTGGTGCACGTGGAGATGTGGCTCTGACTTTGCATATAATGGCCACCTAATACATGGCGGCCCCATGATAGGAGTGAATATGTATATCCTAACTATAGATAATGGGTGGAGGTGGGTGGAGTATGTGGTATATCAGTGACGGTTTGAGTACCTCTTGAAGGAAGGCTACCCAAGTGGTGGTGGTGCGTGTGTGCTCCATCATGTGGTCATGGGCTATCTTGATATCCTCCTTGTATAGTCGTGATTGTCCGAATCCAGCCCTATGTGGTCGACGTCTCACTCTTTGTGCTACTGCCTATTGGAGCATGAGCCCTATGCCTCTAGAACACGAGACCCTCTGATATAGCCCATCTTGCTGAAAGAACTAAGTAATGGTCCACTGGGTACTCAACCATGTCTGATGCGTGGGATGTATCGATTGCTCTTGTCTCTCATATGCTATCGTGAGGAAACATCCCAACCTCTGCTGGTCTCCCATGGTCATGCACAACTATAGTGACTCCTCTATGTGGAACTGTGCTCATAGATCTAAGTATGCTCGGCATCTGATAACAAAGTGATGCTCACTCTCTATCTCTATATGGCATACTGGGCACCACCTCTCCTCTCTACGGACTCCGCTGATCCAACCACTCTCGAGCTTGAGCTGATGTGACGAAACTCGAAGCTACCCAATGATGATTCGGAGATGGTGTGGTAGGTATGTTTGCATGTATCGTTGAGTCTCAGTGAATCCCTGGTTTGATATCTATAGAAAATACTCACATTAGTGGAGCATTTTCAGTGACAATGTATCCCTAGGACTAATCCATGTCTGCTGTATGTATGTGAGAAAAATGAGGAGCTGAGCTTAAAAACACTCTCAAAGAATATATGAGATGAGATATGAGAGACAAATAAGTGAGCAATCCTTAAATCAACAAGAATACAAAGTTCAGTAGTAGAAGCTAACTCAAGCTCAAAACTACTTGAAAAGAACAAAGCTAATAACACTATCAAATGAGCTCAATGATACAAATGAACCCAATGTATAATGGTCAAGAGTGTGTGGTATACACCACTCCACTTCAGTCCTAGGATGCACTCCACAACCACAAGAAATGAGTCAACTGTCTCTCAACTCCAGCCCTCTGTCTGTCTGTCAAAAATGCTCAAAAGCCTCTGTTTAAATAGGCATAACTCTCTAATGCGTGGGAGTTTGGTGAAACTCTTGTAGATGGAGATTCTCCATGATATGGAGAACAACTTTGCTGAAGAAACCATTTTGAGATGACGCACGTAGCTCAAGATACAAGTTTCCAAAGTTGCCCTACTAGCCATTTTCAGCAATCTACCAATTCTCTACCTACCAACTTGCGACCAGCATAACTTGAGTTTGGAGATGAATTTGTGGGAGATTTTTGGTGAGCTGATACATGATATTATGCAAAACATTTCGAATCAACCAAAAAGGATGCATGGTCAGCGAGATATGATCCGTGCAAAACAACCTTCAGAAAAGGTGTGCTGCTGTCCTGAAATTTTTCCTAAATCATAGGAACACTTTTCCAACTTGGCATTGACTTCAAATATGCTTTATTCACGACTATGGCTGATGTGGAAAACATAATAAATCACTCTAAGAATATAATGAGCCTTAATAAAGAGTTCAACCAATAATAATACTTTGAAGAGATGATGTGGACTTGCATATTCCAACACCTTCTCTCAAGTCCAACATCTTCAAAATGATAAGAACCTGAAATAAAATGCTTGCTAAAGGCATATGAAGATGAGCCTTCCCTTATTTGTTGAAGATGCATGATGAACCTTCCCTTATTTGTTGAAGATGCATGATGAGCCTTCCCTTACTCATGACTTCCTTCCCTTAAGGGAAGCTCCATCATGCCAAGTGATGATCTATGCTTGATGAACAACTCCTTGCCGAGAGCTTTAGTGAAGAGGTCAGCCACATTTTCCTTTGTGTTGCAATGGTGTAAGATGATATCACCACTTTGTATCTTCTCCCTGATGAAGTGCTCCCTCACTTCAATGTGCTTGGTTTGTTGATGCATGACTGGATTCTTTGCCAAAGATTCAGCTGAGACATTATCACAATGAATGGTGGTAGGTTGGTTTTCTCCAAAACTAATCTCATCCAAGTATCTTCTCAGCCAAATAGCTTCACAAGCTGAGGTTGTGAGAGCTTTGTATTCAGCTTCTGTAGAGGATAAGCTGATCGTACTTTGCTTTTTGGAACTCCATGAAATAGCTCCATTGCCTAAGAAGAAGGCATTTCCACTTATGCTCTTTTGATCAACCAAGTTTGCTGCATAATCTGAATCACTAAATCCATGAAGATTCAATGTATCTCCTCCATAGAGAATTCCAAGTGAAGACATACCTTTCAAATATCTTAGTATCCTCTTGGCTGAATTCCAATGAGATACTTTGGGAGCTTGTAGATATTTGGAGAGAGAGTTCACTGCAAAACAAATATCAGGTCTTGTGATGGTCGAATAGAGGAGAGATCCTATGAGTTGTCTATATAGTGTTTCATCATATGGAACACCATTCTCTTCCTTCGTGAGTTTGAGAGTTGACCTCCATAGGTGTAGAGACCGGCTTAGAGTGAGACATCTCAAACCTATCAAGAATGGAAAAAAGGTGCTTTTGTTGAGAGATAAATATATCTCCCTTCTCTAGTCGAGAGACTTCGATGCCAAGAATGTAGTGTAAGTCACCAAGATCCTTCATTTCAAACTCTTTAGAGAGTTTTCTTTGAACATCTTCAATCATTGCTTCATTGCTTCCTGTCAACATGAGATCATCCACATATAGAAGAACAATAACAATATCTTTTCCCTTGACTTTATAATACAAACTATGATCAGCATTGCTTCTTTGAAAGCCTTGAGAGCAAAGATGCTCGTCAATCCTTGCATACCAAGCTCAGGGAGCTTGCTTCAAACCATACAAACTTTTGAGAAGTTTGCATACCATGTGCTCTTTACCTTTGACAATGTATCCTTCCGGTTGTTGCATGTAGACTTCTTCCTCAAGTATGCCATTGAGGAAGGCATTGTTGACATCCATTTGCTTCACCTTCCACTTGAATATGGAGGCAAGGGAAAGTAATAACCTAATTGAACTCATCTTTGCTACTGGAGCATATGTTTCGTCATAATCCAATCCGTATTGTTGAGAATATCCTTTAGCTACTAACCTTGCATTGTGTCTATCTATCTTCCCTTCCTTGTTGAATTTCAGCTTGTAGATCCATTTGCATCCGATTGCTTTCTTGTTGGGAGGTAATGGACATAACTTCCATGTCCCATTTTGATGAAGAGCAGCCATCTCTTTGTCCATAGCTTCTTGCCATTCTTTTTGAGTACTAGCAGCCTTGTATGTTGACACTTCGTCATGTTGTAATATAGAGCTAAGCAAAGCAACATTACTTTGCTCAAAACTTGACGAATTACCTCTTTGATATGTAAGTCTTTGAGGTTGTGTTCTGATCCTTGAAGACCTTCTAAGAGTTGCACGGTGATCTTCATCTTCTTCCTCTAATTCTTCAATGGTTTCCTCATGTGTAGAAGAGGGAACTTCAGCTTTAACTGTTGTTGAAGAGCCTTTATCCAAATCTGAAATTGATGCTGAACTGAAGCTTGCATTCTCATAAAAAATCACATCCCTTGATAGGAATGTCTCCTTCTTACACGGATCTTGCCATCTTTGACACTCAACCTTATCATATGAACTACAAACATGGCCTTCTTATCCCATTTGGACAATTCTTCCTCACTTCCAGTCGGTCTGTCCATTAAAATTAAATCCCAACAATCTTGAAAGAAAAGTAAGGACTCCATCTTTACCTTGCATGTAGCATGAGCTTCTCAACTCCTTCTAAGTGTAGGTTGTGGAGACTTGGTGCCATCTTCAACTGCAACAAGTTGAATCGAGACTCTTCCCTTTACTCAAATATGCTCACACTAGGCACTTCTAACCTAGGTGCTTTGATACCATGAGAAAAATGAGGAGCTGAGCTTAAACACACTCTCAAAGAATATATGAGATGAGATATGAGAGACAAATAAGTGAGCAATCCTTAAATCAACAAGAATACAAAGTTCAGTAGTAGAAGCTAACTCAAGCTCAAAACTACTTGAAAAGAACAAAGCTAATAACACTATCAAATGAGCTCAATGATACAAATGAACCCAATGTATAATGGTAAAGAGTGTGTGGTATACACCACTCCACTTCAGTCCCTAGGATGCACTCCACAACCACAAGAAATGAGTCAACTGTCTCTCAACTCCAGCCGTCTGTTTGTCTGTCAAAAATGCTCAAAAGCCTCTGTTTAAATAGGCATAACTCTCTAATGTGTGGGATTTTGGTGAAACTGTTTTAGATAGAGATTCTCCATGATATGGGGAACAAGTTTGCTGAAGAAACCATTTTGAGATGACGCACGTAGCTCAAGATACAAGCTTCCAAAGTTGGCCTACTGGTCGTTTTCAGCAATCTGCCAATTCTCTACCTACCAACTTGCGACCAGCATAACTTGAGTTTGGAGGTGAATTTGCGGGAGATTTTTGGTGAGCTGATACCTGATATTATGGAAAACATTTCAGCTTTTGAATCAACAAAAAAGGATGCACAGTCAACAAGATATGATCCGTGCAAAACAGCCTTCAGAAAAGGTGTGCTGTTGTCCTGAAATTTTTCCTAAATCATAGGAACACTTTTCCAACTTGGCATTGACTTCAAATATGCTTTATTCACGATTATGGCTGATGTGGAAAATATAATAAATCACTCTAAGAATATAATGAGCCTTAATAAAGAGTTCAACCAATAATAATACTTTGAAGAGATGATGTGGACTTGCATATTCCAACAGTATGTATGCCATATCTCCTATCAAACGACCCGATTCCTCTCCTGGTGGGAGAGGGAATAGGTGAGGGCCTTAATTCATACTATAGTGGTGGTAATCTCTCTATGTCAAACCCATGATGGGCCAACCAGTCTCGTGTATGTGCGTACCATGAGGAGGTGTCTCCTGCTAATGCCATGTCACATGATGCACTTTGTGTCCATGCTCCGGATCCTCTCTAATAGGCATACTGTCTAGAACAGTGCCTCTTCTAGCATCGGTGGTGCTGCAAGCTCTACTCTGATAATAACATGTGGTACTGAAGGCTTGCTTCGAATGAGTCTGGCAATCATGAGAATCTGTGACCTCTCCAATGATGTCCATGCCGATGTAACTAATCTCAGTCCCCATATGGCTGCCCCATACATGAGCGCTCGTGTAACCAAAGTGCCTGGAGCCACCCATTTGTGCGAGGTTCTTGAAAGTGTGAATGGTGGCACTAAACATAGATAAAACCCCAAAAGTTGCTATGAATGTCATTCCGAGGTAGACATATGATCTGACTACCTCAATTGGTCTGTTTTTTGTTGTGAAAGAACTCTATCTCCTCACCTAAGGTGATGTATGAAAAATCATAAGTTTGGTTTTACCAAGGTTCATAGATAGCCCTCTATGTATGAAAAACTCGTCTATGCTACATAGGTGGTGCTGTAGACCTTCTAGGGACTCTAAAACTAGCACAATATCATCAACATATAAAAGAATATGAAAAGTGGTTCCCCGTACCTCAATGCCCTCCCCTCCCTACTATCATATGAAGTCCACTATCTCATCAATGTAAAGACCAAAGAGGGTGGGTGAAAGAGGACACCCTTGCTTCACCCCGATGGTGCTGGTAAGTGAGTGGGATAAGCCACCTGGACATCTGACTCTACCAGATACTCTCTGATATAAAGTGTAGATCCCCCATATCATCTCATCTGGAGCTTCAATATCAAGTAGACGTCTGAAGAGTCGCTCCCTGGGAACCATGTCGAAGGCTTTATGGAAGTCCATAAAGCAGTAGTATAGCCTCCTCTTCCTCACTCTCATCTAGTCAATCAGGCATCTCAGAGTGAAGATGTGGTCAATGGTAGAGTAGTCTCATCTGAAACTTGCTTGTCCTGGAGCCCTGATACCCTTCCTCTCAACGGGAGTGCTTAACTTTGTCTCTAGCACTGTCCCGTATAACTTGGTGAATATGGGGTAGATCATGATCATCTGATATGTAGCTAGATCCATAGCTTCGCTTGAGTTATGAATGGGCACTATGGTGTGCTCAGTCCATGAGTCAAGGAACCCTTCAACCAGTGCACGGTTGAAGAGGTGGGCAATGAGTCGTGCAAGAGTTGTACATCCATAGATGAGGTGATCTACCTGTAAACTGAACTGGTCATGGGCTCTACCATGTTGTAAATGGGAAATAGCACGGCTCACCATAGTGGGTGTGAAGAAGTAAGAGATAGTGGGGTGTGAGCTTTCCAACTTGTGAATGGGGGGCTGGTCTGGAATCTAGTATAGGCTCTGTGCATAGCTATGCCAAATGCTTGGGTCTCGAATGGGTGTTTGTTGTCTCCTCTCCCAAAGATGTCACCATGCCACTGCACTATCCCAGCTCATGAGCAAATGGTAGATATCCAAGTACTGTCTCTCCTCCTATTCCCCCCACTTTTGGCAAGTAAGGCTCTGCATGCGACGCTGTGCCTATTTGTGTGTAATATCCCCTCTAAGCTCTAAAATCCATAGATGCTTCCTTAGTTCTCGAATTCTGCATCATACCAATGGTTCTGGGGCATGGATTGTGTGTGTAGAGGATGTGTATGTGTGTGATGTGGAAAGCTATGGATAGCCGATTCATGAAGGATGGTGGTGATCTGTGATGTAAGTGTATCCAAAGGTGAGAATGGATTGAGGGAGAGTAGCATGGTGTGTAAGTGGTGTGCAGATATGTGTGAGAGCTCGTGTATAAAGTGTATTGTGGTGTGTGGCTCAATGAATGAGGGAGGGTCTAGTGGGATAGGAGATGAAAGTGTGAATGTGATAAATGTATGGTCAACACCAAGTGGGCGTCGTCCAATACTAAGTGGGGGGATAAGTGAAGCTCTAGAGATGGTATCTAGAATGTAGTCGACCGTGCTCTCACCCCCTCCATGAGGGAAGCAAGTAAATCCACCCGAGCCTCGCTGACGATGCATGCTGTTATATATAATGAGATGGTGTCTTCTGCCTAGCTCAAGAAGATGTCTACCATACCTGGTGGTGTCCTCCCATATCTGTTGATACTCTACGAGTGCTCGTCTCATCTTGATCGATGCCTGTAGCTCAGTGATGAGTAGCACCTCCTTTAATGTCAATCCGGGAAGACATGAGGATGGTATGAAGACCTCGAGCAAGTGAAGGCACAAATGTGTGAGTGCGAAGCACACTAACATGCACACACATACACACACACACGCGCACACACAGCAAGAACAAAGAGAGTAAGACAATGGAATCACTTCTATTGCAACAAAGTTCTCATACAAGCTCAAAACTACAAGAAGCTAGCCCAAAAATGAGCTCTCTAGCTCTATTTATAGTTTTTGACTAGCTTTGGCCCTGTCCAGACCTAGTGTCCGACCTAGTTAAAAATTATGTTCCAGGGCTTATTTGAGGACCCAAACGAGATCTAAAAATTATAAAAATTGGCAGGCAACTACTTCAAGGCTCCCCAAGCTCGAGGACTGCTAGGCTTGTACAAAATGGAGCGACAAAAAGGTGAAACAATATTTACAAGGGTTTTTAGTGATGAGAATCACTTTTAACATGGTGTAAGGTTTGGAAAAATTTAATGGGTTGCCTTAGTGCTAGATCTGCATGTATGCTCGTACTTGCTTCATCTGTCAACACTCTCCCCCCCCTAGGGTCTGTCGCCTCTGACATACCTTTGTTCTGTGGTTTGGTCAATGTAGTTCTAGAGAATGTCGGTTGCCAAGTCATGTTCTCTGATCAGTATCCCTCTGATAAGGTCTCTCTGAAGTACATCCCAATTTACTGGTCCCGGTATGTCCGGTTGTGGCGTTGTGTAGAGCTCTGAATGCATCGTTTGTTCGCATGCAAAGAGTTGTAGCAAATGAGTGGGCCGTGGCGCGAACACCTCTGAGTGTGCCTCCCAGACTCCCGTGGTGAACATATCATCAAAAGTTTGCTTGTAGCAGGCAGGGAGATATCTGATTCGTGCGTGCCATGCATAAGCAACTCGTATGCTCGGGGTTGTGCTCATATCATATAGTAGGTCATAATTACCATTAATGAACCCGGGAATCGGAGGCTGCATGTGACATACATTGCAGAAGGTTTTGAGCACTACCTGCATCATATCCAATATTTTGAGCATCATCTGGGCAGCTACGTCGAGCATGGGGTGGAGACGTGGCATCCAATGTCTGATGGTAGCCATCATGTAGGCTACAGTAGGTGTGCCGGTTGGGGGTGCAATGGCAAGGTAATTGAGCCATTCTTTGCAATTGGCGTTGTTCTTAACTTTGATGGCAAATGCCTTCCATGATCTTCTCCGTTGCCCTGGTCCGTAGCAATTGTTATACTTCAAGTGCATGGGCGCGTGATCCCATGTTCGTAGCATCTCCGGATAGGTTTCCAGTAACCTTTGCCGCCAGGTGGGTTGGTGTATGTTCCCTTTGCGCGCGTCCTCTGGAATGTCCTCAGGTTCAAATTGGGTCGCGAAAGTAGGGTACTTGTTGGTCTTACGTTTGATCTCGGCATTGTAGTCTGCCAACAGTACAAAGTATGGTTTATATTGTAAATCTGAGCTGGTTATTAGTCTTCTATGGGCCAGATGTCTGAAGTATTCTGATTGAAGTATGGTTTCTTCAATGGTCTTCATGGTCAACATCTGGTTGGAGATACGTTCTTCATGAGTCCACCCCATTTCTTCTACCTGTTTCATCCATGTCGAAGGGGGCTCTTCATAAGTGTCCTGTCCCTCTTCAGTGAATGTGCCTCCTGGAAAAGGTTGAGGCTCATAAATATCGTCAAATGTTTCCTCCACTGGGATGATTACTGCTTCTTCTTCTAGTGGCTGATCCGGTGTAGAGGGGGTACTGTGACAATTTGATCTTTAATTCAGCAATCTATTGCCGTAGCTCAAGTACCTCATTGGTTGTTGAAGGTTCAGGTTCTGGTGAAGTAGTGGCATCGACCATCTCTGTAGATTTGAGTGGGTGTGGTGTAGGCACTTGGTGTCTTTGTAATTCCTTGACTTGGTCTGCCAACTGGTCATGTGCCTCCAAGAGGGTTGCATATGCTTCTAAAGCTTGTTGAATATGTTCTGAGGGAACAACTTGGAAATTGGCAGGGTCTATAGGGGCTCCAGGGGTATTTTCCATGGCTGCTTCTAGATTCTCCTGGTTTTGTTGCTGTAGCCTTTTGTTTTCTTCTTGAGCCGCTGCTAAGTGGCGACGAAGTAGAGTCATGTTTCTTTGTAGACGAGAATTGCGGCCCAACTGGTCTTTGAGTCGTTCCTCCATAGCCTTACATGTCTCCATATACTTGGCTTCCAACTCCGCATTCGATTGTTGGAGGACAGTCACTTTGTTTTGTAATGTTGTGTTACTTAGCTCCAAGGCATTGACATGTGCCTGGAGTTGAGCCGAGAGGTTGCATAGCTCTGAGTTGTTTTCTTCCAGTAACTTATATTCCTGCTTAAGTAGAGTGGCCGCTTCCAACATGGTGTCTAGTGCATTACCAAATGATGTGGATGCAGGGGTAGAGGTGGAAAATGCAAAGGGTCGGGAAATGGGGAAGGGAAAAGTGGATGATGTGCTTATGAGTGAAGTGAAATGTGATGATGTTGGAACAACCGTGGTGGTGGGTGCTCCTGTGGGTGGTGAAATGTCCATGGGC
Organism: Ceratopteris richardii; assembly: GCA_020310875.1. Taxonomy (NCBI): domain Eukaryota; kingdom Viridiplantae; phylum Streptophyta; class Polypodiopsida; order Polypodiales; family Pteridaceae; genus Ceratopteris; species Ceratopteris richardii. The sequence goes on from CM035410.1 coordinate 112,392,934, forward strand.
TCGGACGTGATAGTGTATGATGTGTGAATTGTGAACACGGGAATGGTAGGTGGTGTGTTAGTGGTGGCCGTGAATGTGGGGGAGGTGGGTTGGGGAAGGAACTTTTTATTATAATTCTCAACTTGTTGGAGTATATTTACAAGGTTTGTCCAGAATGAAGGTTGGGTGACTTGGGTTGATTCCAAGGGGGTTAACAGGGACACAGTGGATAGGGGTTCGGAGGTAGGAAATGTATTGGTGGATGAAAATGGGTGTGTTACGGTTTGGCTAGTGGCAAATGGCTGTCCGAGGGCTAGGAGATATGAAGGGTGACCTATTATAGTTTGATCGGTGGCAGGATGGCCTATATGGGGTTCAGAAAATTGGGTGGAAGTGGTGGATGTAGGTAAAGGGAAGGATGGAGAAATGGTGGTGTGTATAACGGTTTCACCATGGGTGGATACTGGTTGTTCAGGAAGGCTAGTGGGGAATGGTTCTGAGGGCTGGATGAGAGGTGATGGTGGAGATGGTATCTGTGTATCTACATCTGGTTCCTCATTGGGAGTTGGGCTGGCCATGTGAACATCTTCTGAAGTTGTGGTAGGCAGTGCGGTAGAGACTTCCATTTGAATCATTTTTCCCCGTCGTGGTCGCGTATCGATCCTCCGTTGGTCATATTGATGGGTAGTGCGCTGTACCATGGTCCTCATGGCTTCCCCTATTCCGCATGTTTCCGCCAAGAGATTCAATGACTCTACAAAATGCGGGTCAACATTCTCCGCATGCAGCATCTGGTTCACCAGTGCCCTATTTGCCTCTTCTGATAACTTGTGTCTTTTCTGTACCTGTTTGATTGTCTTGTAGAGCCGTTTGAGTTGTGCCGTGTAGGCAAGAGCGTCCTCTTCACTCTCCTCTGTTTCATTTCCCCGTGCTTCTTCCTGATTCTGTGTGCTTTGAGCATGAGGCTGTCGTGTCTCATCTTCCCAATGTACCCTTCTTGCCTCACTCTGTGGTTGTTCTCCTTGGGAGGATGATCCGGGACCGGCATTGTCAAAAAAATACTCTCTATCAGATAAGTGGGCAGTCTGCAAGAAGTTTTCAAAGTCAAAGTTTGGATCCTCTGCTAATGTGGCCATGGATGCAAACTCGGCATCAGTGGGTAGTGGAGGGGCAGATGGAGTGGGCTGTACCATATCCCCTGATTGTGTTCCTTGGAGATGGATGGTGAAAAGGGCAACTTGGGCCTCTTCTCTAGGGGAAGTTTCTGTTGTGGCCTCACGAGGGATCAGGACCTGTGAAAGTGATCCACGCATTCTTTTCGCAGGTTGAACCCCTGACTTCTGCCCCTTGAAGAATTCCAGTTGTGAGTATTTAAGGGCCCTTGCGATCGGCACATCATAGGCAAGGCATCTATAGATAATTCTGGTAATTGCACAGCAGCCATTCAAAGTATGCTTCCTCACGCCTCGCTTGCCTGCTTCATATAACTGGTCCAGGATCCATACGGGCATTTTAATTGGCAATCTTCCCGTCTCTGCTAGGTATAATCCATACCATATTTTCTTATGAGGTTGGGTGAAGCGGTCTTGAGCTGGAAATGCAAAGTGTTGAAGGCACATCCGCAGTGGTATGGCAATGTTGGGGGTGAGGGCACACATTTCCTTTAACTTCTTGATTTTGTTGTTCTTCATCGATTCTGGTATCAAGGGATCTCGATCGGAGGATACATGGGTGCCATACATCTGAAGGGCTTCCCTGATTAAAGTAATATTCAATCCAAACTTCTTCATTTCTTCCTGGTTTGATAGAGAGGGCACCAGGAATGTGCCTGAATGATCTTTATCTCCTGTCGGCTTCAGTGTGGCAATCAAGTAGTAGCACCTGAGAAAATCTGGTCTAGGCAAAGCTTCACTAAAGTAATCTTGCAATCCCGCTTTCTGCCAGATATCCTGAAGAGGAACTGCATTCTGTAATGTTTCAAATTCTCTTGAGAAGAATTGGAATGTCCACCATACTCCTCCGAATTCCAACTTGGATTCCTAGATATGATCTGCATCTCCCAAGTCTCCTGGCATCTCATTGAACCAATGAGAATGCCCCTTTACTCTTTCTGTTAGGCCATTTGGTGGATCCGGAATGGGAATTCTTCTCACGTTGAAAAACTCTTCAGGCCTAGCTGTCGGTGGAGCCTCCACAGGCATGGTATCCCAATTGCTTTGAGTGCTAGTGCCTGCCTGAGAGCTCGTGCCTGCTGCTGCTGCCATGAGAATCGGGTGCTTATCTGCTAGAAGAAGAATGGCACATTAGTGTTGCATAGGAAACAAGACGTAATGGTGTTCCCTTCACAATACTAACATGACAATCCAGAAGGTTAGTGGTTAGGGTGAAGTGTTCGTGTTAGATGTAAGTGGTGGTTAGTGGTTAGTGTCCTCCTAACTACATACTGTGGACATGCAAGGTACTCCGAATGCATCTACTTCAGAGGGAATGGATTTAGAAAATTGGGTCTGGGGTTTGTTACAGGGTTTAATTCTCCAGACTTTGTTTGAGGATTCATGGCTCCTTGAGCTGATGACGATCAAAGGTTCATGGACTAGATTGTGCTGGATTTGGGACCTTTTGGGTACCCATTTCCAGACATTCCTAGGTTTGACTGGGGGTGTGACAGTGGAAGGTGTAGGTATCTTCCCTGAGCTGTTTGCCACGAGTACCTGTGAGTGTTGCTTTATTCTAGTGATTGGAGGTGAAGTAATTTGGGCTTGTAAGCAGGCCTTGGGCACCCATATCTGTCTAGCATTAGCGATGGCCTTCATTGACCGCTTAGGGACCCAAATAGAAATGGAACAGCTAGGGTGTTGCCTAGGGAGCTTCTTCACTTTGATCCTTGATGGTGAGGCTCGCTTGATGCTTTTTGGAGAACCTGTCTCTGGAGCCGTGGTTTTTTCCCCTTTGCGTATCCAGATCTGCTTCATGCCGTGAGGTACTTCATGTTGCCGGAGTTGGTGCTCATGCTTCTTGTTTATCGGTCTCCTCAATGTCGGGTGTTGCTGAGCCTTCCCCTTTAGATTCTTCTCTGGAACAGATGGGAGTTCCTCCTTGACTTCTGTAACTTTGGCAAGTGTGACAATCCTCTGCACCATAGAACTTTGGACAAGAATAACATTATCTTCATGTGGGTTCCTGGAGGGACCAGGAGTTGGTGCTTGTTCTAAGGGTTTGAGTGCTTGATTTTCTAATTCAATTGTAAGACGGCTTTGACCTACCCAAGCCTGAAGAAATCCACTTCTTCGGTTGAGGTTGATTGCGTGATCATAGATCCAGTCTTGGCCCAAGACAAGAGGTTCGGTAAGATCCTCATCTTCACACACTAGCACTTTTGCTGGCATGAGGACCTGTTGAATGTAGAGGGGAAGTTCCACCTCTCCCATGCAAGGGGTTTCAACACCTCCTAATCCTATCAGATAGGCTTCTAAGGGTTTTACCTCCAATTGCAACTGCTGGCAGTAAGAAAGCCGGACTGCACTAGTGGCGGCACCTGAATCAATTAAGGCTCTTACGGTCCTTGTACTGTCTCCTTGTCCAACTTCTAGGGTCACAAAAGGTCGTCGATCCACTATCTTATGGGTCCTCTTACCAGAAGCCTCACACATGGCAATGTGATAACCATGAACTTCATGATTGTCATTCATGGGTTGATCTCTACCTTGCCTTCGCAGTTTCATTCGTCGAATGCGTTCTGAGGCTTCGGCCTGGGCTTCTTCCCGAATTCGCTTTTCCTCTTCCTTACGTTTCTTTGCAGTATTAAGTCGATTGAGCATTTCTTCAATTAAGGGTTCTTGATATAACTTGACTCTACATCCGCTTATGTAGCTAGGGAGAATATCGCCTTCCAAAGTGGATAGTTGTACTGCCCCACTAGTTGAAATCCTATTTATAATCATAGGTCCATAGCCTCTTTTCTCTAATTTTCGTGCATGCTGCTTCAATGTATAGACTAGGACTAGGTCTCCTGCTTTCAAGCCTTTATCCTTCACATGTGTATCAAAATATGCCTTTTGCCTCTTCTTCGCTGCATAGATTCTTGCTGCAGCTCTCAATCGTGTCTCGCCTAGACGTTCAAGATCAAGGATTCGAGAGGAGAGTTCATGGCCTGTCCAGTCATGCTCTTGTGCTACCTTCAATGTAGGTATCAAAAAGTCCAAGGGTAGCACCGCATTCTGACCGAACACCATCTGAAAGGGTGTGGCTTGGAGTACCGTTTTATAGGCCACTCGGTATGCCCAAACAACATGGTGTAGCTGTTTGTCCCAATCAGAGCGTTTATTGTTCACTAATTTTGTCAGTACATTGCATAAGTTCTTATTTGTACTCTTAGCCTGGCCATTAGCTTGGGGGTGATAGGGGGCAGACTTCTTACGTACTACCAAGAATTCTTGTAGCAGATTTTCAATAACTTCATTCAAGAAGTGAGTCCCTCTATCACTGACTAGCTCTATAGGTAATCCATACCTGGTGAACACATTCTCAAACAAGAACTTAGCTGTTGTTTGTGCATCGTTCTTTGTTGTGGCTTTTACCTCTACCCACTTAGTTAGATAGTCAGTGGCCACAATGATATACTCAGCATGTGAACCCTTAGCTGGGGGATTAATAGGGCCTACAAAGTCTATTCCCCACTTAGAGAATGCACGTCCACCCATCATAGGTTTCAGTGGCATCTCATCTTTGCGTATAGGATACTGAGTTCTCTGACACACATCACACCGTTTCACATAGGTATGTGCATCCATGTGAAGGGTCAGCCACCAGAAGCCCGCAAGCAGTATTGCCTTGATCACCCGATCTAGTCCAAAGTGTCCTCCTGCTACACCTTGGTGAGCAGTTTCCAAGATCTTTAGATATTCACTCTCATGAACACAAAGTCTTAGGTACCCATCTTTTCCACGCTTGTATAGATTATCACCAATGAGTGAGTAATTTAGGGCTTCTTGTTCTAGACTTCTTTGCCTCGTCATAGTCAGGTCTGGAGGGAATGTTTTCGTCTTCAGGAAGGATACTAGGGGTTCACTCCAATCCGGCACTATGGACACTTGATAAAGAGTGGCATGTTCCACAGGTGGTTTAGTGTAGCAGATTCGGCATTCCTTGCACAACTTCTGGACATCAGCTTCTATAGTCGGCCAATGCACTCCTAGTCTCCTCAGGGTCTGTAGGGTTCGTTGTTTTGAGTAGTGTTGCTCTAATGCGTCTACATGTGCTAATTGCAACCACTTAGCGTACTCGTCCTCTTCTACACAACAAGCCAAGATCCCTTGATCTATGTGCTTGTACATACTTCCAGCCATGATGTGGTACTTTTGGGCTTTTACTACCTCTCTATCTTGTGTGGCTATTACTGGGTGGTTAGGCCCGTATGTCAATACTGGCACTAATGGTTTAGCCCACTGCGGTACCACTTCCAAATTAAACAAGTAAGCATCAGGTAAGTCATCTGATACTCCTTGTGGGGCCTCTCCAGATGTGAGCCTAGAGAGATGGTCTGCTCTCAAATGAGTCATGCCTTTCCTCACTACTACCTCAAAGTCATATTCCATTAGTAAGAGAAACCACCTTACTAATCTGCCTGTATTACACAGCTTGTTTACCAGGTACAGTAGAGCTTGGTGATTAGTAAAAAATTTGAACTTATTTGCAAGCAAATAGTGTCTAAACTTTTTAACCGCGTACACCATGCCTAATCCTTCTCGTTCGGTGGTTGTATAATTCCGTTCAGCAGCATTCAATTTTGTACTGGCATAGGCAATAGGGAGATCCATATTACCTTCACCCGTAGGTTGTGCAAGTACACATCCAATAGCATAATTGGAGGCATCCACATGAACATGGAATGGCTTGTTCCAATCTGGTGTGGTCAAGATTGGTGCTGAACATAATCTTCGTTTAAGCTCCTGGAAGGAATTCTCACATTCATCAGTCCACTCAAAGTTAGTTGGAAGTCTGTACATGGGCTTTGCAATGACAGCATACATGTGGATGAACCGGCGGTAGTAACCACAATGCCCCATGAAAGCCTGTACTTCCTTGACGTTCTTTGGCCTAGGTAGTTCTGCGATGGCTCTCACTTTCTGTTCGTCAGTGGATATGCCGTTCCTGGACACTATGTGTCCTAGAATTTTGCCTTGCCTGACCATGAAAACACACTTTTCTGGGTTTAGGCAGACTTGATATTCTCTGCATTTATCAAAGATCTGTCTGAGTTCAGGCATATGGGTGTGTCTAATGTTGGAATGAGCGCAAAGATCATCAACATAGACTTCCAAATTCTTCCTCAAGAACTCTTTAAATACGTGACACATCAATCTTTGAAAGGTAGTAGGTGCATTAGTAAGCCCGAATGGCATTACCCTAAAGGCAAATATGCCCCACTCGGTGGCAAAAGCTGTCTTATGCTGATCCTCTGGAGCAATGGCTACTTGATTGTAGCCCGAGAACCCATCTAGGAAGCTGTACACTTCCTTGCCTGCTACCCTTTCTAATAGATGCTCAGTGATAGGAAGCGGGTAATTATCTCTGATAGTGGCTGCATTAACCTTCTTCAAGTTAATGCATACTCGTAATTTGCCGTTCTTCTTGGGCACCACTACAATGGGGGATACCCATTCAGTGTGCTCAATTTCATAGATAAACCCGGCTTCCACCAGACGATCTATCTCTTCTTTGATCTTGGCAGCGTAGTTGTCATTGTATGTGTAGGGCTTTTGCTTAGAAGGTTTGGCATCTGAGGTCATGGGAATTGTGTGTGAGCATATGTCTGGGTAAACACCCTTCAGATCCTTGTAGCTCCAAGTGAATACATCTCTGTATTCTCTTAGCAAGGCTATCAATTCATGCTCTTGGTCTTCCGTCAGGTCATGGCCTATGTACGTGCATCTCTCCTCTCCTTCTTCCACAGCTACCACAATTTTCTTGGTGGTTTCTTTGTTATCATAGGCCTCCCCTGATTGCGCCTCTCGTTTAGGCATTCTGATCATGACTCTCCTCTCATCTATCTCATACTTCTTAAAATTTTCCGGAACCTCAAACAAAGATTCTTCCTCTTCTGGTGTGACTTCTCTCTTCTTTCTTTTCTTTCCTTCCTCCTTCGGGATCACATGTGTGGCTAGCCTTACCTCATTTGTAAGCTCTCCATGCCTTTGGGGTTGAAATTCTACTTCATAGAAGTATTCTTCATCTGATGCAAAGGGTGGGTCCATAATGATTGATTCTAGATCGGAGTCACTTGCATCCTCAAATGCATCAAGGTTGGGTTCACACTCTTCTAAAACTGCCTCTCCCATGATTGGCTCTATGGAGAAGACTGAAATGTCATAGCCATCTTCATCACAGTGAGGTGTCCATTGTTCTTCATTGATGGCTACATCCATTGTTGCTAGGATTTCTGCCCAACCGTGGGGTTCAAATTCCTCGTCAAGAAAGACTACAGGTGCATAGGCTGGGTCTTGAATTGATCTATGTGTTTCTTTTGCACCTACCTCTCTGGCTTTTTCTCTTTTCTCTTCTTCTACTGCCACTTTGCACATCCATAAGTGGGTGTCTTCATGCATCCATGAGGATCCTGATCCTATGGAATGCACAGATTCCGTATCATCTTTGGCTCTATGGATGGGATTCCATTGGATAGGAGGGACATCTCTATGAGAGTAATCTTTGAGATTCACTTTGGTCGTAACACCTAAGTGTTGCAGGTACAAGGAGTTGGTTCCCCAGTCCTGTACCACTTGCAACTGTCGCATAAATGGTCTTCCCAAGATCATTTCATATGCATGATTTTTGCTAAAATCACATATAGCAAATGTATGCTCGAATTCGACACCACATGTAGTGAGACTTATGCCTTCTAGCAATCCCAAGGGCCTCTCAATATGGCCATCGGCCATCTGCAATTTCATTCTCGTCGGTCGGAGTGCTGGCTTGCCCCAACGCTTCCAGAGGGAAGTGGTAGCAATTGCAACTCCTGCACCTGAGTCCAAAATTGCCTTGGTTGTGTATCCCTGATGGGTAACTGGGAGATAGGTATTTCCTTCTTCTCCTTCACTTATGTCTCCTATCTTATCCAATGGTATTTCAGGTACTGTTCTATGAGATCCTACCTGGGAACGCGATTTCGCTATGTCTGGGACTTGCTTGGCTACGTGTTTCCACACTTCTGGCTTAACTTTGAGTAGCTCTTCTAAAGTGAGATTACACTGCACCTTAGTGTTCTTTACTACCCCTGTATTCCTAGGTATGATTGAATCTTCGTTTATTATCATTACTATGGGTGTTCTCAGGCAAGTAGACTTGGTTTCCCATGGGCCTGTGAAATGTGGTAACTCTTGCAAGGAATTAGACTCAAAGTCTAACCTCTCATGAGAGTGGACACTTCCCTGTTCTTCATAAATAGAAGGGATGTCCTGTGGGAACTGATCATGTGTGTCATCCACGAGTTCAATGGGAGGAGGGGCTTCACTTTCATTAGCCCATTTGTCTTCTTGAATCTCTCGTAGGAATTCTGGAGTGAACCTATTCATAGAAGAGGAGGTGTCTGGTTCAGTGGAATTGGGCACATAAGCTTCCTGTGGGGGATGGCTTATGTTTTTGCTCGCCTCATCTCTTTCTCGATTTTTTTCTTCCTTGGCAGATCTTGCAATTATGCTCTCTAACTTCTCTAGGAGTCCATCCAAGTGCAATTGTGTCTTAGCTGAGCCTGAGTGGTTGAAAAGGCGACTGGCTTCAAACATGGTCTGAGCCAATGCGACCATTTTCGCACACAGCTTGGTTCTCTCTATCTCTAGGTCAGCTCTAGGGTAGCACTTGTCATGATCCGTCACATTTGGCCCTTCTTGGATTCTGGCCTGATATGCTTTAAGCATCATATCTAGATCTTCAGGAGTGGGATCGGCTAGGACTGATCCTATTCTGGGTGGTGGGTGGGTTAAGGGTGGCGTATTGAAAGGTTGGGGAATGGAAGAAGATGGATTGACAGTTAAAGGGAAAGGTGGTGGAGGGGTGGTGTGAGAGTGGTTTTGAGATGCGAGTTCACTTATCTTTGCTTTGGTTTCTCTCAAGCTTGCTTCAAGTTCACTCATTTTCTGTGACCATTGTCTTTTCATTCTCTCCCGGCTATCTCTCCATGCTCTTGTCCTTTTCTTGGTTATACTCTCTGTCTCACTACCCTCAGCACTCTTTTCCTGCCCTACTCCTTGAGTTTGCTGCAAGGCGTGGGCTCTAGTGACCACATGCACTGGGGCTGTGGAAGTTATACTTCCCGTAGAGTCTACCACTAACCCAACGACGTTGATAGGAGTGATTTTAGGCATGTTATTAGGGTTCTTTGGGCAATCTCGTAGGAGATGCTCTTTCTCGCAGTCTTGACAGAAACCCTGAATTGTCACTGGTTGGGGTTGTGGAGGGGTAGGCAATGGACAATCACGTATAAGGTGATCTCCCTGACATCTGAAGCATGGTCCTCTAGGGAATGGGGGTCGTACCTTCCTAGGTTGAGGTCTAGAGTTGGGGTTTGTGTACATGACATTAGCATACTCAAGCTCCCCACTATTTTCACTAGGATCCTCATAATAGTATGACTCGTTATGCTCGGGTAACTGCATGTAGTAAGCCTGTGGGCTATCAATATGTGTGGAGTCAAAACTATGGTCACTTGGATCACTGTCTGATAGCATTGGGGTAACTGGAACTATGGCTCTGTTCGGATTTTCTTCAGCAGATACATATTTCACTGGGATCACATTCGTTGGAGCTAGGGGTTGCTGCACTAGGACTGGTTGAGGTCTCTGCTGCCCTTTATAAGGTGGCTGATAAGGTTGCTGTGGTCTGTTGTATTGTTGTGGAGGGTACTGATTCTGGTATCTACCCTGTTGCGGATATGGCTGAGGGTAATTTTGCCTAACAGTTTGTTTGCTATATGGGCAGTCCTGTGCAGTGTGGTTGGTGTACCTCCGCTCTATGATGCAGTAGTGGCTACTAGGATTCACCTGGGGTTGGGCCATAATGGGACATACATTTGCCATATGGTCACCTCCACAAGTGTAGCACCGCTTAACTAGGGCAAATCTTAGAATTTGTTTGCTAGAGACACCTAGTTTTTGAGCTACCTTCTCGGCAAGTTCCTCAATGGATGTGGATTGACCAGATGTGAGGCTACTAGAGCTATCCGAATCCTTATATATTTTTGATAGTTCCAACTCCTCACCTAGATTATCCTCAATGTCTATGCACATGCGCACGCACTCTTCTATAGTTCTGGGGTCCTTCAGATACACATATGACCTGAGCTTTGTGCTCAACAATCCATCTAAGAACAAAGCCACTTGCTTGGCTGGTGTGGGTAACTCAGGCATCGGGCACCTCTCTAGGTATTGCCTAAACCGTCTTCCTGCTAGTCTGACTATCTCTTGAGGTGTTTGCTTGAAGCTATGAATTAGTGAGGAAGTGTTGTGCCTTATGCCACTCTTAGAAAACTCAATGATAAATGCCTCTAGGAGCTGGTCTATGTTTTCGAAATGCCTCTCGTTCAGTGGTTGAAACAACGTAAGGGTAGTGTTCCTAAGGGTTAGACCAAAAGCATTATATTGTGTGAATAGGTCCTCTACTTGTTCAGCTTTCAAGACTTGCCTAAATTCTGCCACATGGTCATAAGGGTCTCCAGTGCCATCGAAGTAATTCTTCATGGACTTCACCAGTTGAGTTGGCCTCAGGGTCCTAGTGTGTTCTCTCGGCCTTGGCAAAGGAAAATCATCAGCATTCCTTTGGTTCCTTGGGTCTCTAAATCTCTCGGTTTCTTCTCTATCCGTCCCTGTTCTCCTTCTTTCTCTTCCCTGGGGGTTGGCAAAGCTTACTTCAGGTCTCTCTCTCCTTCTATCTCCTTGAGCTCCATGAGCTTGGGGGGTCCGGGCTCCTTGGTGACCATAGGACACATTAGACCATGGTTGGGGAAAGACAAATTCACCCTTCCATGTGTAGGCATGTCTGCCATGCTCGGTGAACATGAAGATTCTCTCTGATGTATTGTCTAGGTATGTTACTTTGCCTGGGCTGTCAGGGTCTTTAAACTCATAGATTGTGAGAGCACTCACTTCTTGAGGGTGAGCAGGTTTATATCTCCAAAAGGCCTCATCAGTTTCTCGGTTTAAAAGCAAATCTATGCTTTTATTATCCTGTGGAATCCACTCTAGAGTCATGATTCTGGTCAAGACAGATTTACCACGGGGAGTTCTTGGCTCTCTCTCTAAATTCCCTTGCTCTATATCACCGATGTCGGTCTCCGCAATCACATTTCCAAACTCATCAGTTCTATCAGGAAGAGTGGTGACTACATATATAGTCCCCTCTTTATCTAGGTATGCTCCATTCTCAAACTTGACTATCGGGTGTTCTAGTCCATGGGGTTGATCGGGGTTCTTAATCTGGACCACAGATCTTCTCAGTCCGTCTTTGTAGATGCGAGCACCTAGACGATTAGTCCTGATGTACTCAATTGAGTCTTGTAAGGTCCTTCTGGCTTTTCTAGATAAGCCACCCTTGAACTACCTACTCGTCTCTCCATGTGATAGGACATTTCAGAATCACTTGTTTCTAATCGTGGAGTGTATGGGTAATCACTCAACTGCTGGGCCCAAGACCTAGCAGTGTGATTGACACTAGCTTCAGAAGATCTGAGGCTTTGTCTGTCTCTGCCTAAGTGCCTACCTGACCTAAGGTTCATATGCCTGGTTTCTCTACCCCCTTGGTCCCAAGTACACTCTCGTTGCAGGTTAATTGACACCAATCACTTTGTTTTTTTTTAGTTGATTATTATGTTTATGATCTTGTCTGGTATCACGTCATCAGGAATACTTAAGTGAATTTCGCACTTGATAAGTGATCGATTCAAGTTTACTTTTGTCCCTTAGGTTTTTCGCACTTAAGTCCTACTTAATGCTTGTACTTAGTTGCTTAGTTCTCTTGGACTTGATGTGTGCCTAGCGTTGCCATAATTAATTACCACACCTAAGTCGTACTTAGCTTAGGCTAGGAATTGACAAAGGAGGGTTGAGAGATCTTCCAACCTTAATTCACTTGTTGATCAAACTGCTACACAAGCCAAGGAAGCCTTCTCCCAAGCTCAGTACTCACCCTTGCTAGCTTGCCTTGGAATACCTTGAGTGCACGCAGTGTTCCTGCAAAATTTCACCAGTTAATATAGCTCACTTACCACAATGAATTGAAAGACACACATCAACAATTATGGGCCCCCCTTGGAGTAACTCACAGTACCACCAAAATCTTGTGACCACCTAGTTCCACCTAATGGTCAACTTAAAAATACATGTTCTAAAACTCCGCGTATGATTCTTACAAAAACAAGCTTTCCAACGAGACCAAAATCTCATCAATCGGAGTTCGTATGGTGAAGTCATGACCAAACAGGCACCTAGGGTTCAAAACAGACTCTCAGGGTTCAGGAAATTCCTCCCTGGTTTCTAGGTCTTTTGCCCACTCCTAAGGCTCTAATGTTCTCCTAATGTGTCTAAAATTAAGCCCAAATATACCTCGATTCACTCAAAAATTCACTCAAAAATTTTCATGCGCTAAGCCCATGTATCGCGATAGGTCGGGTCGAGGTGTCGCGATAGGTGGAAGTGTCGCGATAGGTCCGGGTGTCCCGATAGGTGGGAGTCGGTGTGTCGCGATAGGTCGGGGTGTCGCGATAGGTGGGAAGTGTCGTGATAGGTCGGGGTGTCGCGATAGGTCGGGTCGAGGTGTCGCGATAGGTGGGAAGTGTCGCGATAGGTCGGGGTGTCGCGATAGGTGGGAAGTGTCGCGATAGGTCGGTGTGTCGTGATAAGTCGAGGTGTCGCGATAGGTGGGAAGTGTCGCGATAGGTCGGGGTCGGTGTGTCGCGATACTTCGGTGTGTCGCGATACTTGGGAGTGTCGCGATACTCCGAGGTGTCGCGATAGGTGGGGTCGGTGTGTCGCGATACTCCGAGGTGTCGTGATAATTCATGGGTGTCGCGATAGGTGGAGTCGGTGTGTCACGATACTTCGGTGTGTCGCGATACTTCGAGGTGTCGCGATAGGTCGGGTTATGGTGAATTTTGCTGTTCTGTCTAGTGATCCTAGGAGCTCTAGGCCTGTGCAGTGTCGTGGTGCACTCAGAATCGTGATCGGGTGAAGCTTTCGGAGTGTCGCGATAGCTCGAGCTCGACGCCTCGGGGACTGTGCAGAGAAAATCCGTACCTGCGGAGCTTGCTGGAGATGATGATGGAGCTAAAACCTGCAAGAAACATGAAAAAACACACAAAACAAGAACACACACTCGCTCTCTCTCAAACTCGCACAAAGCAAATGAGGGAAATGGTTTGGAAGTGGAAATATAAGGTGGAGAAGAAGATGAAGATGGAGATGAAGATGGAGATGGAGATGGAAAAAAATCAGAAATCTACCTACTACTTACCATTCCAACGCATCCTCTCTACGTCTTACCATCACACGCTCGTCCTCAAAGCTCGAATCCCTGGCAACGGCACCAAAATTTGGTGTAGCTCAATGATGAGTAGCACCTCCTTTAATGTCAATCCGGGAAGACATGAGGATGGTATGAAGACCTCGAGCAAGTGAAGGCACAAATGTGTGAGTGCGAAGCACACTAACATGCACACACATACACACACACGTGCACACACACCAAGAACAAAGAGAGTAAGACAATGGAATCACTTCTATTGCAACAAAGTTCTCATACAAGCTCAAAACTACAAGAAGCTAGCCCAAAAATGAGCTCTCTAGCTCTATTTATAGTTTTTTACTAGCTTTGGCCCTGTCCAGACCTAGTGTCCGGCCTAGTTAAAAATTAGGTTCCAAGGCTTATTTGAGGACTCAAACGAGATCTAAAAATTATGAAAATTGGCAGGCAACTACTTCTAAGGCTCCCCAAGCTCGAGGACTCCTCGGATTCTACAAAATGGAGCTACAAAAAGGTGAAACAATATTTACAAGGGTTTTTAGTGATGAGAATCACTTTTAACATGGTGTAAGGTTTGGAAAAATTTAATGGGTTGCCTTAGTGCTAGATCTGCATGTATGCTCGTACTTGCTTCATCTGTCAACAATGCCCCTCATGAGATGTGGATGGTCCATGTCATATACCTTGCACTGATGTGACTCGGTGCAGTCATTGAAGTCCCCCATAAGGAAGACTTCACCTAGGGTGCTGTAATGTAGTATCTAATCTAAACGTGTTGTGTATGGTGAGTCTCCGTCTCGGCTTAGTCCCCCAAGGTCTTGTCCTCCATATCAGGATCCGAAGTAGCATATGGCAATGTAAACCCAGCTCTCGAGTGTTATCTCCATACGGATCCACATGTATCGTGCCTCCTCGTCTCTTCCTATGATATGGATCTGGCTTTGTATCTCGTGTCTAAATATGATGGAAACAAACCCCGACCCTCATGCTCTTCTCTGTCTCGTTGTGATCTTGAATGCAGATTCCCAATGAAAACTTGCAATGCGAGGTAGGCCTCTCTTTGGGCTCTCATGGGTCTCTGTGATGCAAGCAAAGTCATGAGTGTCTAGGATCTCTTCTAGGTGGTATGACCATGTCCAAAGTGCTCCGTTGCAGTTCCACACTACTCCTCTAAGTGGTGACTCCTGATATGGTGTTGCCTCATAGGCTACATATCCCTATTTGATAGGGCATCCGTCGATGAAGACTTTACCATACCGATAGAAAGTCTTCTTTCCCTCTCGTCGGGCCTCGATAATTTGTGGCATACATGTCCGGCAGTGCTCTTTGTGCATCCTCATGAGATCCTCGTCCATATATAAAGCTTCTTTGGGTAGTCCATGCAGTACTTGTCATCATCGAAAGAAGGCAATACATGTATCCTCAGAGCTCATACAGAGGATGAGCGCTTGTGGTCCGGACATGTCTCTACCAACCCTCCATGTACCTGTGAAATGCATGCGCTCATATCCCAAGCATCGACAAATGTCAGTGGCATTTGCCTCCGATGATGTCCCTTCTGAGAGTCTCATAATCTGTGCATGTAATCGACATGTGTGTCAAAGCCTCTCTTCCTCGAGGGTGTCCTAAACTCTAGAAAGCTCTCCCTTCCATGCCTCCTCACTGACTTCCTTCTTGACCCTCTTGTTAACTACTTCCACCCATGTCTCCCGAGTGGACTCCACTTTTGATTTGATTTCTTTTTTGAGTTCTTCCTTGAGTTCTTCCACCTGAGAGATCTCTCCTTCCTCTTTAACCTTGGAGATTCTCAATTGAATAATTTCTTCTTGAAGGCGGTGGGTTTCAGCCTTCAATTCCTCTCGTTCCTCTTTGATGTCTTTGATTTGATTTTCCAAGGCTTTGATCCCCTCAAAAGCTCTTCTCATTTCTTGATTTAGTGCTTTATCTGCTTCTTTTTTTATTTCTCGGGTAGCTTTACTGATCATCTCTTCGACCTCTTTTTTTTCTAATCTTGCCATTTCAAGTAGGGTTAGCTGCCTCTATTCTTTTGATTAGGGTTTCTATAGATTATGGTTTTTGAATCGAAAGTGAAGGAGAAAGAGACTTGGTCAGCACCATTTTGGGGGATCTGCTTCAATTCCTCTGCAATGGTACAAGTACAACCCCTCCAACTGCTCTTAGAATCTTTGAGCAGCTGCTTCAAAAAATGTGATCTATGATTAGACCTCCCTCTATACTGCTTCTCTATGTCATTTCTTTCAGATTTTCTACAGGTGTTGGCAGGTGATACAACTACATCAACCTCTTTGTTCAATGTTCGAAAACCCTAGAAGGACCAAAAACCTAACTCGCAAGTGCTGAAACCTTAGAATCAACAGACGGCTTGTTCAAAAACCTAGAAATAGTAGATGATGTGTTTGGGGGACCCTAGAAATGGCACATGACTTGTTCAAAAACCCTAGAATCAGCAGACGATTTGTTCAAAGACCCTAGAAATGACACAACAAGAAAGAGAGAGAGATGGTGGATGCAATCCAAAGATGAGTTGGTCTTGCTACAACCAGCTTCACACCAGCCAACTAAGACTTCAGAGTTAGTTAGTAGACCCTTTGAGCTTCCTAAATCCACAAAAAAATCACCCAAATGTTTTGGAACAAGTATCTCAAAAGTTTGAGTCAAGATAGACTAGTTGCAAAATGACTAGCTCCCAAAACTTGTTATTTTTGTACATACACCTTTAGAAAAAATGAGCAGTGCTCTCAACTAGTAGGAATTAGAAAAAATCTTTTTGGAGGTAGCAAGTAGACTGAGCTAGCTTGCTAATCCAAGTTAAAACAGTTCAATTGATCAACTGAGCACCGAGAACAAGATTTAGCAAAATCTGAAACACTCCCATCATTTTTGGGGGCTCTATAGAGATTCAACTAGTGAGCAAAAAAACACAGATTTCTCACAAACGATAAAGTAAATGAAATCAAATTTTATGACCAGAAATTAAATTTTGAGTGCAATCCAAGGCAATCTAAAAATCTAAAAAAGGTTAAGTATAGCCCGAGAAATGTGCTTCTGAATTTACTATTCTGAGTGAGTATAGCAGAAAATAAAACAGAGAAGAAGTAAATGATGAATGTATAGCTTCACATATAATTACAACCACATTGGCAATGAATACTTGCACAATGGAGTAGGATGATAGAGCTATGGAGTAAGCTCTTCAATCTCTACAAATGAACATGAAGTGGACACGAATCGAGCGACTTCCTTCTCGCTCCTTTTATAGCTACTTTTGGAGGCAGTTTTGAATTTGAATTCAAATAACTTCACCTAAAAGTGATGCTAAGAATTAGGAAATATTCTCTCAACTGATGGATTTGTGGTTTTAGGTAGTTAGAGCCATGAATATCAAATTTACATCATGGATGACTTAATCCATTCTTTCTTTCACAATTACAAGATATAAAATATACTCTTTTACAAGAGGTGTTCATATGTCTACACATATGACTACAAATGAACATAAATCAAATCATATCAAGCATGTAGGCTTGGGTAAAATGCACCAACAACTCGCCCTCAAGCCTAACATGCTTGGTCTCCTAATAAGTCTTCAATTATCCTTGATTTCCTACAAGCCAATCATCAACTTGAATCTACTCAATTTTTTACCATCAAGAGCTTTGATCAACATGTCTTCACATTGCATATCTATAGAGATACGATAGTTGAATATCTTTGCTCATTAGCTTCTCCCTTAAATAATGGTAGTGAACTTCAATATGCTTGGTTCTAGCATGATATACCGGATTAGCTGCAAGATGTAGTGAGCTTGTGTTGTCACAAAAAAATGTGAGGTGTTGAAGAATGAAGTCCAAGATCTATATACAAAGATTCTAACCACATGATTTCTTGAGTTACATTAACCAAATCTCTATATTCGACTTTGTAGCTCAAGCGTAAGCACCACCTCCTTTACTTGTCAATCCATGGAGACGTGAGGACTGGTATGAAGACCACGAGCGAGTGAAGGCACAAGTGTGTGAGTGAAAGCACAGAAACATGCACACACATACACACACACACACAAGGTAAGATCAAAGAGAGGAACAATGGAAGGACTTTGATTACTAGAGAAAATCTATTAAAAAACTGAAATATACAACAAGCCAACCTGAAAAATGAGCTCTCTAGCTCTTTTTATAGTTTTTGGACTAGTTTTGGCCCAGTCTAGACCTAATGTCTGGCCTAGTTAAAAATTACGTTCCAAGGCTTGTTTGATGGCTCAAACGGAGTCTAAAAATTATGAAAATTGGTAGGATGATACTTCTAATGTTGCTGAAGCTCAAGGACTCCTTGGCTTGAACAAAATGGAGTTACAAAAAGGTGAAATGATATTTACAATGATTCAAGTGATCAAAATCACTATTTTTGTAGGGAATTCTTCTGAAAAATTGATATACACTTCTTAGAGCTCCCTACTTGCTCTCTCTTCTTCTGTTTCCACTTCTTTGATGTGCTTCCATGCTTCATGCTCGACCTTGAGTTTCAACACTCCCCTCCCCCTCTAGAGTCTGTCATTCCTGACAGACCCTTGATGTAGTGGTTGTTCCATGTAGTGCTTTGAGAGGTAGTGTCTATGGTGCATGAACAAGAGCCGTCCATTCTTCCAATTGGAGCAGGTTCAATTGTCTGGTTCTTCATTTTATCACTACAAGCCTTTGCAAGTTGTAGTCCCTTGGTGTGTGCGTCTTCCTTGGATTTTTGCATGATGATGTATCTGTGAGCTTTAAAAAGTTGCGAGTTGCTCAAAGGAGTTTTACAATACTAATTGTGAGCAGCTCTTGGCAACGGATTGCTTCCTTGCTCTTGCTATTGTCACCTTGATGTCCTCTAGTTCTTCCAAACATAGATTTTACACTTTGTATGTGAAGTACTTGTAACCCATAATGGATGATGGGTAAGTGGGTAAGTGCATTAGTGCATGAGTTGAACAAAATATGTGCCTTGTGCATGGCCTTGTAATGTGGCCCTATGTATGCATACTTGGGGAATGCATTGAAAGAAGTATGATGCAAGAAAGTGGGTCTTGAGCGAAATGCTCAAGGGTATGCTGACGAAGAGGTTTTCTAGACTATCATGGTTATAGATTAGGGTGTGCTTACCATGGTGAAAAGTTGGTTGATGTTTATCTCTTCATGTTGTTAGCCCATCATTGTGATGGACCATCTGCTAGTCTTGCGTTGTCGATGAATGTCCGTGTTGATGGTCCACTGATGAGATTCTTCTAGCACCTAGTCCTATCCCATCTCTTCAAAGCAACATTTGCAAAAGACTGAGAATTGAATTTTGTTATATTCCTTGACAGACAACATTGGGTAACTACACCACGCGTAGTTTCACATATTCTTTTTAACGCACCATAAGTAGGAGTCTTCTCACCCAGTATACATATAAGGATTTGTAGGGTACCAAAACTACTCCTTACAGATATCTCCTTGGATGCTCTCATACATACAATAGTTAAACATCTTTCAATTGCAAACCTTCAAGTTCTTCCTGCCTACAATAGTTTTGGATGACATGTTCATGCCAAGTTCTTGACATCTACCAGATAAGGTAGCAATAATATAATCTACAAGTTGAGACACACTTCTATCAAGATTGATAAGTGCCCAACCATCAATGGTTCCACATTCAAGGAAGCATGACTCAGTCATGTTCCAGGATCCACCCCTGGGAACAAGCTCTCTCCCTCCCTCTTTTGGTTTTTTTTTTGGGTACTAGAGGTACATAATGAAAATGTCATGATTAGATGTACCATAGATGAATGTGATTCATCTCTTCTTGTCCATGTGCATGAGGGGAGACTAAGGGTGTATGGGTGAAAAACAAAAAAGTGCCTATGCATGGTCTTATGATGAGACCCTATCTCATGCATACTCTAAGAAATGCATACAGAAAGCAATGGTGCAAAAATGGATAAATCTTGAGCAAAGTGCCCAAGGGTGAGACGATCATTATGCTTCCTCCAAATGTCCAACGCCAAGCAGCTTTTCTTTCCCATCAACCATTTGAAATGGATGATACCTTTGTCCACCAATCTGTCAAAAGAAAAATAAAAAGCAAATTTTTATGATGTATGAACATGTGCCCTCTGGGTGCCTGGGTTAAACTTAGCGTGCCTAATGTTTGGCCTTTGGATGAGGCCCTATTCGCATTCATACTTAGTGTGCATCTTGAACATATGTTGTGCATTGGGCAAGGTTGGGTTCGACACCCATGGAGGCTGCACGAAGAGGTTTTAGGCCGCCAATATGTCTTTGTTTTGCTTATCTTTTCCTTGAAGTTTCTCTTAAGATCTTGTTGGTGGTTCGGCTTGATTTCTTTGGATCCTTTGGTTAGAAGTGGTTTTTCTTGAAGATGAGGCGTGTTGGGTCTAGACCATGGATTATGGATGTTTTTGTGAGAGGATTGATTCTGTACAAGGGCTTTCTTTGGTACCCATATCATAGTGCGATCTAGTTGGGCTCTAAGTAATTTCTTGGCCACCCAAATTTGCTTGACATTATAAGGAAAATGTGATTTCTGTTTCTTGATGTAAGGGTCTTTTGGGCCTTCTATGTGAGTTTTTTTAGAAAACTCATCTTTACCTGGGGAATGCAACAAAGGTTGATCTTCTATATGCAAAAAAGGTTGATCCTCTATACATACATCATGCTTATGCAACGGATCCTTGGGTTGTGTGGTTTGAGATTGATCTAGAGATTCATCAATACATTTATCCTTATTACACATAGAATCTCTAGATGTGCAAATGGGTGATGGATTGTCATGACTGACCATAGATTTGACATCATTTTCCACATCGTTGATACAAAGTATTTGTTGATCATCTCCTTCTTGATGATCTGAGTGTAGATCATCCCTGCTTATGGTTTCTTGAGGGGAATCCAAGTTTACAAAAAGAGAGGGCCCTTCCACATTCCCCAAATACTTGGAGTCCTCCATTTCTCCATTTGCCAAGGTCACCTGTGTTTTACTCAAAGAAGGATTAGATACAAGCGCATGAGCGAAAAGACAATATTGTGCATTAAAAGCACAATCTTTGAAAAGATGATTATGTCCACAATTCTTACACTGCAGATAATCATTAGGATTTTCAATAGACATACATATAGAAGTGGGCATAATAGATGGACAAGGCACCTCAAATTCTTGATGATTTTTTGTAACAAACCTTTGAGTGCCAATGATCAAATCTTCATCTATAGCATCCATGACAAAGAATGTTTCCAAAAATTGCATATCATCCACCATAATTGGCAACACAACTTGACCCATGCACTCATAATGTTCTCCATCCATGAGGATAGAAGAATGAGTTTTTGGTTGAATGTTTTAAAAAATAATGGTCACTAGGTCAATATGAATTAAATTGCACTCACAATTAGGGTTGATAAAAACACCCATCCTTCTATGGTCATGTCCTATTTTTATGTGCACAAAAGTATAGTTCTATTCTCTTGTTGTAAATAAGGATCCTACTCCCTTAGATATTTCACCCCTTCCCTTGACTCCTTGCATTTTTTCTCTAGATGTTTCATCCTTATGTGAGATTATTTCATGCATTTCATGTTTATCTCCCTCCTTTTTTTTAATCTTGGCCCCTTTTCTTCTCTCATTTTCTTTTTTCTTTCCCAAGAAACAATTTTTCTCTCCCTTGGCTTTCCACCCCACCTGAAGGTCAACTTCAAAATAGTCTATCTAAAAATCAACGTGTTATTCTTATAAAAAAAACATTGAGTCCGTGTGGGATTCAAAACGAGCTTTCCAACAAGCTATAGAGCTCAAAAAATGGACTTTTGATGAAAACGTTATGTCAAAACAGGCTCTTGGGAGTCAAAACAGGCAAACAGGACCTTTTGGAAAAATCATGATTTTGGGGGGTCTGAAAATCGCGATTTTGGGGGGTCTGAAAATCGCGATACTGGACTCTTATGAAAATCGAGATTTTGTGAAATTATGAAAATCGCGATGCTGAGCAACCGTGAAAATCATGATTTTGTGAAATCATGAAAATTGCGATGCTGAGCAATTATGAAAATCGTGAGAAACACGATTTTGAATGAAAATCGTGAGAAATACGATTTTGAATGAAAATCGTGAAAAACTTGATTTTGAATGAAAATCGTGAAAAATGCAATTTTGAATGAAAATCGTGAAAAATGCGATTTTAAGTGTGATCACAAAATCGCGATATTGAATGAAAATCGTGTTTTCTCAAAATCGTGTTTTTGGCCTGAAAATCGCGATTTGTGAAAATCGCGATTTTGAGCCCACTGAAAATTGTTTTTTCTTAAAGTCATGTTTTTACTTGAAAATTGCGATTTTGGTTGAGAATCGTGTTTCTGAGAATCGTGTGATGAAAATCGCGATTTTGAGCCTTAATGAAAATCGTGTTGTTTGAAAATCGTGATTTTGCCTCAGAATCGTGTTTTTGAGAACCTTAGAGAATCGCGATTTTGAGCACAAGCAGAGAATCGCAATTCTAAGAATGACCTTAGAATCGTGTTCTTTTCAGAGAGCTTTTAGGTGGGAAAGAGAAAAAATTTGAATTTTATGAAATCGTGATTTTTCAATTAGAATCCTGTTTTTTGGCAGGAAATTCAAATTTCTGAGCATCGAGCAATGGCAAGCTCCGTATGTGTAGAAAATCATGAAAAAAACACAGGCCCTTGCACCTCCTAACTCTGCTCACACAATAATGCATGAAAAATGGTATGAAAATGGTGAAAATGCACTAAAACACAAGAATTTCTACGAAGATGAAGATGGAAGAAGATGGTTATGATGAAGATGAAGAAGAAAAATCAGAAAATGAACAAAAATGACAATTTTTTTACCTTCCAACCTTGCAAATCTACGATCTTACCATCACAATGCTCGTCCTCGAAGCTCTCTCCTCGGCAACGGTGCCAAAATTTGGTGTAGCTCAAGCGTAAGCACCACCTCCTTTACTTGTCAATCCACGGAGACGTGAGGACTGATATGAAGACCACGAGCGAGTGAAGGCACAAGTGTGTGAGTGAAAGCACACAAACATGCACACACATACACACACACACAAAGTAAGATCAAAGAGAGGAACAATGGAAGGACTTTGATTACTAGAGAAAATCTATTACAAAACTAAAATCTGCAACAAGCCAACCTGAAAAATGAGCTCTCTAGCTCTTTTCATAGTTTTTGGACTAGTTTTGGCCCTATCCAGACCTAGTGTTCGGCCTAGTGCTTATTTGAGGGATCACACGGAGTCTAAAAATTATGAAAATTGGTAGGATGATATTTCTAATGCTTCTCAAGCTCAAGGACTACTCGGCTTGAACAAAATGGAGTTACAAAAAGGTGAAATGATATCTACAATGGTTCAAGTGATCAAAATCACTATTTTTGGAGGGGATTCTTCTGAAAAATTGATATACACTTCTTGGAGCTCCCTACTTGCTCTCTCTTCTTTTGTGTCCGCTTCTTTGATGTGCTTCCATGCTTCATGCTGGACCTTGAGTTCCAATAGACTTCAATAGAAGATAATGCATTGTTGGTTGCTTCTTGGATGACCAAGAAATGATTTTTGAACCTTCAAATAATACATACTCCGATGTGCTTCTTCTATCATCTCTAGATCCGGCCCAATCTGCATCTGAGTAGGCCTTTAGCTCAATATCTGAAGTAAATGGATAAAATAAACCTTCATTCATTATTCCCTTTAGGTACTTGAGGACTCTGTTGGCCACTTCCATCTGTGGTCTTCTTGGCTTATGCATAAAGTGACACAATATGCTAACACTATAGCATATATCCACCCTTGTGAGTGTTGAATAGTTCAAACTTCCAACCAAGCTTTGATAGCTTGTGTTGTCTTCAATTGGCTCTCCTTCATAAGCACTAAGCTTATGATTTTGCTCCATAGGTGTACCTACACACTTGGTGTTTTTCATCTTGAACTTGATGAGCATGTCATGCACATACTTCCTTTGTGTGGTGTATATACCTGAACCTGTGTAGATTAACTCCAATCCAAGAAAATAAGTGACAAGGTCCAAGATCACTTATTTTGAACTCCTACTTCATTTGATTCTTTACATGTTTGATTGCTTCAAGATCATTCCCTATGATAATAATATAATCAACATACACACATAGATAGATCACTTCAAATCCATTCCTCTTTATGAACAAAGAGGTATCTGGCTTGCTAGCTTTGAATCGTTGGTCCTGCAAATACGTCACGAATATGAGATTCCAAGCTCTTGGAGCTTGCTTCAATCCATACAATTCTTTCTTTAATTTGCATACATAGTTAGGATGATGTGCATCCTCATATCCAGGAGGTTGTGCCATATACACTTCCTCAGAAATCCATCCATTTAAGAAAGCATTCTTTACATCAAGTTGATAGAGCTTCCAATTTCTAGATGCACCAAGACTAATGAGAACCCGAATTGTAGGCATTTTTGCAAGAAGAGAGAAAGTCTCCTCATAATCAATACCATGGGTTTGAGCAAACCCTTTAGTAACTAACCTTGCTTTATGTCTATTTATAATTTCATCTGGATTCCTCTTGATTTTGTATATCCATCGAGATCCAATTACCTTCATAGAGGCTTGTTAGGTACAAGCTCCCAAGTGTCCTTCTCCTTCAAGGCTTCCATTTCTTCATCCATTGCATCTCTCCAAGCTTTCTTGCTTTTTGCTTCTTCAAATGTGGTAGGTTCTTCATTGGTTGAATCCTTTGCAATGTAGATTGAGTGCTTGGTGACCAAAGAAGTATCATAACCATACCTCTTTGGTTTCTTCTTCTCCCTTGAAGACCTTCTAAGTGGTTGATGTGAGCTCTTAGATCCATATGTAGCATCTTGCATCTTTCCTTTACCTTTGCTCTTCCATAGCTTTAGTCTTTCCAAGTCTTCTAGGTCAATCTCCGAATCACTTTCTTCAATTTTGCTTTGACTCCTTTTGTTGAAGTGATGGAAAATCTTCATCCAAGTCATAAGGTAGCTTCACTTTCCTATCATAATCAAACCATGATTTTTTCTCATAAAAAATTACATCTCTACTCACAAAAAATCCTTTATTAGTTGGATTGTACAATCTATATCATTTTTGGTTTTGTTCATAACCAATAAATATGCGCTTCTCTGCCTTGGGATCCAATCTCGATTACTATGCTTCGAACAGGATATAAGATCATTTCCAAAGTCATAGCCAACAAAATTTCCAGCCATCTGAGAGCGTGGTTAAGCGAGGACCAAGGTTTCGTAAAAGGCAAGTCAATATTGGAAGCCATTATAGATGTTTGGGAAGGTCTTGACTTCATGAATGAGTCAAGACAAGACTTGGTTTTCCTCAAGATTGACTTTGACAAAGCTTACGATAAGTTGGAATGGGACTATATTCTGTAGTCACTTAATATTCTGTAGTCACTTAAAGATCTCAGATGAAGCAAAAAATTCACCAAGATAATCTCAACCCTTTTGGGTAACACGTCGAATCAAATTAATGTTAATGGCCAACTTTCGAAGGTAGCCAGCTGGTGGAACAACAGGTGGAAGCAAGTAATATCATAGGCCTCCGATTGCCCTAGGCCCATGCCCAGATCACCATGAGACTTTTTGCCGATGACATGAATGCGTTTGTCCACAACAATACTACCAGTCTAGAGGCATTCTGGAGGTGCCTGGATACTTTCTACGAAGGCTCTAGTTCCAAAGGCAACCACTCTAAGATCGCTTTCCGTGCTATCGTTGGGATCCAGCCTACCCTTCTCCTTGATCATCGATGTCAAAAAATCTCTCAAGGCCAAATTTTTTGGCTTCTTGGGATTCCCTTAGGTTTCATCATCTCTTCGGAGCAACGGTGGAATCGGGTCTTAGCTAGACTTGAAAGCAAGCTAAACTATTGGAGAGATATGCAAATCAATCTCGCGGGTCACACAATGGTTATCAACATGTTCCTCATTTCATCAACCATTTACTTCCTCTCTTGTTGGCGACCGAAAGAGCAAGAGCTCTCTAAACTGGAAAGCATTTGTAGAAACTTCCTTTGGATGGGAACCCACAATAGGAGGCGGGTGCCTAAAATCAGGTGGTCCATCTGCACTAGTCAAAGAGATAATGGGGGCCTTGGCATCCTGGACATCGGGTGCATGGCTAACAAACTTGTAGCGAAATGGATGATTAAGGCTTGGTGCAATCGAGAGGCCTCGTGGGCCAAGTTGATCTTTAGAAACAAGAACGACTTGACTTTCTTGGGATTCCTAAATTGGAAGAATCTTGACATTCTCACCCTTTTGTTTTCCCTGATCCCACTTTTTTCGAAAGGCTCGAATCTTGGGTGCTTGTTATGGAAGATTTGGAATAAAGTCAAAAGCTTCACCAAATTCACAAAATCCATGGACTTGTACATGGATATGCATGTACCCGACCTCAACACACTCATGGGCCAACTCTTCAATCATGAAGCAAAGATTAGCAAAGGTGGTGAGTCCTCAAGAGGTAATAAAACTTCTGCCTTATATTGTGATAAAGCTAAAGTCAAGGACAAGTGAAAGAATAAGAATAATGGAGACGAATGTATATCTTTCCAAGCAAACTCTTCAAGTAGAGGAAGAGCTAGAGGAAGAGGTAGAGGTGGAAAGCAAGGAAGGGGGAGATTCCAATCATCTCAACCTTGCAATATATGTGACTTATCTAATCATACTACTGAAGAATGTTTCAAGAACCTGAGGAACTCAAGATGAAGAGGATTCAATAGAGGTGGTCATGGATCAAATAGAGGCAAATACAATGGAGGCTACAACAACAACAACTATCAAAGTGGCCATAGAGGAAGAAGAGATTACAATAACTATGCAGAGGACCTAAGTCAAGAAGATTCATTATTGATTATGAATCTATCAGTGAGGAAGAGTAAGGATAATGATCACATCTTGTACATTGATTCGGGATGCTCAAATCATGTAGCAGGAAATGTGGCTTTACTTTTTGATTTGGAAGATCCTCACAACAAACATGAAGTGCAAAGAGGAGATGATACAAAGCACTCGGTGGAGAAGATAGGTAATGTGAAGACATCAGATGGGAATATGAACCTCTTAAGCAAAGTCTTGTATGTCCCTACAATTACCAAAAATTTAATAAGTGTTGGGCAGATTATTGAAAAAGGATTGCAGGTTAGATTCAACCAATTTATTGTATATGTTGAAGACCCAAGGCAAGGCTTTAGATAAACTGCCAAAAGAGAAAAGAAAGGAAGGCTTTTCACTTTTGAAGTGGAAGATACAAAGAACATAGCTTTATTTAGCTATGGATCTCAAACTCTCACAAAGTTGGAGATATGGCACAAAAGGCTTGCTCACATTGGTGAGAGGACACTCAAACAAATTTGCAGGGACCAAAGTGTACTTGGTTTGCCTAATATCACAAGGCAACACATGATTTATAAGTGTGAAGCTTGTCAATTCGGTAAGGCTCATAGAAAACCTTTCAATAGAAAGGGATATGTGTATCAAAATCTTTTGGACCCAATGCACACGGATGTGTGGGGTCCTAGTAAGGAGCCATCTATATCAAGCTCAAAATATTATGTGTCTTTCATAGATGATTGTAGCAGGTGGACTATTCTGTTTTTCATGAAGCACAAGGATGAAGTTTTTAATTGCTTTAAGAAGTATGTTACTCTTGTTGAAAACCAAATAGGTAGGACTTTGAAGAGACTTAGATCAAATGGTGGAAGAGAATACTTCTCTTCTGAATTTGATGCCTACTTTCATGAAAGAGGCATTAAAAGGGAAGTCACTACAAGGTATACACCCGAACTCAATGGTCTAGCAGAGAGGAGAAACAAGGCTATTGTTGAAGCCGCAAGGTCCATGCTCAATGAAAAGAGATTGCCAAACTACCTATGGGCAAAGGCTATGTCTACAGCCACATATCTCATAAAAAGACTTCCATCTAAGTCACTAGGTGGAACCACTCCATCTAGTGGCTATGTCTACAGCCACAAATCTCATAAAAAGACTTCCATCTAAGTCACTAGTTGGAAGAGAACCTGCAATAAAAGACCAAACGAAGAGGGTCTTTTCGTTTGGTCTTTTATTGCATGTTGTAAAATCAGCATGCAATAAATAGCCAAATGAAAAGACCCTCTTCGTTTGGTCTTTTATTGCATGTTCTTTTTACATCTAGCTGCCTCTATTAGTGTAAAGAAGACCTAAAAAATCAAGATCCAAAAGTTACATCACCCTACTCAGAATCGCAATTCTGTGCGAAGGCTCAAAATCGTGATTTTTAGAAACACGATTTTCATGAGAAAATCGTGTTTTATATGATTGTGAGCAATCGCGATTGCTTGGAAATCCAAAATCATGAAAAATAGGATTTTTACTCAAAATCGTGAAAAACATGATTTTCATCCAAAGTCGTGAAAAAACACAATTTTGGATCAAAATGAGTAAAAACACAATTCTGTGCACAGAATCGTGAAAATCACGATCGTGGACTCAAAATCATGGAAAACACGATTTAGGTCCCTAATTGAGAAAAACACAATTATATAAACATCAAAATTGTGATTTTGGTGCAAACCAATAAACACGATTTTGAACCATAACTCTTCTTGTCCAAAATCATGAAAAACACGATTCTAGACCAGAATCCTGAAAAACACGATTCTCAACCAAAAACGTGAAAAATGCAATTTAGGAACTATACCATGGGAAACACGATTTTGAGTAATAACAAAAGTTAACACCTCATTGGACACACCAACATCGTGATTTTTCTTGAAGCAAATCAAGAAAACACGATTTTGATCAGAAAATCGTGATTTTGACAAAACCCTATTTTTGACTTGAAAAAATAAGGCATATACTTTGAGTAAGTCTAAGGTGTTACACGTATATAGTTTGTGAAATAAAAGCCTTGTCAATACATAAATCACCAAAATCGTGATTTTTAGTAAAACACGATTTTGATCCAATTTGATAAGGAAACTCATTTTCTATATGAGCTTCTTGAGCAAATAGTCAAACTCCATAGAATATATAGTCTATTGGAAAGAAATTGTAATTTCCATCACAGAAACATTATAAAAACAACAAGATTCTGGTTTCAAGCTAGAACACGATTTTGGGTTGTTTGGAGAAGAAAACTCAAGTTCTAGTTGAGTTTCTTATTTTAAGAGCCTTGAGTTCCACAAGATTAGGAAATCTTGTGGAGAAAAAATAGAGTATCACCTCAAAGTCATCATAATAATACCAAAATCGTGATTTCAGGTAGAAACACGATTTTGGTCAATTTAGATAAAAAACGTCAACTTTTAGTATGGGTTTTTGGTAAATCTACATAAACAAAAGGAATTTCACAGATTTTAGATAATAAAAGTTCTAAAATTCACATATACATTGAAAATTCTGGTTTTTGGGGAAAACATGATTTTCATCAAGAAAAAAAAATCAATAATAAAACAAGTGCATATACAAGGGAGAGTCCATCTAGAGAACTAAGGAGAAGTGGGAGAAGCTACAAAACATTGCAAGCACTCAAAGTAAACAAATTAGGATTTGTCCTAGAGGAATTTCGGAAATAGGTCAATTGTTGAAATTGTGAGAGTTTTGAATGGTTTTGAGATCATGCACTAAACTATCACATCTTCAAACAAATTTGCAACCACAAGGGAACTCATATCAGAGTGATTATCGGGAGGAGGAGTTAAATCACACAATCAACATGCAAAACCTAAACATGGGAAATGAGAGTCTAGACATAGATGACTATAGGAATATCCTCAAATACATGTACACAAATAGGTTTGGAGCCTATGTGTACTAGGATGGCATGCATAAGTCTCTCATTAGGTTGAGAGACTTAGATATTCCTCTGAATTTGATGCCAGTGGCATAATTCAGAGACAGTAGATATGAGGATAGACAAGGATGTGTCCACATATTTGCACATGATCCAAAAAATTCTAATGATCTTGGTCAGTGTGCAGATAAGAGACCTTCGGAGCAAACCTAGGGCTAACAGATATGCCAAGACCAAGTAGGAATCACACTCCCATTGAGTCACAAAAGGAAAGAAGAGCATATACCTCTCCTAATCCTTTTGAAAAGGAAGAAGATGAGATGCCTTAATTTCCAATTAGAAGGAGGCCACAATGGCAAAACCAAGGTAGGATGCTCAGACCCTATCAGGTGGCCAAGTGCATGAAAAACCAGTATGAGGGTTACTGAGATCCTCATGCACATGCTACTGAGTTCAGACAGTTGATTAGGGTTGAAGAGGTAGAGGACTATAAAGCTCAATTTGAATCTTTTGGCCTAACCTTAACTGGTCCAACATGGTCTTGGTTTATCCCATTCAGGAAGGAAATGTACCCTGACATAGAGTCATTTCTTGACGTCTTCATAGGGGAATTTTCCAAAACTGGAATCAAGCATAGTATAGCAACTTTGATACATAGTTTAAAGCAACAAAAAGATAAAAATGTGAGAGAGGTTGCTAGAAGATTTAAGAAATACATTGATAGATGTCCAAAAGATGTACCTTGAATGGCTAGACAAGTTTCCTTGTTCATAGAGGGACTGAGAAGCGCGCAATTGAGAACTCTGGTGTATTATAGAAGATTTCCTAACCTAGGAGCCTGTGTCAAAGAGGCCATAGATCTAGAGGATAACACGGGACAAGATCTCATGGCATTTGACCAGCCAAGACCAAATGAAGATAGGATACCTCCAACAGAAGAATTAGCAAAAGCTATTGCAAAAGCCTTAGATGCAAACACAAAAACAAATTTGGTAAATATAAGACTAACACCAAACAAGAAATGTTTCAATTGTGGGGAGAACCATCAAACATATCAATGCCCGCATCAAAAACCTCAACATTTGCAAGACAAGAAAACACTTAAATACTGTACCCTAGAGAGAAAATGGACAAATCACACTAGGGATGAGTGTTTCTATAACAAGCAACCTATCAGAGAGAAGGAGTATACAAACCACTACAATCCACAAAGAGAATTAGGGTTTGTTGAACAACCTAGACTTGTGTTGGGACAACAACCACCATTACCAACAATTGTAGTGCCGGTAAAGTACACTCTTGTGGAAGAGGAAAATCCAAGACCTAGACCAACCTATAGGGATGAATATCACTCTTTTGAGGGATATCAAGAAGAATTGGAAGATAGTGATTTAAGGGAACCACATCTACAAGCCTTAGACTTGGGTGATGGAAGAATTGAAATGGACACAGCTATAGTCATGTATATAACTAACAATTATATGTCCAATCAAAGATCCTAGTTTAAGGGTAGTCAAAAGATAGCCTGTTATAGATGTGGGGGAGAACACTTCATTCGGGATTGTCCACAACCTCCAACATTGAGAGTAGAGGGAGCTTTTTGTAAGGATTGTGGTAGGGATCATCTAATCAAATACTGTCTAAGAAATCCGTAGAAACAACAGAGCACATCTAATAACATACCATTAAAATCAGTACATATAATGGAACAAGAAGGCTTGAGTGGAAGTGAGCCAATAATATTACATGCAATAACTAGAGCTCGGTCCAAGGAGCAGGGCATGATACTTGACACACATTCTTTGGACAATAAGAAAAACCTATCTTCAAACGAGAGGAAAAATAGACAAAAGGGTAGATGGGAGAGAACGACCAGAGAAGGAAAAACTCTAACACCAAATGAGGAACCAGTTGATAATTCAAACCCTAGACAACATCAAAACAAAGAGAAAATAGTAAAAGGGAAGAACTCAAAGTGCTTGAACACCTTAATGGAAGCTTATAAGGGTAGGATAGAAGAGGGACCAAACCCTACAAAGCGTATAACAGCCTATCCTATGCCAGATATTGAGGAGGAGAGAATGCAAAGGTGCAAACAAATTATTAGAGAAACTCAACACAATCTGGAGCAAATTGAAAATCAAATGGAGACATCTATTGATTGAAATTCACAACCATCCAGGAAAGGTGTATATTTAGATGGTATTATTGTGACAAGTGATTATATGAATGGCATTCAAAGGATCCAGACACACATGCAAGAGGAGTTCAAAATCAGTGACTTAGGTGAGATCACATATTTCCTAGGTATGCAAGTGATTTATACAGATGAAGGGATGTATCTAACTCAAAGAAGGTACATTGAAGACCTACTTTGCAATTTTAGAATGGAGAACACAAAGCTTGCAAGTACACCTTTGGAATTGAGCCATAAACTAAGTGTTTTTGAAGGTGAGGAGATTGATGATCCTAAGGAGTATCAAAGCTTAGTTGGTGGCTTGATATATGATACTCACACAAGACCAGACATATCTGATAGTGTGGGAGTGCTTAGTCAATTCATGCACTCACCTAGAAGGCCACACATGGATGCTCCAAAGAGAGTACTCAAGTACCTCCAAGGGACACTTAATCAAGGTATTTGTTATCCTTACTCTTTAGATTTAGATATCAAAATCTACTTAGATGCAGATTGGATCGCTAGAATATGGTCAAACTCTACTCTACATTGCTCAATTTCACATTTTCTACAAATCCAATCAAATCTTCTATGTTTTTGCTAGTCAATAATGTTTTCTAAATAACAAGGATGCAATGTAGGGTTTCCCCACTTTTATCAAACAAATTTTATGCATATTGCTACATCTATTCCACTGTTTAAAATGGATTTGGTAGTGTGCCCATTCAATGAGATAGGCAAGCATATATTTCCATCATTTCCTCGTTATATTCCCCTCCCTTTGCAATGCCACTTGTTTTAAATTCAAGTTATCTATCGCTAGTTAAGGCTCTTAGCTCTTGGCTTGAGTAATGTGTGGGTCCACATGTTTGGTCATTTTTTCTAGAAGTCTGGAAGTTTCTATATTATAAGGATGCATTTCACCTATGTATTCTTTAAGATCTCAAGGTTGGGTGTACTATTTTGTGTTTTGGCTATTGGAAATCCAACAAAAAATGCCTTTTAACTATTGATTTTCTTTCATACTCTCCATTGGGTAATGAAAACTCTAATAAATTTTAATCTTCATCTACAAAACTGTATATCTATAATAAAGTAGGTCTATGGTCTAAAGGTCGGATCGGTTTAGACAGATATAAAATTGGATACCATTTGATCATTTGTGTGTATGACCAAAGATCTCGAGTCTAGACTTACTAGGAGATCATGTGCTCTTGTAAACAAGTGATCCACTTGGCTTCGTGGTTAAGTCTCAAAGGTGTGAAGGAGGAGGTCTTTGGTTCAATCCTCATGGGGCACATGGGGAGAGTGTTTTGCCCAAAGAGATCTAGAGCCTTCTAGAAGCATTCACTTGAGTTAGCTCGAGTTAGCTGGGACACTTGGTGCACATGCACTTACATGGCCGACACATGTATGGTTAGTATCCACGTGCCCAAGAAGGCACTCCCCTGGAGAGAGCTATATATAGAGGAATATCGTTGGGAGGAGAGTCATCTCTCTAGCATGTGGTGGTCCTAACTCTTAGTTTCTTACATTGGTATCAGAGCATGGTTGCGTTTTCATGGAGATCTTGCTCTCATCATCTTCCTCAAGCATTCGTAATGCGCTTTTGTTCTCATAAATCATTCTCTTTCATTGGTTTTTCATTCACACGTGTCTTCTCCTCGGAGTGATGCTTAGAGAAGAAAAATTAAGTCTACCTTTTACAATCCTAGACTTCTATAATCGTCGAGATTCGAGCCCAAGACCACTTGAGTAGGATGTTTCACTTTAACCACAAGCCCATAGGACTTTCGTGCAAATGTCATCATGATAAGTGGAATCAGGCTCATGATAACTTTTATGAAATGTGTGCAGTCTATAGGAATCAAACCAATGAGCTATAGATGTCCAACGACTTGCTCTAGCATGAGAGCAACTATGTGTGCTTGAATTGTTTCAGTCATCTTATTTGATATCTTCAATCGAATATTATTTTTTGCTCAAGTCGACTATGTCTATGATAGAAAAAGTATTTGCAAAAAAGGTAGCAAGTAGACTGTTTGTGCATGGATGCTTGGATGCATGCACAATAAGCTCAAGATTTGCTTGATTTTATTTTGGTGCATGAAAAGAAAGAAACATGCAAACACATGAATGCACTAACATGCATTTGCATGCAAGAACATGCATGGAACATGATGAAGCATGGTTTTGTGTTGATTTTTTGCTTATTAGTTGAGCAAATGTACTTTCCTAATCATTACCTACTTTTCTAACTCAAGTTAGACAGTTAGGGAAAATGGAAAACTAGTTAGTTGCAAATCTCTTAGATGTTATGCAACTCAAGTAGCTAGTTCACTTTTTCTTGAAAGTGATACTTAGATATCACATATTAAGGTTCATGCTAAGGAAAAGTAGGCTCATTGAAATTCAAGCATTCAATTTTCTTGCTTATCTAAATAGCAAGAAAATAGAACTACTTGCAAACTTCCATGAGATTCTAAGTCTATGAAAAACTTATAGAATCCAAACGAGAAGCTTGGATGTAAAAATTCATGCATCCAAGTAGGATGATTTGGGATGATTTTTTTAATTATATCCCAAGACATGATAGCAATAAAATAAAATCAAATAGAACTTAAACTAATTGAACTCTTTAAGCTCAAAAGATAGTTGAGATGTTCTAAATTTGTAAAAACCATAGAGTTTTTGAAGTTTTCACTTTGATTTCATCCTAAGGAGTGATGAAAATTAGAGACATGATTAAAAATTAGCATCAATTAAACTTTAACATTCAATAGATGGATCCTTGGTTCCATGACTGCATCTCTGCTACGAATGCAAAGTCGTAAGAACATTAGGGGAAAAAATGAACCCTGCATGGGCCTTTTAGATTAAGGAGTGATTAGCAATGGACCAATGAGAAGAGGGTGGTGGCCACAGTCTAGTCCCTTAATCATATAGACTAGGCATAGGCTTCCCTGGTTTTTGTGTGGTCAAATATGAGAAAACCGGTTAGAACTCGTGGTTTTGCTCATTTGAATGGTTTTGAAAGCCCTGCAAATGCATTGTAGCCCTTGGATTAGCTCATAGATCCAAAGGATGAGATTGAATTGCAAAAGTCAAGGCATCCTTCCATTTGGACCCTTGGATTGGGAAGGCTTTCAATGGCTAAGATTTGTGAGAGCTTCAAATGGGCGCCTTTCAACAAGGGCCATTGGATTGAGCTTCAAATCGGAAGGCTCACATCAAATTTCGAAATTGAACGGCACTTTCAAGCTGGTCCATTGAATCTCTCACACATCTAAAGGTGGATATTGAAGCCCCACAACATCAAGGTGCGCTTTTCCCTTGGCCCTTAGATGAGAATCTAATCTAATGGCTTAGAATCTTGCCCTAAAAGACTTCAGTGCCAACTGCGCTCACCCGCTTGATGAAGGCCATATCCAATGGCTCCAATTGCTCCTGAAAAGTGGATCAGCCCCAAATCCAGGCTCCCCTTGGATGTGAATGGATCGGACAGCCAAAAAACATGCAGAGATTGATAAAAAACTCTGCGCAAGTACTTCCAAACTCTCATGAACTGAAATGATTCTCTCTCTACAATTTTACGCATTTAGATCGTAGCCAGAGCATCCAAGGGTTCAAAAGATCCCAATTTCTTTAATTCAAATATAAAAGCTATAAAGTTATTTTTTATTTGAGAATACCACTAGTGGTTTCCTATGCCACTTTAATCTCCTTGATTAAGCATTTTAATCCCTAAAAATTAGGAATCCTTACAAGGCCCATGCAGGGCTCATTTTTTCCCCTAATGAGATGGAAAAACTTAAAAAGAACTCTTTCAAGGATTAGAAAATTATTCTTGGTTTTTTTAAGCTAATTATGGCTTAAGAAGAACCTAAGTCAACATGATCTTTAGGAATTAGGATACTTCCTAAAGATAAGCCAATAAATGAAATAATTTGGTTAACTATCTTATTAGTTGAGAAGATGTATCTTTTGGACAAGCTCTTGATAAAACTCAATTATTAAGGTCTTCCAACATATTGATACATTATCACTTCTAGGAAAGAAGCGCAATGATTCTTAAGTGATAAGGAAGACCATGAAGTGACCATGAAGTGTTCATAGTAAAAGTATTATACATTGGTGCAATCACAAAAGATGCTTGTACTTTAAAATAGAAATGTTAAAAGTACTCTAGTAACATCATATGATTGAACAATGATAATAATTTTTCA
Organism: Ceratopteris richardii; assembly: GCA_020310875.1. Classification (NCBI taxonomy): domain Eukaryota; kingdom Viridiplantae; phylum Streptophyta; class Polypodiopsida; order Polypodiales; family Pteridaceae; genus Ceratopteris; species Ceratopteris richardii. The sequence goes on from CM035410.1 coordinate 112,428,687, forward strand.
AACTCTAGAATAAGAACACATGTAAATGAAAGTTTGAGTTAAACTTTCATCAGGAAATGGGAAACCATATCCTTTAGTGTGATTCTCACGATGTGAACCATTCAAGCAATAAAGTTTTGAGTCTTTTCCAAAAGTCAATAATTTCTTTTTAAATCAAAGCAAAAGATTCCATGATGAATCATTTGCTTAGTGTTGTTTGATTCCTTGGAATGAATCTCAAGATTTTGAGAGAATAAATTCTCAGTGGATGTGAGAAGGGAATTCTTCAAGTAAGTTTAGCAGTAAGCAGTTCCCAAGAATTCCCAAACCACAGGTAGTGTCACTCAAGTCCAATGATTGCTATAACCTAAAGGTATATCAAAGATTCTTAGTTTTGGAATCTGAGAGGCATCATCATATGCTCAGACTTGAGTTGAGGGAAAGATCTTTGTAAATCCTATAGGTAATCTATAAAGCCTTAAACAAGCTTGAGAGATCTTAATGATAAAGACTAAGTCTTTATTTTATCACAAGGTTAACAAGACTTGATCAAGCTTGGCAAGGTTTGTCCAAGAAATTGCGATTGGAACTACGTTGAAATTTACCCAAGTATTGGCAATCGAATTCCTTTTCGAAAATTTTCACTCAAGTTCCATTTATTCAATGAAAATGTGTGAAAAGAGTAAGCTGCTCCAAGGCTGAACAAAGTGAAATATTCCAAGTAATTTGCACATGGTAATTAAGTCTATGGAAGATAAAACATAGATTTTACCTATCTTTAAAGGGATTTATTAAAGATAAATCCAAAAACATTAGCAGATACTTAGACTTAAGCAATAGAGAGATTCCTAAAAAATCCTCGAGGTAGCTACTTAAAGCTTTAGAAATAAAGGAATCTAAAGACAAGAAGTAAACAACTCTTGTCACTACAAAATTCATCAAGTATAACCAATCATACTTGAATTGAAAGAATTCAAGAACTTGGAATGATAATTGGTTTTTCTTTCGAAAACCCTAGATAAGAAGGATGGATGTTCCATCAAAAGATTTTCAAGTTTCCATGGTAAAAGCATGAGATCGTGAAATGATCATGTGAAGGAAGCAATACCTAGAATATCAAGTTAGAGGTAATGCCTGAAACTTCAAAATTCTTTTGAAGAGTTGAAGTAAAAAGGTAATCTATCAAGATATGTTTAGACTTTAGGATAAGTATCATCCATATATTAATGTGAATATAAAATAGGGTGGTATGGGACACCGGATTTTATACTCTGATTGATGTAGGAAAGATGGTATTGTTGATATATTTAGGTAGTGATGTGTGTGAACACTCTAGGACCGCCGGGGCACTTTTTTCCCTCTTTAGGAGGTTTTTTTCCCCCGGCTTGTATATACGCCTATTGCCCTAATGGGCTACTTATCTTTGTACATTCTCTAGTAATACATTCAGTCTTGTGTGTTGTACTCCAAGCTTCTTCTTCTTCCTTGTGCTGTTCACGTGCTTTCGCAGACGTCTAACTCCAACAATTGGTATCAGAGCAAGTCGTTGCTTCTTCTAGGGCACCGTCGACACTCCTCCGTTTGCAATCTCAGTTTCGCACAAAATTTGGTGAGCATACTCAGGGTGTTTCCGAGATCAAAACAGCTTCGCTGTGTGGTGCCGAAATCGCGATCTGAGCTCGTTTCGGCCTCCGAACGCACTATCACAGTGCTTGTGCAGGCTATTTCGTCCTTTTATGCCAAAGGTATATACCAGTTTCTGTTCGCCAGTTTAAGCGTCTCGAAGTCTGCTACAGGTCTAGCAGAACTCATCTCGGCAGTTCTGTTCAACTTTTTGAGATACAGTCAATTTTTTGCATCAAGGTATTTTAGTCACCGGCCATGGCTGAAAGCAGTGATGTATTCCGTATGTTGGCTGTTGAGGATAAGTTGGATGGTACCAACTACCCATTATGGGCTTATATGATGCGACATGTACTAGTTGCAAAAGGATTGTGGAACATTGTGCAGGGTGTTGAAAGACGTCCTGTTACACCTGTAACGACAGGTACTGCAAATACAGGTGTTGGAGCTGATGAAGATGGTGTCGAAGATGATATTCCACAGATTCCTGTTCGTGCTGCTGTTTCTGTTGCACCTACTGCAGAGAAGATTCGTTGGGATGGTAGAGATGCCCAGGCACATGCATTGATAGATTTGTCTGTCAAACGTGCCATTATTCCTCACATTCGCTCTTGCAGAACAGCAAAGGATGCTTGGGATACACTTACCACTTTGTACCAGGCTAGGAATGAGGCTCGTGTAGCTTACCTCCGAAAACAGTTGGAGAGTGAGCAAATGAATGAAGGTGATTCGATGGACAGTTTTCTTACAAAGATCAAAGACCTGAAGGAACAATTGATTTCTGCTGATGAGGTTATACCAGATAGCTCACTTGTGCAGACCGTTCTGAATGGCCTTCCTGATTCATATCAGAGTTTTGCCTCTACTCTTCGATTGATGATGAAAGGCAATCCGAATGCCTTGTCATTTGAGGAATTAGTCTCTGTTCTGTTGCAGGAAGATCAGTCCAGGCAGAACAGGTCCATTATGCATGTTGCAGATCAAGCTTTCCTGGCTAGTCAGAAGGGCAAAGGAAAATGGAGCTCTTCTACTAGTAAGCAGAAATCTACAAATGCTGCACAATCGAAGAACCAAGATAAAGATGAGAAGAAATCAGAAAAGCAGAAATTGTTCTGCAAGTACTGTAAAGGAAATGATCATATTATAAAGAACTGTCCAAAATTGGCTGCTAAAGAGGCAAAGAAGAAAGAGGCTGGAATGGTTGTTGCAGAGGCCTCTACACCAAAAACAGAGTCTGCAAATCTTGTGCAGGAAGAAGAATGGGCGTTTACTACTGTTTGCAGTTTTGATCCATCTTCTCATGATCAGTGCATGTCTGCAGTAGACTCAGATGTTTGGTACTTTGACAGTGGGGCAACCAAACATATTACCTCGCAGCGCAGTTTCTTCTCTTCACTCGAGCCTGCCCCTATAGGGAATACTGTCACATGCGCCAATAACTCCTCTTATCCTGTTATGGGAGTTGGTAAGATCATTCTGACTACTGCTGATGGTAGTTCTTTCACTTTGTCAGATGCTTTATTTGTGCCAGGGATCAAAAAGAACCTGTTATCAGTTTCTGCATTAGCCAAGATTGGCTTGGTTGTGAAATTCGTTGATGACAGGTGTACAGTCCATGATCTCTCAAATGGCGATGTGATTATTGCTTCTGGCATTTTATGTCGTGGGCTGTATAAGCTCATAGACTATGAAAAATCTATGAATGATTCGGCATGTGCAGTTCATGATTCTCAGGCTATGTCAGATGCAAAGCTTTGGCATGCACGCTTTGGTCATCTGAATTTTGCTAGTTTGTTACGCCTGCAGAAATCTGAAATGGTGTCCTCTTTGCCCAAACTTGAGGCACCTGGAAAACATGTTTCTGAAGGCTGTATTTTGGGCAAAATGCAGCGTTCTTCCTTTCCAAAAGATGGTTCAGTTCGGGCTATGCAGAAATTGCAGCTTGTACATAGTGATGTCTGTGGTCCTATGCAGACACCCTCTTTTGGAAATTACCTTTACTTCGTGACTTTCATTGATGATTTTTCCAGGCATGCATGGGTATATCCACTCAAAGCAAAGTCCAAAGTGTTCATGTGCTTCAAACAGTTTTTGGTTTTGGCTGAAAATCTGTCAGCATGTAAAATGGGCACCCTCCGTTCTGATCGAGGGGGGGAATATATGTCTTCAGATTTTAATGCATTTCTGGCTGAACGTGGGATAAAACACCAGTGTACAGTGCCGTATACACCTCAACAGAATGGAGTTGCTGAACGAAAGAACATGTCACTCATGGAGATGGCGAGGTGCATGGTCAAAAGTCAGGCTTTACCACATAGTTTCTGGCTTGAGGCTGTCATGTGTGCAGCATATGTACTGAACAGGTGTCCCACGAAAGCGTTGCAGTCTATCACTCCATATGAGGCTTGGCATGACCGCAAGCCATCTGTTGCTCATCTGCGTGTTTTTGGTTGTTTGGCATATGCATTAGTGCCTGAACAACATCGTAGAAAATTGGATGATAAGGCAGTAAAATGTATTTTTGTTGGGTATAGTTCTGAAAGTAAAGGCTATCATCTGTATCATCCACAGACTAAACGCATTCTGGTTAGCCGTGATGTTGTCTTTGTGGAAGATGCTATTCAGCCATTGCTTTCATGTACTAAGGAGACATCTGTTAGCTCCAAAGACATGTATGATACTTTGATGCCTCTTTTTACAGGTGGACAGGCTAGCGCTGGTCCTAATGAGGCAACTTCTCAGCCTTTGCAGGTTTCATATGATGATGCAGATCATTCCATTTCTGATGCAGATTTACAATATGCACTTGTTGATGAGAGAGCTGATATTGAACAGGCAAAAACTATGCCAAAATGGCTGGTGCAGACTTTGCGTGACAACAAATTAGATGCACCTTTGTCATATCGTACTCGTTCAGGCTCTCATAGTACCTCCTTTGCATCAGATTGCTATGCTATGGCTGCATGTAGTCTCTATGATGAGAATGAGCCTGTTTCTTTTGATGAAGCACAAAATTCAGAAAATTGGATGGCTGCTATGCAATCTGAATATGATGCTATAATGAAGAATGGTACATGGTCTTTATGTGACTTGCCTCCTGGCAAGAAGGCCATTGGCACTAAGTGGGTATACAAGCTGAAGCGTAAACCTGATGGTATAGTTGACAGGTATAAGGCTAGGCTTGTTGCAAAGGGTTATGCGTAGGAAAGAGGCATTGATTTTGATGAGACCTTCTACATGCCGTATGACTACTGTTCGGAGCATTTGTGCACTTGCAGCCCATCATGGTTGGAATGTACATCAGTTGGACATTAAAACAGCATTTCTGAATGGTGACTTGCATGAAGAAGTGTATGTTTTTCAGCCCCGTGGCTTTGTGCAGAAAGGGCATGAAAACCAGGTGTGCAGGTTAAAGAAGGCGTTATATGGTTTAAAGCAAGCACCACGTGCTTGGTATGAGAAAATACATGCCTATCTGATTGCACATGGTTTTGAGAACAGTCCAACTGAAAGCACCTTATATGTTAAGCGTGCTAATGATGTGCTTTTGATCATTGTTGTCTATGTAGACGACATGCTGCTCACTGGTCCTCTTGAGAAGCATATTGCTGATTTCAAGGCTGATTTGCATGCCTCATTTGAGATGTCTGATTTGGGGCATTTGCATCACTATTTGGGCATTCAGTTTATGCAAGTTGATGGTGGAATGGCTTTGTGTCAAACGAAATATATTGACACATTATTGCAGCGTTTTGGCCTTGAAGACTGTAAGCCTATTGCCACTCCTATGGAGACAGGTTTACGATTGAGTCTTCATGATGCTGGAGATGCATTTGGTGCTGTTCTCTATTAGCAGGCTGTTGGATGCTTGATTTACTTATGCATTACTCGGCCAGATATTCAGTTTGCTGTCTCACAGATGAGCAGGTTTATGCATTGCCCAGGAGTCACGCATTGGAAAGCGGTTAAGCGCATCTTTCGCTACTTGAGTGGTACTCGGCTACTTGGGTTGTTTTATCCCAAGGGGGGATCACTACCGCCAGATTTGCATGCTTTTTCTTACTCAGATTGGGCTGGTTGCTATGACACTCGTGTGTCCACCAGTGGTTTTTGCTTCATGGTTGGTAGCTCATGTATATCTTGGTTGAGCAAGAAGCAGCCTACTGTGGCCACTTCGAGTTGTGAGGCTGAGTATAGGGCAGCTTTCATAGCGACTGTTGAGTGTGTGTGGCTCAGACGCCTTATGGCTGATTTGGGTGTTGGCCAGTCTTCTGCCACCACCATCTTCACTGACAGTCAGAGCGCATTGGCAGTTGCGAGGAACCCTGTGTTCCATGCTCGCACTAAGCACATTGAGGTGCATTATCACTATGTCAGGGAGAGGTTCTCTGCTGGGGAGATCAGCTTGGCATATGTGCCCATGCAGGAGAACATTGCAGACCTTTTCACAAAGGCTCTGCCCAGGGAGAAGTTTGAAGCTTTCCGCAAAGCTTTGGGCTTACTTCCTTTTGTGGAGTGATTTCCACATAGCTCGGCACTTCCTTATACATGAGTGCCAGCTCCTTGTTCACCGCATCACTCCCAGGGGGGATTTGTTGATATATTTAGGTAGTGATGTGTGTGAACACTCTAGGACCGCCGGGGCACTTTTTTCCCTCTTTAGGAGGTTTTTTTCCCCCGGCTTGTATATACGCCTATTGCCCTAATGGGCTACTTATCTTTGTACATTCTCTAGTAATACATTCAGTCTTGTGTGTTGTACTCCAAGCTTCTTCTTCTTCCTTGTGCTGTTCGCGTGCTTCTGCAGACGTCTAACTCCAACAGGTATGGGACATCAGACCATGGGATGATAATTATCTTTTGGTCCTAGAATGAAGCTTGAAGATAGATTTGATCCTCAAGGGAATTAAAAAATTCAAAGGAGAATTTTATATTCAAGGAGGATAATATAATGATCCCAAAATACTTCATGAGTAAGGAAGCAGAAGATATGAAGTTAGTAATTTCCAAGATGTTCTTTTTCAAGATGAAGCAGAAGATATTTGCTCTTATTTGAATATGAAAGACTTCAAGATAAAGTGTCGATTCAAAGGTATTTAATAAATTTTTGACAAAGTAGGACTTTGACATTGAAATGATCCTTTCAACTAAGGAATAGATTGACTAAATCCAGCAACAAGTTCCTAGTGTAACTTGGTAAATTCAATCCTTTGACTCAAAGAAATGCACAAGAATTGCATTCCCAGTAAGTAGTCATAAGCATTGAATATAGGCATGAACCGAGTCTAAAGTGAAGCATTATTTGAGTAAAAAACTCATCAATAGAATCTCATTGGGTCGACACAATGATGTTGGATAGCACAGTAGTATCTTGTGGTTGGATGATATTTTAGATTTTGCTCTGAATCTTTTTGAGAATCTAGTTTATTTCTCTCAAAGATAGAAAAAAATGCTTTGATACCTTCTTGAAACTGATCTTTAAGAAAAACTCTTGAATCATCAAGAAATTGACTCCTTGCAAGTTTACATATCTTTTGAAGTTTGAATTGGTTGTATAGAGTTTTAATTCTTTCTTTTTGCTTTCTAAATCTTTTGGATTTGGCTCAAATATGGTATCATGCCGGTTACTAACTCTGGTGAGCCGTATCCGAAGTATAGGAGAGATCGACAGCCCTGGGAGATATCAAATTTATTAGGAACATCCTCAGGAGGCAGAAGCACAGATCGGTTAAGTCCAGTCATCGAAGAAACGAAGCACGTTAGCAGTGATTCCGGTAGTATTCCCGCAGAACATACTGCAATTCCGGTAGATTTTGGTGTGATTTCAGCACAGTCTGTAGAAGATACAGTAACTTCAGAGTCTACAGGAACGCAGTGTGCAGTTGATCCGACACCGTCTGGTCAAGATTCAAACCTCTCTGCGGATAGAGGTGTGTTATCCAGAGAGGTCATTGAAGGTGAAAGAATACCCTGGTTTGGGGAAAGTTCCACCAATTCCGGTGGTAGTTCGGTCCCGGTTGGAGAACATTTACAATGTTCCATTGACAGTGTTATACTTCCCGGTGAATCTTCATTCCGGACACCATTGTTCGGGGCAAGTTTGTCTACGTTTGATACCGCAGAAGAAGATAGGCTATTCGAATTAGAAATTCGTAAAAGGTTGAGTGCTATTTTCAAACCGGAAGGTGAGCAATCTAATCATACAGACTCTGAAGAACCAGAAACACATTCTCAGAACTCAGGAAATAGTAACAGTACCGCCACTAGCACCATGAGTGGGCAACAACAACAGCAGCAACAACTACTTCCACCTCGACCAGTGCCAACAGGAGTAACATGCACCAAATTTGGTGGATTTCCAGGTGATGATCCTAATGCTCATGTACGCACCTTTGAAATAAGTTATGCAGTACTTAACCATCCACCTGATCCGGCATGCAAGGCCATAGTATTCCAATCAACATTAGTTAATAAAGCAGCGAGGTGGCTTATAGAATATGATATCAACCATTTCGGCACCTATGAAGCGGTAAGGGATGCGTTTTTGCAAAGATTCCGGCTAAAGAAGAACCCTGCTGAAATTTTCGATTACCTGCAGAACAATAGACAGAAGTTGAATCAGACTGTGCAGGAATATGCCACCCTGTTTAGAACTCATTTGAGACAACTACCGCCAGCACATGCCAATTTACCGGATGATGTCATCACTCAGTGGTTTACTAAGACAGATTATGATCATCCGTTGTGTGGGAGCTATGACATTAGATGTGGTTATTGTAATGGCTTTGCAGCTCGAGCATAAGGTTGGAGGTTTTACCAAAGACCTGGAGTGGTTAAAGGCCAGTAAACATGTCGTAGAGGATCCGGCTAGACAAATGTACTACACTAAATGCAAGAATCCAGGGCATACCAATGCCACATGTGCCCTTAATCAGATGTATTGCGCTATCTGCAATACCACCGGACATTCCACCGAAAACTGTGCTTATAACGCCAAAGTGCAGTGACCAGCAACTGTCAATGCCATTATACAGGAACTAGGGCAGCCGGCCACTCATTATGTACCACCTCAGATGAGAAATAATCAGCAGCAAGGATATAGGAATTATCGAGGACAGCGGAATACAAATTACAATACAAATCGTTGGCAGACAGGAACATCACAGGAAGGTAATTCTTTGCCACCCCCTCGCTGTCATTTTTGCGGTGAATTAGGCCACATACGTAGATTCTGTAAAGATGCAGCCGAATATGATCAGAGGAAGAAAGAACGTCAGAACCCTATGACCAATATGGTATATATTTCACCAGTAGAAACTCAAGCAGCAGTGATTCAAACAAGATCTGGTAAGCAGTTACACCCAGCAGCAGAAGTGTTTGAACCTGGCATCCATGAACAGCAGAGAATGTATGACAAAGCTAGTCAATGGACCACCAAAGAACTTACAGTGTTTCCAGATCCAATTCCGGTGACACAAGTTCCACTGCCAAAGGAAGGATCGCAGGAACAAGATTCTACCCCTGTAACAGGCGCATCAACTTCAGAATCGGTGAAAAGTACAATTCAAGCAGATCACGCATGGGAAATTTTATCTAAGGCGTCCATTACTCTCCCTCTTGGACAGTTACTTGCACTAGTGCCAGGAGTTCGGCAGCAATTTCAACAACAGCTCAGTCCTGGGTCTTCCTGCATCCCAGCGACAGCAATGGTACAACGAGAAGCTGATTCTATGCTGGATCATTCAGCCCCTTTAATTACGGTATGGTACAAAAATCACAAAATTACTCAAGTACTAATTGATGGTGGGTCTGGTGTAAACATAGCCACTGCAACACTTTGCAAAAAGTTGGGATGGATGCAAATCGAGCTTGTCCAGTTTTTTGTAAGAATGGCCGACCAATCCAGAGTTCATCTAGTAGGACTCGTAAGGAATGTCCCGATAACTTTGCAGGGTACAATGTTTAAGATGACTTTTGTAGTCTTAGAACTACCGGAGTCTAGTCTTGACTATAATCTCCTTTTCGGTTGACCCTGGTTAAAACAGGCTAAGGTTATACAGGATTGGTCAGCACAAGAACTAACATTTAAAGATAATCATAAATATATTATCAAATTGGATGCCATTCAGCCTTGTGAACTTCATGCCAGGCCATATGTAGCAGAGCCAGCCCACATGTTGGATGGCTTGTCTGATGATGAAGAAGAAGCATTTCTGAAGAACAATGAAGATCTGATTTCTTTAGGTACTGTAGATCTGCAATCTATTATGGACAACTGGAGTCCGGCAGCCTGTACGGTGGTGCCTGTGACTGAAGAAGTGAAGACCGAAGATATTGTTTCTATGGATGAAGCTGCTCTACAACATCTTTTACACTCAGCTCACGATCTAGGCAAACATCGTCAATTCTATGTTCCCGAAGATCAATTAATCACCTACAATTTGGAAGATGAAGTAAATCCACGACCTGTCAAGATAAAGGAAGGATTATTTGAGGCGTTTCAAGCATATTTGATCCAGCTTCTTCGTGAGTTCTCTGATGTTTTTGCATGGGACTATCGTGATATGAAAGGTCTGGATCCTCGCATCTATCAGCATCGGGTTGTGCTCAAACCAGAAGCAAAGCCGATTAAACAACCTAGCTACCGTATGAATCCCAACTATGCAGCACAGGTCAAAGCAGAACTTGATCGCCTATTAAAGGTAGGATTCAATGTACCCATTGAGCACGCTGAATGGATCTCCCCGATTGTAATCGTACCAAAGAAAAACAAGCAGCTCCAAATATGTGTCGATTATCGGAAATTGAATGCAGTCACCGTACCTGATCCATTCCCTCTTCCATTTCTTGATACAATGCTGGACAAAGTGGCTGGGCATGAAATGTATTCATTTCTTGATGGTTATAGTGGTTATAACCAGGTCCGAATGGTTGAGCAAGATATACCGAAAACAACGTTTATTACGAATTGGGGTGTTTTTGCTTGTACAGTCATGTGGTTTGGATTAAGAAATGCTCCTAGCACCTTTCAGCGATGTATGCAGGAAATCTTCTCACCCTATCTTACTTCTTTTATGCAAGTATATCTAGATGATTTCTCTTTATTCGGTAAGATGGTAGCACACCTGTATCATTTACGGTGTTGCTTTGAGAAATGTCGAGAATACCGACTCTGCTTGAACCCAACCAAATCTGTCTTTGCGGTTTCCTATGGTAAGCTCCTTGGCCATATTGTATCTGCACAGAGCATACAAGTTGATCTAGATAAAGTTGCAGCTGTGTTAGAAGCACCTGTGCCTACTACGCCGAAAGAAGTGATGCGCTTCATGGGTCAAGTTAGGTGGCATGGTCGACATTTACGGTGGCTTGCCCATTTGGCAATACCTCTAAATCGACTAATCACTAGTACTCCTCGACAGTTTGATTGGACACCGGAATGTCAAACTGCATTTGATCGTCTAAAAGGATTATTAACGCAGGTTCCAATTCTACAACCTCCTGATTGGGAACGCACATTTCATGTTTTTGTAGACGCATCAGATATAGCCACAGGGAGTGTTTTAATGCAACAAACTGATAAGTGGTTTAGGCCTGTCTATTATGCAAGTCAACGTCTTGCTCCTACTGAAAAGAATTATTCAGTAACTGAAAGAGAATGTCTTGGTTTGGTGTATTCTGTAAAGAAATTTCAGCATTATTTGCTAGGTCGAAAATTCATCTTCCATGTAGATCATGCTGCGCTGGTGTATCTGGTTAGACAGCAGCATTTAGGTGGTCGCTTGGCACGATGGGTTCTATTGTTGCAAGAATTCGATTATGAAGTAATTCATCGACCCGACACTGCACATGCATTAGCAGATTTTCTCTCTCGATTAGATTCCGGTGAAGCTCCGGTCGGTGTTGATGACACCACACCAGCAATTTATGTTACTGAAACGACTAGTGATGAATCTGCACAACCTCCTGTAACACCTACCCACTATGATCAGTTATTAACCTTTCTTAATGATGGATGTCTTCCCCCTCAAACTTCACCTGCAATGCGCCGGAAAATGCAGTTTACAGTCGTAGATTCCGGTTGATTGCCGGATAGTTGTATTATATGGATCATACTGGGGTTTTACTTCGTTGTATTCCTCCACATGAAGTAAACTCAGTAATCACTCTGGCACATTCAATACCCTCCGGTGGACATTTTGCAGCAGATTTAACGCACTGAAAAATAGTGGGCTCTGGTGGCCTACTATGTACAAAGATGTGACTCAATTTGTGCAGCAATGTGACACTTGTCAGAGATCTCGACAGCCTTTACAATGCCATTTCTTTCCTCTGCAGCCTGTCTTACCTTTGGAACCTTTTCAAAAATGGGGTCTTGACTTTATTGGACCAATCACACCTCCAGCAATCCTTAGCAATAACTGATACATTCTGACATGCACAGATTATGCTACCAGATGGGCAGAAGCTTGGGATTTACGGTCCGCCACAGCTGTTTCGGTGGCAACATGTCTAATGAAAGACGTGTTCCCACGATATGGATTACCTTTGGAACTTGTCACAGATCAAGGGACCCACTTTGTCAACAATTTAATGCGAGTGCTCACACACACTTTTCAGATTCTGCATAAATGCAGTTCACCGTATTATCCTTGTGCTAATGGCTTAGCTAAAAGTACTAACAAGGCCTTGCTGAGTATGCTTCAAAAATTGAATGTGGAATCACCAGAAAGATGGGATCAGTTACTACCTACAGTATTATGGGCATTCCGGACTACTTACAAAGTTGCCACCTGACTGACTCCTTTCAAGCTTGCTTATGGATTGGAAGCAATCGCTCCAATGGAAGTTGTAATGCCTAGTTTACGTGTCGCCATAACTCAGAAGTTGATACCCGAAGATTCTTTGCCATTTCGGTTGGATACACTCAGAGAATTAGATGAGCATCGTTGGGAAAGTTTTCTGACTCTTCAAGAAGTGCAATTGCGGCAAGCTCGTACACATGATCGGTATCTTAAAACTCCAGTTTTAACGGTAGGACAACTTGTGCTGTTTTATAATGCAAAATCAAATTGTTCTGCTGGAAAATTCAAGCTACGATGGTTTGGTCCTTACCGGATTACTGAACAAGTGGGCCCAGCTACTTTTTGGTTGACTACTTTGACCGGAGTTCCTCTTCCTAAAGTAATAAATGGTTCAAAGTTGCGGCCGTATCATCAAGCACCTGATTCGCACTGAAGTGTTCTACGGTTGCCCGTGTATTTTTTCTTTTTTTTCTCTTTTCTTTTCTTTTCCTTTTTAGTTTTGCGTGTTAGTTGCTTAAAAACCATAAACTCCTCGTTTTGCTACATAACCATGAATAATTGCCGCCTTTTGTTATTGATTCTGCTCATGCATGCACACCATAGTTATGAAGGTTATCATCTCAACACCGCACGATGATTAACAATTTCGATCGCCTCCAGCTACCAAGTATCTACTTAATCTTCTTCTTTCCGTTGTTAATTGCTATTGTGACTACTTGTTTTGTGTGCTTTGTGCTCTCTGTTAAACCCTGTGTATTCGTGCTAATTTGCATGCGCATCATGGAAGCCCTAGCAAACTTTGCTACCTTCCGTGACGGACTTCCTCAAGACGTAAGTGAATTCTTGCAGATCCGAGACTTGTCCAACTTTGCTGAATTTCCGTGGCATTCAGTGGAGTGCCATCCTTACTATGCTCAGATAATTGCTGCTATTGCCGCCACACCTGCTACCGAGCAGAGTTGGCCTATTACGTGTTTTCCCTCTCTTGTTGTAATCACCATGCAGTCATTTGCTGCTGCTTTCCGACTCTCTTCAGAAGGACGAGAGAATGGCCCTAATCTACCGATTTCTACGATGAATCAATTGTTTCCCCGGCACTCTTCGAATGAGTATGCCATACTATGTCGTCCTGAGCCTGAAAGAACAGCTTTACAATTTTTAGTAGCCATCTTAAACTTGCAGAAACGAACTTATGGGATATCTCGCCCATTCTACTCGGTGATTGATATGGCTGCTATAGAGCCTATCAATTTTGCTTCCTACTATTTCCGGCGTATTCACCGTGAATGCGTTGCGATCATTAAGCAGGTTAACAAAGGCGATCTACCGCGTTCCCGTCTCCCACACATACTCACTTTTTTGTTTCTAGCACTCCAAGCAGCGCAACCACCACCCAGAGGTCCAATTTTATATTATGAGGAATCTGCTCAAGTACTTGAAGATGATGAAGAAGACGATGAAGAACTCTTCAAGCTCCTCCGCCGAAAACGAATCCGGATAAGCTCTTCTGATAGTCAAGTACAGGGTTCTGCCGCTGGAAATAAAGCAGACAACAATGAAGAAGAGACTTTCCATGATACAGCCACCTCCATGCACCATGATTCATCAGCTCAGTCATCTCCCAACAAGCAACAGGATCAGAGTGTTACTGCTGATTCTGAAGACAAATCTTATAAGGAAGAATCTCAGCAGCAATCCAAACAAGAGGTGCAAGAAGATATGAAAGTTATTATCGTAGAAATTTTGGCAGAATTGATTACGGCAGTGGATAATGCAATTGCCAAATCTCAAGTGTCTATGCAGTAACTCACTGAAAAGGTATTGGTGACTAACACTTTGCAACCCACTCCTCCACCCGTGCCTCCACTTAAACCCATTATTCCCATTCCATCGATTGTACCTGACGCACCCGATTCATCATCCTCTTCACCGAACTATTCTCCATCCAATTCCCATCAATTTCTGACCACTTCTTCATCTCAACCACGTCCTCCTCTTCCCGCTCCTTCGATTCCTATGATTACTGAGCTCGCATCTATGGGACATTTGTTGATCAACCTGTCACAACAACTACCACAATAGATGAAGGAGATTACCGATAATTTCAAACATGAATTACAACATAAAGTTGATGTTTTAGAAGCGGATATCATTCCGTTACAGGAAGAGGTAGATGCAGTGAAGGTAGAGAATCATAATCTGCACGTCCAGATTAAACAGTTACAGGCTCGCCTTACCAAACAAGAGACAGTAATCAATCAAATAGATGCTGCCTTGACCGAAGTCAGAATAAAAGATGAGTTATTATGTTCTGCTGATGCAGAAATTCTACAATTACGGCAGTTAGTCAAGGATAAAGAGGATGCTGGCATAGCACTGGGAGATTTGTTAAAGGAAACTAGAGAACAATTGGCTAAAGTCGTGCACAAGGGACAGGAAATGTCAATTTTACTCAAGCAAACCAATACAGAGCTAGAGTTCGCAAATGCCACCCTAACTGAATCAAATTCTTCTCTTAAAACGTAGATGATGGTGGTCGCTCAGCTCCAGAAAGAGATTCCAGCAATTCGAAGAGAAAGAGACGCCTATTACCGGACCATCTAATTTCAGAATCAAGAATTGGAGAGAAGAAAGAACCAATTAGGTGCGCAGGTAGAAAGATTATCTAGAGTGGATAAACAAATTCACGACATGAAAGTTAACCGGGATGCAGCTTTGGAAAATGACTTTTATCTACAGGAAGCAAACACAGGCAGAACTTTTGATGACACAAGTAATTACACCTAGCTCTGTTCGTACTGATGCTCAGTTAGTAGAACCAGAGATACTGAAACAGATGCTAGATTCATTAAAAAAGAAAATTTCCCAAACATTTAAATTAGCTAGATCAATGTATCTATAGGGTATAATAGATGAGCCATGAATTTTGTATACCTGCGGGTTCAACCACCGTGCGTGTCAGTGTAAGCTACCGGATTGGCAATTGTAAACTTGTCTCTTTTTCATATTCCGCACGAACCGAAAGGTCGTTGCGAAGAATTGTAATCTCTTATAACTCGATAAAAAGACGCTTCGGTAACAACCAGAAGGATTGCCAGACTATCTGTCTGGGCGATACATCTGTGTAGTTCCGTTGTGTTGTGTTTTGATAATTCTGAGTAATATTGTGTCTTTTTGTCTTTGTTTGATGATTTGGACCTGTACGGTAAAGACTGGATTGCAATAATGTTTTACAGTAACTTAAGTATTGAATCATTGTTCCATTAAGTTAATTACTATAAGACTATACTACGGTAGTGTTTACCTTGTGCGCCATGTACTGAGAAAGTATTGATTCGTGTATGAGTCGGAAGTCTCCGAGAGAACCCATCGGTGTATTGGTAGTAATTCATATTAATAGAGTTCTTTGAATACTCGTGTACTGCTTTGTGAATGAGTGTTAAATTGGGGAGATCAAGTATAGGGCCTCTGATTATTCAGACCCCTTCCACTCCCAAGAACCCAAAAAGAGCTTAAATGCATCTCTGACGGCAAACGCGCGTTTAACAGTTCCCAAGAACTTTTAGCTAGATTCTTGGAGAAAAGTGTCCTCAGTCAAACAAATATTTAATTTGACTTGGTCAAGATATGGTATGGTTATTCATAAGTCAATGGAATACCTTCTCCTCAAGTTTACATAGGATTTTTAAGCCCATTTGGACCAAGCAGTTCTCTAGTCGGGTACAAAAAAACACGTTAATGTTGGTTGAGAATATACCATTGTATACACATCGAAGTTAGATGTTTTGAGCCAACCAAAATTCAAGATTTCTAAATCAAATTTGAGTGAATCAAGAATTCGCAAAGTCTTGCAAGGGATAAGAAATTCCATCTAAATTACTAAGTCCATGCACCAGTCATGCCTAGAAATGGTCTAGTAATTGTAATCCATCCATTTCATATGTTTGTGCCTAGATTGTGCCCATTGAGAAACAATGAAGTGGATAGGGATATTTTTTGATCCACCCACATTATTCATTCACTACTTTGTACTTTGATGAGTTTATCAAAGTGCAAAGTTAGATGGTGTTTTAAAATCATTTGGGTGGGGATCCCACCACAGAAATGAGACATGCTCTTCTAGTTTTAGAACATGGCCATGTTCTTCCAGTTTAAGAACATGAGCTCGAGGGTTTCCTAGACTAGTTATATAGCTCTATTTTTTAGGATGACAATATTTTTCCAAGGGGGAAAGTAAAGTAATTCTATGGTCTAAGGGCCCGATCGGTTCAAACAGATCTGAAATCAGATATCGTTTGGTCGCCTATGTGTATGACCAAAGATCTCGAGTCTAGACTTACTAGGAGGTCATGTGCTCTTGCAAACAAGTAATCCATGTAGCTTAGTGGTTAAGTCTCAAGGGTATGAAGAAGGAGGTCTTGGGTTCAATGCCCATGGGGTACATGGGGGAGAATATTTTGCCCAAAGAGATCTAGAGCCTTCAAGAACCATCCACTTGAGTTAGCTCGAGTTAACTGGGACACTTGGAACACATGTAGTTACATGGCCGACACATGATGTTTAGTATCCACCTGCCCAGGAAGGCACTCCCCTAGAGAGAGCTGTATATAGAGGCATATGGTTGGGAGGAGAGTCATCTTTGTAGCACATAATGGTCCTAATTCTTAGTTTCTTACCCTATCAATATATCACTTTCATTCAATAGATAATCAAGAAATTAAGCCGAGTTATCTTTAATTTCTTGCATACGAGGTCCTTGCTCATTGTTACATTCTTTCTTCCATTGTACCTCTAGCAATTGGTTCCACAAATACTCTAGCAAGTTATCTTCTACTTTTGGTATGATAGAAATTATCTCGAACCCTTCATCAATCACATACTCTATAGGTCATTTTGCAGAATATTATTGTCCATGAACCAAATCTGGTACTACTTGAACCTTAATGGGTTCTTCATTTTGTGCAGTCTTTGGGATACGTTTCGGTTAGGTAATATTAGTTCTTGATCCACCATAGAGATGAGAAGGCAAATTAGGTGCTTCACATATTATGGCCTTTGTTCTTATCCCCGAATGGCTCTTCCTCGTGATATTGGGGAGAAGACAAATTATCCTTATCATTCCAATGCTCTCTGACTTTATTTTTTGGCTTGAGTGTGTCTCATAGCTTGAAGAGGGATTTTTCCTTTAGATTCGAGGCATGTGTGTGCAATGTTGACTTGTTGTTTGGCTTGAGTGTGTCTCATAGCTTGAAGAGGGACTTTCCCTTTAGATTTGAGGCATGTTCTAGGGGGAAACTTTGATAACGTGACTTTTTTTGCAATACTCACAATGCCCTTCTATTTTCCATGTGAACATTCTTGATGGTTTAGGAAAATTTTTCAAGAAGTAGCCGCTGTTAAAGTGGTAGCAAGGGCCCCAGGAGTAAGTATTTTTTGTGAGTTGGTATCGTAATGTAGGTCCATTTTTAACATAATACACTCATGCACTAGACTTTTGCATCGAATTAGAGCTGCCACTATTGTTTTTAGGATAGTAGATGTTTTATTGATAACATCCACTTTACTATAAGTAGCTCTTGGATACTCATTTCTTTCATTAGAATATGGCTCAAAGTAGCTTGATATCTCGTCTTCTATGCTTTACTCCATAAGTATAATTACTAGCTTAGTGTTCTCTTCAGTATATTTGATTGGAATGACATTTTTTTGGAAGGTGGCTATTGATCTAGAGCCAATCTTGGGGGCCCTTGACTTCATTGATTGTACTTAAGTTGGCCATAATATGGTTCTCTATGATGTTTTTGGTCCAAGGAGGACTCCCATATGCATCCCTAGCTGTGCATATATGCGTAGGTTGATATTCTTTTCTCTATTGTTGATATCATTTTATACTGTAGTAGCATTGTTTTGTGAAGGGATTTATTGAATTTTCACTCTTTTACAAAATTGATTAGACTTCTACTCCACATGTTGATACCACATAACTTTATTAAATATGTAGGTATGATGGTCACCTATGAAACTTTGACATCTTCTAAGAGGTTTTCGCATTTTCACGTATGGAGTGTTTTGTTACTCATCCTCTTCTATTTGTAGCTTCTTGATACAAAGTCAGCAATTTTTGCAAATAAGGAGCTTGAAGCACTAGATGAAGTGAATGCTTCACTCTTAATATATATTAGAGGATCCTTAGTTTTTCAGTAGTTGATTTTTATAGAAATGTGATATGAGTCTTTTGTGAAATTTGAACATAGGAAGAGTCCTCTTCCCTCAAAAAAACCGCAAAGAAGATCAATTTTGACTACGTTCTTTTTCATTTTTAGAGTTTTTAAAATAAAAAAGGAATGTCTATGAGGAAACCACTATTAAAAGGAATGCATGTAGAAATGATGAAAGACAAATGAGTTTCAAGCGTTCAAAAGGGGTATGTGCATGTGTGCAAAATGCCTTTCAAATGAAAAAGAAGAAATTATACAAAAAAGCCTAAAACAAACTTGTTAATGAGATATGATTTTTGTCCACTGATATACATTAGTAATGATGTGTGTAAAACACTTAGGATTGCCAAGATAAGTTTTCCTCTCTTTAGGAGGTTTTGTTCCCTTGATGTGTACATACACCTATTGTTATACTTTATGGAATGATGGAATGTTAAATGGATTTTAATCTCTTGAGGTTTTTAATATGATTGTGACTTGATTTCGCATGTAAAAAATCATGAAGGCATGAATACACATGGATTTATTGAGATATTTTTTAAGACATTTAAAAGATAGTATTTTATATATTTTTGTGAAAATAGTAGATCACTTAGAAAGTGATATTTTGTAAATAAAGTAGATTTTTTTTAATGCATGCTTTTTGAAGCACCACCCTCATGTATCTTTATTTAAGATGTAATGAAAAATACTTCTAAATACAGGTACTCTAATAGACTCGTCCATCAGAGTATGTGGGGGGGAGGTTTTACCCAATCTTGTGTTTAGTCTTCTCACTTTCTATTCTGTGTGTGCTCTTGTGAGATTTCATTATTGTATTATCTCTATATGCATGCATCTATAGGATCCGATCGTGCATGTTTACGGAGGTGTACTTCTTTATGTCCGTTCATGATTTGACACATGTTTTGATTTGCATTCGGTGTTGGTTCATGATTCCGCATCTATTTTGATTTTTTTATTCTTGTCTGGTTCAAGTTTGCTTTTCAATTCATGTTTTTTTTTCACCGGTGTTTTTTGAATCTGCTATTATCCTTGTGACACTATTAGATTGTCACACTGTGCATTGTGCTTTGTTCCTATGAAACTATAATAATGTCACACTATTACACTATGACACTATGACACTATGACATTGTACACCATGATACTATGCACTATGCGCTTTCATACTGTGCACTCTGCACTGCACACTATGCTCTATGCCATGTCCTAGTGAACATTTGGTTCGTTTTATAAATTCGTTTTAATCCATTCAGTTAATCGATGTGGTTACTCCTCTAGCTTACTCCAAGGCGTCTGCTAAGGCAAAGAACTATGGCATAACTATGGCATCTTTGACTTCTCTGGCACTCATGGTTCTCTTGGTTCACTTTGAGGCCCAAAACTATGGCATAACTATGGCATCTTTGGCTTCTCTGGCACTCATGGTTATCTTGGTTCCCTTTGGTTTTGTTGGTGGCCATTGGCTACATGCAAACCCTCTCTAAGTAATGAGTGGCAATAAGAGCTCACTTATTTCCCTCTTTAACATGTAGAGGATTTGAACCAAATAATTAAAAAACATGTGAAAAACATTTCACAACATCCTAAGGTTAAACTTGCATCACTTTATTATGGACCTTTCTAAATTATTCAAAAAATAAATGAGAATGCTTTTAGATTAGACATACCTTCGTATTGGAATATACATAATTCTTTTAATGTTAGTTTATTGAAATCCTTTAAAGAAACTTTACCACTCACTCCTATTCTAGATGATCCTCCTTTACTTGAAGAGGATGCTAAAATTTTAGTTCTAGAGAAAATACTTGATTACAATGTTACCACTACACACAATGGTAAGGAATATCATAGATATCTGGTTAAATAGAAAAATCACACTTGAAGAATCTCAATGGATTCATAAGACATCATTAACTCCACATTATGAACACTTGATTTTTGTGTATCATTCACAGTCACATTAAATTCTAGTTCTCCATTTCCATGCATGTGTTTTTACACGGAATATGTTTTATGATTGTTGAACAATGGGACATGTGATTGGCCATCATGTCTGTTTTATTATTATGAACTGAGGTCAGTTGCTTGGAGTCATGTTATACTTTATAGAATAACTGTATGTTAAATGGATTTTAATGTCTTGAGGTTTTTAATGTGATTGTGTTTTGATCTAGCAGGTGAAAAGTCATGAAGGCATGAATGCGCATGAATTTACCGAGATATTTTTGAAGATATTAAAAATATAGTACTTTATATATTTTTTGTAAAAATAGTAGATTGCTTAGAAGTGAGGTTTTTTAAATAAAGTAGATTTTTCTTAAACGCACACTTTTCGAAACATCACCCTCATGTATCTTTTATTCAAGATGTAATGAAAAATACCTATAAATACACATACTCTGATAGACTTGTCCATAAGATTTTATGGGGGAAGATTGTACCTAATCTTGTGTTTATTCTTCTCTCTCTCTCTCTCTCTCTCTCTCTCTCTCTCTCTATTCTATATCTGCTCTTGTGAGATTTCATTATTGTATTATCTCTGTGTTACATGCCTCTATAAGATCTAGTTACACCTATAACCCTAAGATATCACTAATATTTGTACATTGACTTGGTAATTCATTTACTGTTGTGTTGTGCTCCAAGCTTTTTCTTCTTCCTTGTGGTCCTTGCATGCTTTCATAGACCTCAAACTCTAAGAATTTGTATCGAAGCAGGTCACCACTTAATCTAGTTCATCGACACCCCTCTAGTCACAATCTTAGAGTTGCACAAAAGTTTGTGAGCATAGTCAAGGCAATTAAGATTTCCCATTAGCTTCCCTATGTGGCATCAAAATTTTGACCAAAGCTCGTTTAGGCCTCCGAATGCATTAACTTAGAAGTTATGGAAGCAATTTTTTCCTTTTGTACCAAACAAATATACATTTTTTGATTCGCCAGTAAAAGCACCTCAAAGTCTACAAGTTTAGCATAGCTCAATAGGGAGGTTTTGTTCAACTTTTTGAGATACAATCATTTTTCTACATCAGGGTATTTTAGTCACTTGCCATGGTTGAAAGCAATGATGTATTCTGCATGTTGGTTATTAATGATTGATTGGATGGTATTAATTACCCATTGTGGGCATATGTGATGCATCATGTATTGGTAGCAAAAGCATTATGGAATACCATAGAGGGTGTTGAAAAACATCTTACTACATGTGCAAATACAATTATTGAAGCTGATGCAGATGGTGTTGAAGATGATGACCTTTACATTCTTGTTTTTCATACGGTTCCTACCACATCTACTACAAAGCAACTTCATTGAGATGGTAGAGATGCTCAAACACATGCATTGATAGCCTTGTGTGTTAAACATGCCATTGTACCTCACATTCACTATTTCAAGATAGCAAAGGATTCTTGGGATGCATTCACAACCTTATACTAGGCAAGCAATGAGGCTCATGTTGATTACCTCCGAAAATAGTTGGATAGTGAGAACATGAATGAAGGAGATTCCATGGATAGTTTTTTGACAAAGATCAAAGAGTTGAAGGATCAATTGATGCTTACTAATGAAGTCTTGCTAGATAATTCATGTGTGCAGAATGTTCTCAATGGTCTTCCAAACTCATATTACCGTTTTTCTTTTACTTTTTTATTGATGATGAAAGGCGGTCCAAATGCCTTTAACGTTTGAGGAGTTAGTGTCTATTTTGTTGCAAGAAGATCAGTCCAAGGAGTGGAGGTCC
Organism: Ceratopteris richardii; assembly: GCA_020310875.1. NCBI lineage: Eukaryota > Viridiplantae > Streptophyta > Polypodiopsida > Polypodiales > Pteridaceae > Ceratopteris > Ceratopteris richardii. The sequence continues at coordinate 112,451,056 of CM035410.1, forward strand.
ATTATGCATATTGCAGATCACGCTTTCCACGCTAGTCAAAAGGGCAAAGGTAAGTGGAGCTCATCTACTAATAATAAAAAATATATTAATGCTGCACAATCAAAGAAGGAAGAAAAAAATGATAAGAAAATAGAAAAGCAAAAATAGTTTTATGAATACTCTAAAAAAATGATCATGTCATAAAGAGTTGTCCAAAACTAGCTACAAAAGAGGCAAAGAAGAAAGAGGTTGGAATGCTTTTTGTAGAGGCATCTACATCTAAAACATAGTCTACTTATCTGCATAACAACTTGGAAGCATTGGAGAAATCATTGATGAGATTGTGGAAAATCTGTGAATGATTTTGCATATGTAGTTCAAGATTCTCAAGCTATCTCATATGCAAAGCTTTCGCATATGAGACAACAAAGGCAAAGGCAAAAAGTCTAATGATGAAGGTAGTACATCTGAAGCAAACTTTGTAGGCAGAGGTAGAGACTCAAGAGGAAGAGGCAAATGAGGAAGACAAGGTAGGGGGAGATTTTGAAGCTCATCTCTATGTGCCATATGTAGCCTAATGAATCATATTACCGAGAATTGTTTCAAGAATCCTAGAAACCAAAGAGGAAGAGGTTACGAAGCTCAAGAGGTAGATTCAACAACAACAACTCTTACAACAACAATTATCAAGGAGGATACAAAGGAGGGAGAGACTACAAAAACTATGCAAATGATCAAACTCAAGAAGATTCACTTCTTTTGATGAACATGACCATGAAGCAAAGTAAAGCATATGAACATGTATTCTTTATAGACTCAGGTTGCTCAAATCATGTAGCAGGGAATGTAGCTTTGCTCTCAAACTTAGAGGATCCAAGGAATAGACATGAAGTACAAACAAGAGATGACACAAGGCATCTAGTTGCAAAGATAGGAAATGTGAAGATTTAGATGGTAATATGAACCTATTTAGCAAAGTATTTTATGTGCCAACTATCACCAAAAACCTCATAAGCGTAGGTCAGTTTGTTGAAAAAGGATTGTAGGTCAAATTCACCAACAATGAAGAATTTTTTGAGGATCCACATCAACGATTCATGAGGATAGAAAGAGGAGAAAAATTAGGTAGATTATATACAATTGAACTTCAAGATACTAGAAACATTGCATTGTTCAATTATGGTAGCCAAACTCTATCAAAATTGCAAGTTTGGCACAAGAGATCAGCTCACATAGGTGAAAGAGCTCTCAAGAAAATTAGTAGGGATCATATTGTACTTGGTCTACCAAGCATCTCCAAACAACACATGATCTACAAATGTATTGCTTGTCAATTTGGCAAATCTCACAAACAACCATTCACAATGAAGGGATACATTCATGGAGATCTATTGGAGCTAGTCCATACATATGTATGGGGACCAAGCAAGGAGCCTTCAATCTCTGGATCTAGGTACTATGTGTCATTTAATGATTATTGTAGTAGATGAACAACATTATAATTTATGAATCATAAAAATGAAGTGTTTTCATGTTTCAAGAAATACCTAACACTTGTAGAAAATCAAATAGGTAAAACTTCGAAGAGATTACGATCAGATGGAGGGAGATAATATTTCTCCCATGATTTTGATTCTTATCTCCAAGATAGAGGAATCAAAAGAGAAATCACAACCAGATATACACAATAACAGAATGGTGTGGCACAAAGGAGAAATAGAACCATAGTGGAGGCTGCAAGGTCAATGCTTAATGAGAAGAAATTACCCAACTACTTGTGGGTAGAGGCTGTATCCACAACCACATATCTAATCAATAGAGTACCATAAAAATTATTGGATGGGATGACACCATATGAATCATGGAATCAAAGAGGACCTAGCCTTGATCATTGCACAATTTTTGGGTGCATAGTATATGTGCATAGGCGAATTGGATCCAAAGGTAGAGAAATGCATAGTCATTGGCTATGACCTAAATCAGCAATTGTGAGAGGTTTGAACTACATCAATGAGCATACCTTGAGCTCACACCACCTATGTGTAGTGTGTAACACTTTTCTTGTATCATATGTTCAATGGCATTTACTTTTTGATACATTTCTTCAAGTACATTTTTGTCTACTCTCCACTATTGCATCTTCATTATTATAGTGATATTATGGAATGGATTTCTTTGTGCACACTCACTCATTTGCTATAATTTGAATTAGGATAGTTACATTAGAATTTGTAGTGTTAATATATCAAGTTTCATCAAGATTCGTTCAACAGATCTCTAGATATGAAGTAAGGAATGTGACTATGTATGCACACCTTCTAGATCCTGAAAAGTCAAGATGACACCCCTGACTTGTTAGATTCATTTATCTTTGCATGGTGCGGCTAAATTTATGAAATAAATTGCTTTAGTTAGCTATACACTTCAATTAGATTTGTTAAAAAGTTTTCTAGTCCATTCATACCAAGTTGTGAGCTCTAAGCATAATATTGAGACGTTCTATTCCCAAAATAGAAGGTTCCTCACATTTGTTGCATACTCTGGTTATCTCTTTTGATGCAAACAATTGAGAGTGATGCTCCAAAGGACTTGGTGGTTCTAAATGCATTATTTTGAAGCTAAAGGATTCTATTATACATCCCTAAAATTAGATTGGTAGGTGTAGAACAAGGCTTGTGTCTCATCTCTGGAATCAACCATATCATCTCCTCACATGGTATAGGATAGATAATAGGTAGGGTTTTGGGTGGTGGCCAAGATCTAACTACCTAACAATGGTTTGACATTTCTTTTGAATGGGCTTAAAAAGGACAACCATCCAGTTGATCGAACTGTGGGTGGCATGAGCAACTACAGAATAAAATTATCATGGTATGCCATAAGGGTGATGCTAGAGATTCATGGCGATAATAAGGAAGCAGAGAATGGACCACTCTGGTTCTGGATGATAGATAATGGAATATTCATTCAAGCTATTCAGAGGAAAAAACTCTTCCATTGTGGAATGGGAAATGGATGGAACAGATGCTAGAACATCGATGGCAAAAAAAAACACTGACCCACCTCGATAGGGGTCATGCAGAGCTCCTATCCGTTGAGCAAGACCATCTAGTATGTAGATGATGCATGCTCGATAATGATGGTGCATATTATGCTCGCGACAGCGGGGTGTGCCACAGTGGCATCCCATTGTAGAAGGCAAAAGTGCCCAAGATGGTAGGGGTTAAGGAAAGCATTCATCTTGTCTGAGAAGACTGCTGACACGGGTTTGATGGCTGCTAAGTTCTCCATAACAAAACACAACACAGACAACAAGTATGGCCAACAAATGCAAGGTAAGCACAAGCACACACAAAATGCAATAATTATGGAAGGTGAGGTAGAGAGATTTTTAAACAAGTGAGAAGCATGTCAACATGATTGAGCAGAGGGATGAATGAATGATGAACACAAGTCAAGGGAAATGATGCAATAACTATCCTACAAAATCATGCAAACATGGGCAACGAAAAAATGATTTTATATGTGGAGGGCAACCAAAAAGGGTGAAGCATTGAACCATTGACCAGATTTTTAATCGGTACTTTGACCAATGTCTGCAACCAAAAAGTTGCTAGACCTAGCTATGCTAAAATTCGATAAGGATTGAACCACCAAACTTTTAATTTTCCTATGGCCCTATCGGACTTCGAGTTGTAACATGGCACTAGTTAGCCTTCTTTGAAGAACAAATTCCATAAAAAGCAATCATGATTCCATGCTTGTCAAATAAAAAATGTGCAGGGGCCAAGAGCCCACACATCACCATAAAATCAATGTCATCAGTCTTTACAACGAGAAGCTGCACCATCTGACCATACCCAATGTTGGCTTAAGTCAAGGTTTAGATTTCTCAGCCATTGCCAATGTAATTGGAAACACTGTTGCACAAAAAAGGTGTCATGCTTCTTGTCATCAAACATGAAGAAGTGGATTACCTTTTTAGGAATGATCTCCAAACCAAAATATGTGATATTCACAAAAATAGTTATCTGTATAGACTCAGGATGCAGCACATAGAAAAAATGTGTATAGTGATGGAGTCCCTCTCACTGTTCCCACTCAACATGCAGCACGTAGAAAAACTCACAGGCGAGAAGAGGTACTACGGCGTACTCTCGAACATGCAACACGGAGAAAAATAGTTATCAATATTCCCCACTCAAGACGCAATGTGTAGAAAAAATGCCTATAGTGATGGAGTCCCTCTCATTGTTCCCCACTCGGTTTCTATCATTTTGTACTCTTATGCAATGTGAATGAAGAGCTTCAGTTTGAAAGATGTGTCTCTCTTTTCTTTGAGTGCTCATGATTGATTCTTGAGACTTTTTCATTTGTTATCCATGGAATTTGCTGGTTTAACTTGTGTATTACTGAGTGGAGTTTCTAAGGAGAGGTGATTATCAGTATATTGGGTGACTAGATGCATGAGATCATTATTGGAAATGGAAATTCTTAGTTTTATCAGAATCACGATTTTTTTGTCTGGGTGATACAAGTATTGAAATTTGTTTTTGAGTTCATTTTTTTAATCTATAGGAAAAATGCCACACTTTAGGCAAAAAAATCTTTGAAAAGGCTATTGATTAGCTCAAGATACAAGAAACCATAGTTTTCCTACTCCTTTTTCACATTATTCTCAGAAATCAGAATTGCTTTTACATTTTCTTGGATTCCATTAACTAGAAGGGGTTATGGTCTTCGTATACTTCCCAGATTGACAAACTTAGGATGTGAGAGTTAATCCTTTATGCTATGATGATTGGAGAGGACAACTCCAAAGGATAACAAACACCAAGCCAACTTTGCAAGCAAGAGCAAGTGGAAAGGGAAGAAGAAAGGATCAAAGCATGACAAGACTAAATGTTGGACTTTAACATCTGTGGAAACACGCGAACAACACAAGAAGGAAGAAGAAGCTTAAAGCACAACACACAATACTGAATGTATTACCACTAGAATGTACAAAGTTAAGTAACGTGTTAGGGCTATAGGCGTATATACAAGCCGAGGGAAAAAACCTCCTAAAGAGGGAAAAAAGTGCCCTAGTGGTCCTAGTGTGTTCACACACATCACTACCTAAATATATCAACAAATCCCCCCCTAGGAGTGATGAGGTGAACAAGGAGCTTGCACTCATGTATAAGGAAGTGCCAATCTATGTGGAATCAATCCACAAAAGGAAGTAAGCCCAAAGCTTTGTCGAAAGATTCAAACTTCTCCCTAGGCAGAGCCTTTGTGAAAAGGTCTACAATGTTCTCTTGCGTGGGCACATATTCCAAGCTAATCTCTCCAGTAGAGAACCTCTCCATAACATAATGATAATGCACCTCAATGAGCTTAGTGCAAGAATGGAAAACAGGGTTCCTTGCAATTGCCAATGCACTCTGACTATCAGTGAAGATGGTGGTGGCAGAAGACTGACCAACACCCAAATGAGCCATAAGGCTTCTAAGCCACACACACTCAATATTCATTGTGAAAGCTACCCTTTAGTCAGCCTCACAACTAGAAGTGGCCACAGTATGCTGCTTCTTGCTCATCCAAGATATGCATGAGCTACCAAGCATGAAGCAAAAACCACTAGTGGATACACAAGTGTTAGAGCAACCAACCTAGTCAGAGTCATAAAAAGCATGCAAATCTAGCGGTAGTGATCCTCCCTTGGGATAAAACAACCCAAGATGTCGGGTACCACTCAAGTAGCAAAAGATGCACTTAACCCCCTACCAATGCTTGACACCTGGGCAATGAGGGAAAGCATGTTAATGGTTACAAAAAAGTGATGTCCCGGACATAGTTAATTAGCTGGAAATACCCGATCCTTCTTAGCTAAACATCATGCAATGGTTATTGAAAGAGGAGTAAAAGCGAGGTGGTGGGGTGAGAGTAGGCGACAGTATGCATGCTGGAGCATGGAGCATTCATGATGTGGGTTTTTCTGCTTGCTGCAGGTTGGAGAGTCACTTCTTGAATTAGTAGGTAGATTTCAAATTGATGTTCATTGAGATCACACAAATCATGAATTCGAGCATACAATGTGTTCAATATCTACACGTAGACAGGGGAGGATCACCTCCATAGGGGCGATTTCTTCAATAGCATATGCCAATTTAAAAGAAGTATAATTGGTAGTAACTTTATAATTAGTTATGTATGCCTAGAGTATCACAGGTAGAACTAGTCCCATCGATCGGGACAATAAAAAATTAACTTCTTGATGAGGGTAGCAATATTTTTTTTGTAATTTCAACAAGGCCATTCACTCCTAGGTAATATGGAGTACCAAACTTATGGATAATGTTGAAGGAGTCTGTAAGAACCTCTATCCAACACAATTTCTAGAGGGAAGCCAAATCGCAAAAAGAGATCACGAGTTAAATAGTTGGTGATCATCATAGGAATGGCTCATCAGATCAACCAGGCCTTAGCCTAATGAGTGGAATAATCAATGCAAGTCAAGATGTATTGATTGGCAGTAAGGGTAGCCAATAGAGTAATCAGACCCATGAAGTCCAATCCCCACTTCTAGAAAGATTCTAGAGGGAGGACGGGTTGCAAAGGAAAGTAGTGCCATGGCAAGGGTTGGACGTGTGTTGACAGGGATCACATTGCCAGATATAAGCATGACATTGCGTTTCATCATCTACCACCAAAGTCCACTCTATAGAATCTTCTTATGCATCAAATCAATCAAGAAATGACCACCTATATGCATGGAATTGGCCAATGCCAAGATCGAAGGAACCTCATGAATAGGGACACATCAGAGCCAAGATCCTAATGGATCAACATGCCACAATTTTCCCCCAATGGCATGAAAATTCCTACTATATAGGGCCAACTTCTATCAAGCATTTGTAGATAGGGAATCGGGTATGCAAGTAGAAGTTAAAAAGTTCATGAGAGTATCATAATATGACTCTGCTAGATTCCAAGGAACTAACAAAAGCCTAGGAGGTAATGCCAAAATTTCCTAATACAATAGATAAGGCCCAAACATTCACGTTCAGTGATGAAATAATTGTGTTTGGCAGTGGCTAAAAGGTAGCTAGCCTAGTAAATTGGATAGTACCATTTTCTTGGAGTTGTATAAATATTCACTTAAGTCATAGAAAACTTGCTTGACACTCTACAATCCAGTGAAAATCATAGGGGCCAACAATTATTAACTAGGTGAGGGGAATCGTTAAATGGGATAACCAACAAAGATGGAAACCACGCCAACAGATTTGGCCAAGAAATTACGAAACCTCCTTGGGTGACTTTGGTTGCGGGGCTTGCAAAATTACGTGCACCTTATCTAGTTTAATGTGAATCCCTAGGTGAGAAATACTGTGGCCTAGTAACTTGCAAAATGTTACAACAAAAATGGATTTGTTTGTATTAAGGCACAACCTATAATCTCTACACTTTAGAAAGCAAAGGAAAAGGTGTTGCAAATGTGGCCTTGTAGCACCTGAGACTGAAAAATCATCAAGATATACCCTAATGAAACTATTGAGATAAGGAGAGAAGATCTCTTACATACATTGCTAGAAAGTACTAGGGGCATTCCGAAGCCCAAACCACATAATTATACACACATCGACCCCCCAATTTGTAATAAAAGTTGCTTTAGGTATGTCTTCTTCGGCCATACAGACTTGGTTAAAGTCGTTGTACCCATCTAAAAAGGAATACATCTCATGACTTGTGACATCATCAAACATACTATCCAGAAAGGGCAAAGGGAAGGGTTCAGGGATGGTGACGACATTGAGTTTTTGATAGTCAACACAAATTTGGAGTTGGTTATTTTTCTTAAGAACGATAACTATGGGGAGATCTATTCCACATGTTCGATCAGAACTATTAACCCAACCCATAATAAGTAGTCCAATTCATCCTTTACTTGTTTGGTATAATGTGGATTCATTCTATAGCTTTGCTACTTGGCCAGATAAATGTTGGATTTTAGCACCACCTAATGTTGGTATATTCTAGGGTCTAGAAATTTCATGTCCTTATAATCCAATGCAAACACATCACCAAACTCAATTAAAAATGCGAGGAAATCCCATTTAAAAGATTCATGTAGTCCCGCTCTAATCTTCATAGGTTGCGGATGTAAGTCATCACTGAGGTTACATGTAATTAGCTGGTCCTTCTGGACATAGGTTTGCGGCCCAAAGATACTATCCATCCCATGATGAAGATTCTTTTGTAAGTCCGCTATGTCTAGTATATAATTCAAGGAAGTTTCGGTCTCAACCAAGGTAGGTTGAATAGTACAGGATGTTGGAGACCAGTGGTCTAGTATGTGTTGTAACTCCATTGTTCCTAAAGAGACCAGGTCCTTGTTGACTGAAAGGAATGTCATCTTTAGCTTGAAGCATGCCAAACAATTCATTGTTGCCTGCCATTTCACTAAAGAAACAAGAATATGACAAGATCTTTACTTCAATGAAAGTTGAAATGAATGATGAAATTTCAACTCATAATTTGTCATTTTGATGGAAATTGTGACTACATGAATGGCTTTGATATGGGGTTAAAACCCTAGTGCAAGTGGTGAGAATGTTTTTTGTCTACTAAAAATCAACATTCTATGCTTTGAAGTCAATTTACACTATTAAAAGTGTACGCATGCCATGATGGGAGAAGCCAAAAGTTGTGAAGGAGCTGGGCTGCTCTAATACCATTGTTGGGTGTGTGAAGAAGTGCCAGAGACACACAAGAAGCACACACAACGAGTACAAACATAGATAGGCACATAGAGAAGATGGATGCATGGAATAGCTCTCTCTATTGATGATGAACAAAACTCAAGTAAGAGCTGAATAATCCCTATGTGCAAAGTATCACCATATATGAGTGCATCATGTATGTGATAACATGGGTAAAAAACCTCTATCGAGCACTAGAGTAAAAAGTTCCCATATATAGAGAAAAGGTTCACATCAAACCTACTTAGGAATACATAAGTGTAACGAACCAAACTCTCTTTTATGCACTTTCTTTTTGCAAGCAACATAAAGAAAAATGTACTTTTCTTTGAGATTCTTTCCAACAATTTTGTTGTATAAAAAAGTTGAATATAAAACTAATTAAGTTCACCAAGGTAAACCTGTTATTTTGTTATTTCCGTATTTTTGCCATTTTAATCAACACATCACCTTTTACTACATCGAGCCCTTGTTCTTGGTTTCTATCTTACCTATGAGTTCACTAGAGTCACCTTTGCTTTTCCCTCTATTCTTCTCATGGAGCAAATATCCCTCCATGAAGATCTATCTTTCCCCAAATGTGCAGACTTCCCGTGAATTTTCTATTTCTTGGGTGTCCTCCCAAAAAAATACAATAGAAGTCCTCTTTTTCTCTACTTTATTCCTTCAAGGGTTGTTGTTTCCCCTCAAATGCTATAGTTCAAGAGTTTCCCAAATGAAACAACTTTCACCGCCTTCCCCAAACCCATCATTTGACATTGCATCCTGAATAAAGAAGTTTGAATTACAGACATCTATGTCGATTCTAACATCCTATATGATCCCATGCCAAGTTCCCTCTAAATTTAGTTACCTCTAAAGTAATTCTTCTCGTCCTCCCACTTCATCTGCAACATAAGAAACATTCCTGGACAACTGAAAGATTATAAGGTGTCTTTAATCCTTTTTAATTAGCTATAGCGTTCTATCCCTCTTTCTTTTTACATGCATTTCATGTACAACTTCAGTTGATATGCAAAGTCGTTTCTTTCAATTATGCTGCCTTTGATTCTAAGATTCGAATGTTAACCACTCAGCATGCATAGACAGCTCAGATCGCTTAGCTAATACGATGCTTCTTCGTGCACGCATTTCTTTTCTACATCAAACATGATGCTAACTAAGCTGAATGGGGGCGACCCATCTCTGTTGATAGGCAGAACTGCGCCAACGCACACAAGATTACAGACATGAACATGAGTCCCGCCATTCACAAGGATTTGATCAATTTACACACTGATATGAATACATGAATCCTAGTCACACGTTTTGAGAAGAAGCTGTATACAACAGCTAGAAGCAAGGGAATGTGTTTTGATTTGAGTTGATGATGCATGCCGCGAAGGTCCAGGTTGGCCCTGATTATTAGACATTGTGTTGAAGACATTCCTTACTAGACATTCTGCAGCGCATCGACTAGATATAGGAATATGATGCTGATTATGATTCTCAAGATCACATCGACTTAGCTAATACGATGCTTCTTCCTGCAAATTTCTTTTCTACATCAAACATGATGTTAAGTAAGCTGAATGGGCGCGACCCATCTCTGTTCATAGGCAGAAATGCGCCAACGCACACAAGATTCGAGACATGAGCATGAATCCCGCCATTCACAAGGATTTGATCAATTTTCACACTGATATGAGTACATGAATCCTAGTCACACGTTTTGAGAAGAAGCTGTATACAACAGCTAGAAGCAAGGGAATGTGTTTTGATTTGAGCTGATGATGCATGCCTCGCGAAGGTCTACGTTGGCCCTGATTATTAGACACTGTATTGAAGACATTCCTTACTAGACATTCTGCAGCGCATCGACTAGAAATAGGAATATGATGCCGATTATGATTGTCAAGATAGAAGCTCTTCAAAGTTCTCTGAGAAAAAAGTGAATGGGAAAGATGATAATGGGTGAGGTATGAAACAGGGTCGAAGAGACATCGCCCATTCAGGTAAGCTGGCGACATTCTAAGACGAACAGAATGAGTAAGAGATCTGAGATTATCGACATGTCAAGCAAAGCTATGTACTTTCATGTGACACAATTAATTCGGAAAATCTGCATTCCTTCATAAGGGCATTCCTGAAAAGCATCCCATGAATATGATGCATTTTGCAATAACAGTATATACAGCACCAGTCTTCATAGCCTCCAAACCTATGGCCTATTGAGATTGCAACTCCAAAATCAAATTGCTCTTGACATGTTCTCAGAAGCATTTCAATCATGTAGCTTGTTACTGCTTTTTGCTAACAAGCAATGTGACATGCTTTAATTCTTTAGAAAACATAAAAAAGAGTACTTTGAACAACATCCAAGATCTTTATCCTTGCACCTATGGTCTCATCCTACTTTTTTTTTTGAGGTTTTAAAGTGTAAACATTATCTCTAATGCTCAAAAAGAACATTTCTTGAGTAGCTGATTTATGAGCTCATGTTGTACAAGCTAAAAGGGTGAGGAATCAAAATTTTTCCACTATACGTAGCTTATATGCACATGCAAACCAAACTCTCTTTTATGTGCTTTCTTTTTGCAACCAGCATACAGAAAAATGCACTTTTCTTTCATAGAATATTGTTCCAGCGATTTGGCTCTATAAAAAAGTTGAATATCAAAGTGATTAAGTTCACCAGGGAAAACCTGCTATTTCGTTTATGCGCATATGCACACACATATACGTATTTATTTACACATGCATACACACTTACAAAAATGCACATATATGCATACATACATGCACCCATACAAGCACACATAATGCACGTGCACATTATGCACACATATCAAGCACGCATAAACACACAAGCACACATGCAGGTACACACATGACAATGCATATACTCGACACACATTTTGGTGCTATTTCTTTGCACTCATATGATTAAGCATATAGAACAACACATGTTTACTGATATTTTAATCATATTTTAATCATAGCTTTGAGTGGCATATATGTAGGTGCAATTAAACCCAAGCCCACATACTTGGTTGAATAAAGTATGCTTGATTTATTGGCATAACCTATGCAAGACTACATATGAATAGTCTCTTGTAAAAATCCTTCATATTTATCCTTGTAAAAGTGGGTTACACCCATGTGGAGTAAGGAAGCTCTAAAATCACAAATCAATCAATTGTTGAGTGATGAGGGAATCTATCCTACACTTTAGGATTCACTTTTAGGTAGAAGTTTGAATTTGAATTCAAACCTTGGCTCCAAACATGATTATAAAAAGGGGATCAAAAGACCCATGTATCACCTTCATGAGATCACTTTGAGTGAGTTTTATTGTGAAGTGAGAGCTCATAGCTTGTGAATGTTGGGATGGAGCTATGACTTTCTAAACTCCTTTCTCTATATGTATGCCAATCATTTTTTATGAAATCACTCATGACTGTTAGCTTACTAAGTTAATTAGAGTTCCCCAAAAGGAATTAATCCAATTGTTGTTGTGCTTAGAGAACTGTTCAAAACACTCATGTGTAGGAACAAAAATAGCAAGTTTTTTACTCTTGGATCAAATCTTACCTATCTGTTTTGATTTATCTTTTTGAGAGTGATCTTCCAAGGTACATAAGATGTTTAATCCATCCTTTAGCAAGCTAAATAGGCCCACCACATATCTCTGGAATTCATTTATCTGGCGTAGTGCAAAGTTTTTGTAGCACCACTTCATCTACATCAAGTAAAAATCCATCCTCACAGTGGTCTCAGAGCAAGGTTGGACAACATGGCAGATGGATTTCCTTCATCAATTGATAAATTGGATAGAGGTAACTACTCAGCCCGGTCTTTAAGAATGGAAGTGTATCTTCAAGGCAGGAATCTATATGGTTATATAGTTGGAGATGAAGTTATGCCAAGTTTCAGGAATGAAGGTCAACCTACACAAGAAGAGCAAGAAAGATTGAGCACATGGTGCTCCAAGGATGCACTTGCAAGGTCTTATCTCCTCAACTCTATCTCAGATTTCTTGTTGCCTCACATTAGAAGTTGTAAAACATCACAATAATTGTGGAATGCACTTGAGGCCTTATTATTCTTGAAGCACAAAGGCCAAAAAGAATCAACTATGGTTTGACTTCACAACACTCAAGAAATCTTCCAAGCAAATTGTGGTTGATTTTGTCACAAAGATCAAAGATATTGCTGATCAGCTAGGAAGCATTGGAGAGGTAATAGAAGAAGAGAAAATTGTAAGTCAGGTCATCAATGTCTTAAAAGTAGATGACAAGTGGGAAGAATTAACCACAACAATAGCCCTATACATGGATATGCATGTACCAGATTTCAACACACTTATGGGACAACTACTTCCTCAAGAGGCCAAGCTCATGAAGAATGGAGAAGGTTCCAAGGTAATCAATCTTTTGCTTTGTATACTGATAAAAGTAAAACCAAAGATAACAAAGGAAGAGGAAAGAAAGTGGATGATGAAAGCAGGTACACACCAAGTTAACTATCTAGGTAGAGGAAGACATGGTAGAGGTAGAGGCAGAGGAGGAAGACAAGGCAGGGGGAGACCACAAGACTCTAATCCTTGTTCTATTTGTGGATTAACTAATCATACAACTGAGAATTTCTTTAGGTATTCCAAGAATCAAAGAGGGAGAGGCTACAACAAAGGAGGTTATGGCTACTCAAGAGGAAGGTTCAACAATTTCCATGGCAACCATAACAACTTCAACAATTCAATGTACCAAGGAGGATACAAAGGGAGAAGAGATTACAAAAATAACACAAAAGACTCAAATCAAGAAGACTCTCTTCTTCTCATGAATATGACAATGTCACAAGGTAAATCGGATGAGCATGTTTTCTACATAGATTCAAGCTGCTCAAATCATGTGGCAGGAAATGTGGCCCTCCGATTAGGCTTAGAAGAACCAAGGAACAAGCATGAAGTGCAAACAGATGATGATACAAGGCCTCTGGTGGAGAAGATAGGAAATGTAAAAGCACCTGATGGAAACATCAACCTACTTAGCAAGGTACTCTATGTCACCACCATCATAAAGAACTTGATACGTGTAGGACAGATTGTGGCGAAAAGGCCTACAAGTAAGGTTCACAAAAGGAGGAGAATTTGTTGAAGATCCAAGTCAAGGATTCAGGTAGTCAGACACTCATAGAATTGGAAATATGGCACAAAAGGTTAGCACATATTGGTGAAACATCATTAAAGCAAATTTGCAGGGACCAAAGTGCACTTGTACTCCCTAATCTGTCAAAGCAACACATGATTTATAACTTTAGTGCATGTCAATTTGGAAAGTCTCATAGTTTACCATTCATGAAAAAAAGGATATATGCATGGACATCTCTTGGATTTGATTCATACAGATGTATGGGGACCTAGCAAGGATGCTTCAATATCTAGATCAAGGTATTATGTCTCCTTCATTGATGATTGTAGTAGATGGACTATACTGCACTTTATGAAACACAAGGATGAATTCTTTTCATACTTCAAAAGATATTTACCTCTTGCGGAGAATCAAATAGGTAAAACACTAAAAAGCCTAAGGTATGATGGAGGGGGAGAGTACTTCTCCCATGAATTTTACTCCTTTCTTCAAGAGAGGGGAATCAAAAAAGAGAGTATTATAAGTTACACTCCTGAGCAAAATGGAGTGGCAGAGAGAAGGAATAGGAAAATTCTTGAAGATGCAAGGTCTATGCTAAATGAAAAACACTTACCCAATTATTTATGGGATGAGGCTGTATCCATAGCCACTTATTTAATTAACAAGTTACCTTCAAAGTCATTTGATGGCATGACACCATATGAGGCTTGCAATGGAAGAAGACCAAGCTTGGATCATTGTAAGATTTTTGGATGTATTGTTTATGCTCATGTTATTTCACAGGTTAGAGGAAAGATGGATCCAAAAGCTAAAAGATGTGTGTTCATTGGATATGACAACAACCAAAAAGGCTACAGGCTATACAACCCAACAACTAAAGGATTCTTGGTGAGTAGATATGTAGTGTTTGATGAGAATAGTTCTTGGTATGAAGACTCAGCAATAAGATCAAGTTATCTTATGATCTTGAAGAAGATTTTCCAAAACTTGTCAAGGAGAACTCTTCTAAAATTGAAAAACAGGATACCTCAAAAGATGAAGCAACTCAGATTGAAAAACTCAAAATGTGGAAGTCTAAAGGTAAAGCTAAAATGCAGGAACTTGGACAAGAGGTAGAATCATCACATTGGTAATTAGTTCCCAAGTCTTCATCAATGAAAGTGATAGTCTCAAGATGGATCTACAAATTGAAGAAGAACTCAGATGGCTCCATTAACAGGCATAAGGCAAGGCTTGTGGCAAAAGGATTTGCACAAACTCAAGGAATTGATTATGAGGAGACTTTCTCTCTTCTGGAAAATATGCCAACAATTAGAGTCCTGCTTAGTATTGCTTCTTCCAAGAATTGGAAAATACTTCAATTGGGTGTAAAAAATGCATTTCTTAATGGTGGATAACAGAAGAGGTGTATATGGCACAACCACCTCGTTTTGAGAATCAAATACATCCTGATTATGTGTGTAAACTTAATAAATCTCTATATGGACTCAAACAAGCCCCAAGCGCTTGGAATCACAAGCTTGTTTCATTCTTGCAGGATGAAGGATTTGAACCTAGCAAGGTAGATCCATCACTCTAAATCAAAAAGAGTAATTCTGAAGTCATCTATTTGTGTGCATATGTGGATGATAATATACTTACAGGAAATGACGCAGATGGGATAAAGAAGATCAAGGAGCAGATGCAAGAACAGTTCAAGTTAAGTGACTTGGGTTCACTTACATACTTCCTAGGATTGGAAGTAGTATACACAAATCATGGTCTATTCCTTACTCAAAGGAAATACATTAAAGACTTGTTGACAAAGTTCAAGATGCAAGTTTGGGGGATTGCAAGGACTCCAATGGAGGTCAATCATAAAGTGAGCTCACATGAAGGTGAACTCATAGAAGATATCACAGGTTATCAAAGACTTGTGGGTAGTTTGAACTATGCCACATTGACAAGAGTAGATATATGCTATAGTGTGAGTGTGCTAAGTCAATATATGCACACACACTCAAGAAATCTCACATGGATGTTTCCAAGAGGATACTCAGATATCTCAAAGGGACCATGAATGAAGGGTTATACTAGCCTTATGTATATAAATAAGTCTAAAGTTGTTCTCTGATGCAGATTGGGTTGGCTCCAAGGAAGACAGAAGGAGCACCTGAGGATATCTTACCTTTGCAGGGTCAAAACTTGTCTCATGGTCATTTAAGAAGCAACCAATAGTTGTTCTCTGTTCCACAAAAGCTGAATACAGAGGTCTTGCTATAGCTACTAAAGAAGAAATGTGGATGAAGACACTATTTATAAATCTTGGATTGGAAATTGGAACTCCCAATTTTTGGTGACAAAATGAGTTCGGTTCACTTGGCGTCCAATCCAATTTTTCATGCAATAACTAAACATATTGAAGTACATTACCACTATGTAAGAGAGAAGATTTTGAGCAAGGAAATTCAGCTATCATATGTGTCAACTCATCAACAATGTGCAGACATTTTAACAAAGGCATTAGATGGAACAAAACTCAACAAATCTAAAGGTATGATTGGTTTGCAAGAAATCAAGGAGGAATGAAGGCCAAGCATGTTAGGCTTGAGGGGGAGTTGTTGGTGCAAGTAAACCCAAGCCCACATACTTCGTTGAATAGCTTATGTTTGATTTATTGGCATAACCTATGCAAGACTACATATGAATAGTCTCTTGTAAAAATCCTTCATATTTATCCTTGTAAAAGTGGGTAGGTGAATCCTAAAGTGTAGGATAGATTCCATCATCACTCAACAACTGATTGATTCATGATTTTAGAGCTTCCTAACTCCACGTGGGAAGCTGTAAAATCATGAATCAATCAGTTGTTGAGTGATGAGGGAATCTATCCTACACTTTAGGATTCACCTTTAGGTAGAAGTTTGAATTTGAATTCAAACCTTGGCTCCAAACATGATTATAAAAGGGGGATCAAAAGACCTGCGTATCATCTCGAGCCCATGAGATCACTTTGAGTGATTTTTATTGTGAAGTGAGAGCTCATCTCATAGCTCATTCACCTCTCACACATTGGGCAATGTATGGTTGCCAATGACATTGTATTTTTACATGTTTTAATACATATATGATCATTATATTCTCATTTTACTTCTCAGTTAGCACTCCATCAGAACAGTGATTTTCTTAGAGCTCGTTCTCAATGTTTAATTGATCACTTGCCATGCTTTAAAGCATGATAGAATCAGCATACTGTCTATTATAATCCTACAATGTTGTGTTAGCATTGCATTTCGAAATCCTTAGATATTAGCATATCTTTGCTCACTAGTCTGATGACTATTTCAACCCGTGAATGTCAGGATGGAGCTGTGACTTGCTAAACTCCTTTCTTTGCATGTATTCTATCATCCTTTATGAAATCACTCATTATTGTTAGCTTACGACGTTAATTAGAGTTCCCCAAAAGGAATTAAACCAACTGCTGTTGTGCTCAGAGAACAAAAATAGCAAGTTTTTTACTCTGGATCAAATCTTACTTATCTGTTTTGATTTATCTTTTTGAGAGTGATCTTCCAAGGTAGATAGGGGTCTAATACATCTTTTGGCAAGCTAAAGGGGCCCACCACATATCTCTGGAATTCATTTGGCTGGTGTAGTGCAAAGCTTTTGTTGCACCACTTCATCTTCATCAAGTACAAATCCATCCTCACAATATCATCTCTTCGTAGTGAGTATTTCACACATTGGCATATATCATATCTCTTGAAAAAGTAAACCACATCCAAATGGAGCTTAGGGGCACCATAATTAAAAAGAAATAATCATCTTGTCAATCTTGTCAGGTGAAAAGTGATCACCTACAACTCTAGTGTGCTCAAATTTTCTTTATTAGAAATGGGAACAATTTTATATGTATTCATTTGCTTCCATTTTCATTGTGGGCCAATAAACTTCTAGTTTGCAAATATTTTGCAAAGTTCTTAACTTGGGCATATGGTGGTTCTAGAGTCCTAAGTATGCAGGTTCTAGGTATGCATTCCTCTCATGATATTCTATGCATCTTAGAAGCACTCCATTTGACTCTTGGAATTAGAGACTCCCAACCACTATTCAATACTTTTGGATTTAATTGATGAGCTTTGGATCATTCTCGTACATTCTATGCATGGGACCATATTTTAGTATAAGAAAATATTTCTATCGAAGATGGTTTGTCTTCAAGGTTCAAGAAATATGCATTTGGGAGATCATTTGCAAATTCAGCTCATGGTTCTCTGTATATAATTCATGAAAAGTGGTCAACTCTCACATGAGTGCTACCCTTCTTGACTACCATATCACAATCAAATTCCATGAGTAACAAGAATCATATACAAGCTTGCTCATGGCTCAAATCTTGTTCGCTAAGAACAAAAATTCTTGATGTTCAACAAATAACTTAAACTTATGGGAAAATAGATAGTCTCTGAACTTCTTGACCACATACACCATTCCTAATTCTTCTCTTTTTATCATGGTGTAGTTTCTCTCAACTTGATTCAACTAGCAACTAGTATAAGCAATAGGAAAATCTAACTTGCCTTCATTTTTTTGTTGTGTAAGAACACATCCAATATTATAATTCGAAGCATGCACATGAATGTGGAAAGAATTGTTCCAATATGGTACTTTTAAGATTGGTGCTATCCTCACTCTATATTAAAGTTCTTGGAATCTTCATCACATTCCTTGCTCCACTAAACGTTAGAGAACAATCTACATAGAGTTTTGGCTATGATTGCATAACTATATGTGCACTTTCTATACTAAATGCAATTACCATAAAAGCTTGTATATATTTGGGGTTCTGTAAGTTTGGAAGGCCTTAGATGGGTTTGATTTTATCTTCATAAGCCACAATTCCATTTTTTGATACTATATGAACTAAAACATATTTCTCTGGCTTTAGGCATGTCTGAACGTATCAAATATTTGTTGCAAAATAGGTATATCTAAATGCCTTTGTGTTGAGTAGGCACATAAATCATTTACATATACTTCAAGAATATTTCATAAGAACTTCTTTGAATACACAACTCATTGGTCTTTGGAATCTAATGACTATGTTTGTTAGGTCAAATGGCATAACCGAATATGCATGGATGCCCCAATCAATGGAAAACGCCATCAAATGACTATGTTTGTTAGGTCAAATGGCATAACCAAATATGTTATGTTAGACTTTAAGTGTGATTGAAATCTGATTATGTACTAAAAATCCATCAAGGAAGTTGTCAGCTTCCTTGCTAGAAACTCTTTCCAATAGATGTTCATTAATTGCCAATGGGTAGCTATCTCAAATCATTGCAATTTGCCACATTTACTTTCTTAAGGTTAATACGGACTCATAACTTCTTGTTCTTCTTAGAAACTACCATTATGGGTGATACACATATCATACTTTGTATTTTCTACATGAATTATTTTTCTAAGCTTATCTATCTCTTCCTTAATCTTGGTTGAGTGCTTATCATTGTAGGTGTATTATCTTCACTCTGTTGGCTTTGCATCGAGGGTCATAGGAGTTATATGTGAGTATATCTTTGGATCTACCCCTTTAATTCTTTCTAAGTCCATGCAAAGACAAATATATAGTTTCTCATGAGCGAAATCAACTCTGATTCCTATTTATCAAACATGCCTTTACCTATGTAGGTGCATTTTCCATTCTCTTCTTTTGTGGTGACTTTTACTTTCTTAGACGATTCCTTGTTATTGTATGTTATCCCTATGGCTATCCCTAATTTAGGCATTTGGATAGCTATACTTATGTCCTCGACTTTATAGTTCTTGAAGCTCTCAAGGACTTGAAATCTAGCTCTTGAGACTTGAAAGATTTTTTCACATCATCAGCTATTTATGTTTCTACATTTTCCTTCTTTGAGATTTCCTCTAGGATCATGGCCTTGAATAGATCTAACTCATAGCCATCATCATAACCCATAAACTCATGTAAACTTGCCATATATTCATTAAACACAACATCTAAATTGGATAGAATTTCATCCAATTATGGATTTCAAATTCTTTGTCATTAAATTTCTATTGTATGTAGATGAGGTCTGCTATAGGATGTTCCCTTGGGCTCAAAAGTGCTAATTTGATACAAACAACCACAAACAGACTTTGTTCCTCTTTGGTGGGTGCTTGACACATCCATAAGTGTGTATCCTCATGCATCCAAGATGGATCATTAGAGCCTATGTTATGGATGGATATTAAAGGTGCCCAAAATCATCATGGGCACCCATCTCAACTATTGGATCAAGGATCCATCTAAACGCCATAAATCAAGGCACTCAAAGATCATGAGATTCAAGGAGAGCCCTCAAATTTAAGTCCCATCCAAGGGCTTATATCCATTCGTGCCTATTTCAAGTTTCTTTTGATCGTAGCCATTAGGTGTAAAGCAAATCCAAGGGCCATAAAACAAAGGCACCTTGACTTTTGCCCTTTAACCTTTACCTCTGGATTCTTGAGTCAATCCAGGGGCTAGAAATCATTTCCAAGAATTTGAAAATAATTCAAATGGAAAATACCAAGAGTTTTAAGTGGTTTTTTGCTCTTTGAACACACAAAAACAAGGGAAACCTACGCCTAGCCTATGTGTGTTTAAGGGACTAGACAGTGGCATCCACCCTCTTCTCATTGGTCCATCACTAGTCACTCCTTAATCTAAAAGGCCCATGCAGGGTTCTTTTCTCCCCTAATGTTTCTCCTTGCATTGTTGCCAAGTCAAATTCTTACATTTCTTTTTCCTATCTCCAGAAGGCTCTTGATCCTTAGATTGCAGAGAAGAAGAATCATCATCTTCATCAAGTTTTTCAACCTCTTGCTACTTACCTTATGCATGTGTCATAGGTTGAAAAGAGATTTGCCCTTCAGAATCACTTCCACTTCCAATAATTTCCACCATTTTTAGAAGTGTGTGAGCAATGTTTTGCAGATTTTGTGGGCAATCTTTAATCAAATGGCCCTTCCCAAAATCCTCACAATAGACTTCAATTATCCAAGTGAAGTTCTAGAAGGTTTAAGAAATTCTTTTAGAAAGTGGTTGTTAGTAGTTAGGGTGGATTAAGTTGACAAGGAAGCATGCAACAAGGGATCCAAAGACAAGAGAGTTAGAGAGACAAACAAGGAGGCTGAGCAGACAAAGCAGCCAACATAGACCTGAAACCAATAGGCCCAACTACATTATTTCAAATCAATCATGTATTCAAAAATGCTTTTCATCACTACACATCATTGTAATTATTTGTTTTTGGTAGTTTAAATCCATTTTGTTCAACTTGAGGAGTCTTCAAGCTTAGGAATTTTAGAAGAATCCATATATCAATTTTCATAATTCTTAGAGCTTGTGTGAGGCTCCAAAATAGTCTAGGAACTTAATTTTTACTTAGGATTTTTTTTTCTATCATGATAGAAATAGTCTATCACATGATACACGACAGACCAAGAGTGACGATAGACTCTATCCATTGCAACAAACCCCTATCCATCATGACATACACCTGTCTATCATGATAGATAGATGCTCATGATAGAGATCGTTTATTGCTATAGAAGTGTCCATGGAGAGACACCACATCCCATGATAGACTCTATCTATCACATGATAGATAATAGATAGGATTCATGATGAGCCCATCTATTGCAACATACATCTATCCATTGTGATAAATAGACCATGATGGATGATAGATGATAGATGAAGGTTAGTGTCTATCACAACAGAGTAGTCCATCATGATAGACATGTCTATCACAAGAGACCAATCTATCGCGATAGAGAACCATCCACGATAGACATTGTCTATCACGACAAACACTTTCTATTTCAACAAACACGATCTATGATGATAGATAGACAAAACGATAGTTTTTGGGATTTATCAAATTTAATTACTTTTTGCCTAATTTTTGGGATTTTGGGTAGATAAGTGGAGCTACTTGAAAGACCAAGGCAAGATATTGATGCATTGCAAGCTTGGGAATCTGTATCTTGGGCATTCGAGTGATAATAAGGGCATTCAGCTCGAGGTTGGAAGAATTCTCAGCCCCCTTGGTCTATTTTCTAACTTAGGCTAAATGTGCTCCTTAATCTTGAAAGGTGGTGAAGCATAGGGTCTGCCTTGAGGTTCCTTAGGTTCATCACAAGATAGGTCCTTTGAGCTTTTAGTGGTGTGTTGTAGTGTTTCCAAGATCGTTGATGGAGTGCCTTGAGTAAGCACACCTCCTTGATTGAACATGAAATCCTCTTTATCCTTTACCTTCTTGATATCTTCATAACATGTATACTTCGTATCATTTGTAATGACTTATGGGGCTTCAAAGATTCTTGGTTTGGATTCTTGAGGAACATTGTCTTGATTATTCAACACTTCTGGCTCTTGGACTTGGCTTTCTTTCAACAATTGTCTCTCACATTGAATCACTTGATCAATAACATTATCCAAGGTATCTCCTTGAGGCATGGATAGCAAAAGGTACTTCACTTCATCTTTGAGGCCACTTTGAAACTGATTAACTAGATAGTCTTCTTGATATCTGGATCCTTGAAATAAATTTCTAAAGTGCGATGCAAATTCTACAACTCAACGATCACTTTGTTGTAGCCTCCTTTCCAAATCTTGGAGTTTCTTACATATATCATCCAAAGTAAATTTGATATTTTTTAGAATGGAAATGGAGTCCATATATCTTGACATGGTCTTGATGTGAGGAGTAGCACTTATGTGCACACTTTTCTTTGTATTGAATGCCCAAATAGTGATGCAAATGCCCCAAATCAGACATCTCAAACGAGGCATGCAAATCAGCCTTGAAATCAGCAATATGCTTCTCAATAGGACCAGTGAGCAACATGTCATCAACATAGACAACAATGATCAGAAGCACATCATTAGCACGCTTAACATATAAGGTGCTTTCAGTTGGACTGTTCACAAAACCATGTGCAACCAGATAGGCATGTATCTTCTCATACCAAGCACGTGGTGCTTGCTTTAAACCATATAATGCCTTCTTTAACCTGCACACCTGATTTTCATGCCCTTTCTGCACAAAGCCACAGGGCTGAAAAACATACACTTCTTCATGCAAGTCACCATTCAAAAATGATGTTTTAATGTCCAACTGATGTACATTCCAACCATGATGGGCTGCAAGTGCACAAATGCTCCGAACAGTAGTCATACGGCATGTAGGTGCAAAGGTCTCATCAAAATCAATGCCTCTTTCCTGCGCATAACCCTTTGCAACAAGCCTAGCCTTATACCTCTCAACTGTACCATCAGGTTTACGCTTAAGCTTGTATACCCACTTAGTGCCAATGGCCTTCTTGCAAGGAGGCAAGTCACATAAAGACCATGTACCATTCTTCATTATAGCATCATATTCAGATTGCATGGCAGCCATCCAATTTTCTGAATTTTGTGCTTCATCAAAAGAAACTCGCTCATTCTCATCACAGAGACTAGACGCAGCCATAGCATAGCAATGTGATGCAAAGGAGGCACTATGAGAGCCTGAACGAGTACCATATGACAAAGGTGCATCTAATTTGCTGTCACGCAAAGTCTGCACCAGCCATTTTGGCATAGTTTTTGCCTGCTCAATATCAGCTCTCTCATCAACAAGTGCATCATGTAAATTTGCATCAGAAATAGAATGATCTGCATCATCATATGAAACTTGCAAAGGCTGAGAAGTTGCGTCATTAGGACCAGCACTAGACTGTCCACCTGTAAAAAGAGGCATCAACGTATCATACATGTCTTTGGAGCTAACAGATGTCTCCTTAGTACATGAAAGCAATGGCTGAATATAATCTTCCACAAAGACAACATCACGACTAACCAGAATGTGTTTAGTTTGTGGATGATACAGACGATAGCCTTTACTTTAAGAACTGTACCCAACAAAAATACATTTTACTGCCTTATCATCCAATTTTCTGTGATGTTGTTCAGGCACTAATGCATATACCAAACAACCAAAAACACGCAGATGAGCAACAGATGGCTTGCGGTCATGCCAAGCCTCATATGGAGTGATAGACTGCAGCGCTTTAGTGGGACACCTCTTCAGTACATATGTTGCACACATGACAGCCTCAAGCCAGAAACTATGTGGTAAAGCCTAACTCTTGACCATGCACCTCGCCATCTCCATGAGTGACCTATTCTTTCGTTCAGCAACTCCATTCTGTTGAGGTGTATACGGCACTGTACACTGGTGTTTTATCCCACGTTCAACCAAAAATGCATTAAAATCAGAAGACATATCCCCCCCCCCCCCCCCCCCGATCAGAACGGAGGGTGCCCATTTTACATGCTGACAGATTTTCAACCAGAACCAAAAACTGTTTAAAGCACATGAAAACTTCGGACTTTGCTTTGAGTAGATATACCCATGCATGCCTGGAAAAATGATCAATGAAAGTCACGAAGTAAAGGTAATTCCCAAAAGAGGGTTTCTGCATAGGACCACAGACATCACTATGTACAAGCTGCAATTTCTACGTAGCCCGAACTGAACCATCTTTTGGAAAGGAGGAACGCTGCATTTTGCCCAAAATACAGCCTTCACATACATGTTTTCCAAGTGCCTCAAGCTTGGGCAAAGAAGACACCATATCAGATTTCTGCAGGTGTAGCAAACTAGCAAAATTCAGATGACCAAAGCGTGCATGCCAAAGCTTTGCATCTGAGATAGCCTTAGAATCGTGAACTGCACATGCCGAATCATTCACAGATCTTTCATAGTCTATGAGCTTATATAGCCCATGACACAAAATGCCAGAAGCAATAATCACATCGCCATTTGATAGATCATGAACTGTACACCTGTCATCAACGAATTTCACAACCAAGCCAATCTTGGCTAATCCAGAAACTGATAATAGATTCTTCTTGATCCCTGGCACAAATAAAGCATCTAACAAGGTGAAAGAACTACCATCAGCAGTAGTCAGAATGATCTTACCAACTCCCATGACATGATAAGAGGAGTTGTTGGTGCATGTGACAGTATTCCCTGTAGGGGCAGGCTCGAGTGAAGAGAAGAAACTGTGTTGCGAGGTAATATGTTTGGTCGCCCCACTGTCAAAGTACCAAACATCTGAGTCCACTGCAGACATGCACTGCTCATGAGAAGATGGGTCAAAACTGCAAACAGTAGTAAACGCCCATTCTTCTTCTTGCACAAGATTAGCAGACTCTATTTTTGGTGTAGAGGCTTCTGCAACAACCATTCCAGCCTCCTTTTTCTTTGCCTCTTTTGCAGCCAGTTTAGGACAGTTCTTTATGATATGATCATTCCCTTTACAATACTTGCAAAACAATTTCTGCTTTTCTGATTTCGTCTCATCTTTATCTTGGTTCTTCGAATGTGCAGCCGCTTTGCAGATTTCTGCTTACTAGTAGAAGAGCTCCATTTTCCTTTACCCTTCTAACTAGCCAGGGAAGCTTGATCTGCAACACGCATAATGGACCTGTTCTGCCTGGACTGATCTTCCTGCAACAAAACAGAGACTAACTCCTCAAATGATAAGGCATTCGCATTGCCTTTCATCATCAACCGAAGAGTAGAAGCAAAACTCTGATATGAATCAGGAAGACCATTCAGAACGGTCTGCACAAGTGAGCTATCTGGTATAACCTCATCAGCAGAAATCAACTGTTCCTTCAAATCTTTGATCTTTGTTAGGAAACTGTCCATAGAATCACCTTCATTCATGTGCTCACTCTCCAACTGTTTTCGAAGGTAAGCAACACGAGCCTCATTCCTAGCTTGGTACAATGTGGTAAGTGTACCCCAAGCATCCCTAGCTGTTCTGCAAGAGCGAATATGAGGAATAATGGCACGTTTGACAGACAAAGCTATCAATGCATGTGCCTGGGCATCTCTGCCATCCCAACGAATTTGCTCTACAATAGGTGCAACAGATACAAATACATGAACAAGAATCTGCGGAATATCATCTTTGACACCATCTTCATTAGCTCCAGCACCTGTATTTGCAGTACTTGTCCTTACAAGTGTAACAGGACGTCTTTCAACACCCTGCACAATGTTCCACAATCCTTTTGCAACCAAAACATGTCGCATCATATAAGCCCATAATGGGTAGTTGGTACCATCCAACTTATCCTCAACAGCCAACATACGGAATACATCACTGCTTTTAGCCATGGCCGGTGACTAAAATACCTTGATGCAAAAAATTGACTGTATCTCAAAAAGTTGAATAGAACTGCCCAGACGAGTTCTACTAGACCTGTAGCAGACTTCGAGACGCTTAAACTAGCGAACAAAAACTTGTATGTACCTTTGGCACAAAAAGACAAAATAGCCTACACAAGCGCTACGATAGTGCGTTCGGAGGCCGAAACGAGCTCAGATCGCTATTTCGGCACCACATAGCGAAGCTGTTTTGATCTCGGAAACAGGCTGAGTATGCTCGCCAAAATTCGTGTGATTATGAGACTGCAAACGAAGGAGTGTCGACGGCACCCTAGATGAAGCGACGACCTGCTCTGATACCAATTGTTGGAGATAGATGTCTGCGGAAGCACACGAACAGCACAAGGAAGAAGAAGAAGCTTAGAGCACAAACACACAATAATGAATGTATTACCAGAGAATGTACAAAGATAAGTAGCCCATTAGGGCAATAGGCATATATACAAGCCGGGGGAAAAAAACCTCCTAAAGAGGGAAAAAAGTGCCCAGACGGTCCTAGTGTGTTCACACACATCACTACCTAAATATATCAACAATCACTTTATAGTTTATGTTATAAATTTTCAAGTCATTTGGTTTAGTATATTTGGAAGAATATCTAGTTGAAGGTCTTAGGGTCATCTTCTGCATTGTCCTAAAAAGTCAAGGATACACCCAATCAGTGTTAAACTCAGTTATCATTCAATGATTAGTATAAATTGGGTCTTTTATGTATTATAGCAAGTTAACCCTATGTACATTTGCATAAAAGGATTTTTTTTTATTGTAACTATGTTGGCTGCTTTGAGTGTTTGAAGTCATAACTTCCATCCAAATATAGAAGGTTTTTTGTGAGGTAGTCAAGGTGAAAGCTATCTATTTTGCATCAACTTGTTCTTATTGATGTTCCAAAGTACCCATTGGATTTTATTGCACTAATCACAAGGCCACAAGGTCTATTTTACATATACAAAGAGCTAGGGTAGGTCTTCTGTTGATTTGCTAGACCATCTTCATCATTTGACAACCCAACTTTTCAAGCTTCTCCAAACCGCTCCAATTTCTTCTAGTGGTATCATAGCAACCACAAGATGGGAGATGGATTTCCATCAATGATTGAGAAGCTTGAGAGACACAACTATGCTACTTGGAAAATTAGAATGGAGGCCTATTTGCAAGGAAGAAATCTATATGGGATTGTATCAGGTGATGAAGCAATACCTATTCCAAGATCCAAAGAAGGACCTACTCAAGAGGAAACATATAAGCTCATACTTTGGTGTGAAAGGGATGCTCAAGCAAGATCATACATACTAAACTCTATCTTTGATTTTCTATTACCACATATTAGAGGATGCAAGACATCTCAAGAGACTTTCGATGCGCGAGAGACTTTTTTTCTGCTAGTACCAAAGCAAGAAAGAATCATCTCTAGAATGACTTCAACCAAATAAAGAAGACTCCAAAACAAACCATCACAGAGTTTGTTACAAAGTTCAAGGAGGTTGCATATCAATTGGCATCCATTGGAGATCTGATTGAAGAATAGACCATCATGAGATAGATTTTGAATGGGATTATAAGTGACAAGCAATGGCAATCTTTCACCATAGCCTATGACCTCATCATGGATGTACAAAATCTAGACTTCAACATCTTTCTTGGACAACTCTTCAATCAAAAGGCCAACAATAGCATAAAGGAAGGTAACTCCTATCAAGGTAATTCAGCTAGTGTTCTATATGCAGATAAGAAAGACAAGAAGCTGAAAGGCAAGAAGAAGGAAGAGGATGAAGAAGAGACCTCCCAAGCCAACTTTGCAAGCAGGAGAAAGTGGAAAGGGAAGAAGAAAGGACCAAAGCATGAAAAACCCAAAACTCAAAGTGTTCAACCATGTGCCATCTATGATAAAACCAACCATACCACTAAATTATTGGTCCAATGGAAAGATCGAGAAAGGAAGTGAAAGAGGTGGATATGGCAACAATAGAGGTAGAGGTAGAAACAACTTCAACAATAACAGAAGGGACTATAACAATTATTTTGAAGATCAATAACATGAAGACTCATTGCTTCTGATGAATCTAAGCCACAAGGAAGGTAAAAAAGATGATCATTTATTCTACATAGATTCAAGATGTTCAAATCATGTTGTAGGCAACATAGCTCTCTTACTTGACTTGGAAAGTCCAAAGCATAGACATGAAGGACAAATAGGGCATAACACAAAGCATAATGTGGAGAAGATTGGTAATGTCAAAGCTTCCAATGACAGGACATATGTTCCCACTATTACAAAGAACCTAGTAACTGTAGGCCAAATAGTTGAGAAAGGCTTGCAAGTTAGGTTCACCCAACATGGAGCTTTTGTAGAAGACCATGTCAAGGCTTCAAGAAGATAGCCAGAAGTGAGAAGCATGACAAACTCTTTACTTTTGAAGTAGGAGAAACCAAGAACATAGATCTATTCAATTTT
The DNA here is from genome assembly GCA_020310875.1 of Ceratopteris richardii. NCBI lineage: Eukaryota > Viridiplantae > Streptophyta > Polypodiopsida > Polypodiales > Pteridaceae > Ceratopteris > Ceratopteris richardii. The sequence continues at coordinate 112,479,635 of CM035410.1, forward strand.
GGTCAAAACCTAAGTGAGCTTGAAGTGTGGCATAAGAGGCTAGCACATGTGAATGAAAGAACCTTGAAGGGTATATGCAAGGATCAAAGTGTGATAGGACTTCCAAACATATCAAGGCAACATATGATCAACATATGTGATGCATGTCAGATTGGGAAGGCACAAAGACAACCATTCAACCACAAGTGCTACCTCCACAACAACTTATTGGACTTGGTACATACAAATGTATGGGGGCCAAGCCAATAATCTTCTTTGACAGGATCAAAATATTGTCTCATTTATTGATGGTCATAGTAGATGGATTATTTTGTACTTTATCAAGAGTAAGAATGAAGGGTTTGATTGCTTCAAAAAGTATGTGGCACATGTAGAGAACCATATAGGTAGATCACTCAAGAAACTCAGATCTCATGGAGGGGGAGATTGTTTCTATAAGGAATTTGATGAATTATTGAAAGATAAAGGAATGAAGAGGGAAGTGACTACCATGTACTCTCCTCAATTGAATGGAATTGCAGAGAGAAGAAACAAGACATTGGTTGAATCAACCATAAGAATGTTTGAAGAGAAAAATTTTCCACATTATTTATGGGTAGAATCTATCTCAACTGTTGTGTACCTTGTCAATAGACTACCATCCAAATCACTTCAAGGTATGAATCCTTATGAAGCATGACATGGAAGACAACCTTACATTGCACGGTGTTTGGTTGTTTAGCTTATGTTCATGTACCTTCACAAATAAAAGGTAAGCTAGATGAATGAGCAACAAAGGCAATATTCATTGGATATGATTCAACTTAGATGGGTTATATATTCCATATTCCTTGGATCCAAAATCCTACATGAGAGACAAAGAAAATACCCACAAATCAAGAGGGAGTTATGGGGAGTTGAGACTGCCTTGAAAATTCATGGGAGTATTCCATTGTAACTTATATCATTGTTGAGATTGATTGTTTACCTCTTTTAGGTATGATTCTTAATTGATCTACTCTTACTATTGCATCTTTAATGTGAATTTCATATATTAAATTTATAAATATTGAATTAATTCATATTGTGGGTAAACATAACCTTGTTGTTGATATATTCTCAAGAGAAAATTTGATAAAGAGATGAATGTAACTAAAATTTTGAGTGAAATATTTGAGAGTGAAAGGTTTAATCATGAAGACTATGAAAATGAATGGTGTGACATTGGAGAATATTTGAGTAAATTAACATCTAATACAAAGTGGTCAAGCAATAAGTATAGGAACATACAAAAATGACTTTAGAACTTCTTTTTGACATGGGGATATGCTAATGGAAATCTACAAAAATCTCAAAGAGCATATCCTCTTTAAAATTTTTATATCCCTAGAGAGTTTACTTTACCGAAATAAGATTTTAAGATTTAATTCACGAGATTCATAAACGTGGTTGGGGTATTTGTAAGTTCAAAGGGCTTGAGTAGAAACTCTTAATGACCACACCACGTATGAAAGGTTATCTTTGCAACATCCTAAAATTTTATTGGAATATGATGGTATCCTTATTTGAAATTAAGCTTTAAAAAGAATTTAGATCCCTTTATGTTGGTAGATGTGAAGAAAAGACTAAAAGTGAACACAAGAAGCTAGAAGTGGCCCAACAATTTTTCATTTGGTCCATGAAGTGCATGTCATATCTCTTGGTAAGTGACCAAGCAATAAGAAGAATTTAGAGAAAAGAGAGTGTGGATCAAGAGGCAACCATTACCACATATGCCTACAACTTTTCCCATTTCATGTACATTTCAAAATTCACCAACCTCTATCCGAGTACAAAAGAACCATGTGAAATAATATGGGCTCCATATAATTGTAGACCTAGCCCTGATCATTTAAAAGTACTTAACCTGTCTATGACCATAACCCATTCATGTCATATGTCTCTTAGTCTAGTATTCACTATTATTGTTCATAACAAGGAGAAGTAGCAACCCATAGTAGAACAAAAAATGGCTTCACTCCTATCATATATTAATATCAATTTCTCCATATTTACGGGAGCCTCAACAAAAGACCCTAATGATCATGTCATGTGTTTTCTCTCTTTGTGCAAAAGCCGTGTGTTGGAAGGACAAGCTGATGCCTCCATGGCCCTATTTCTGGAAATCTTATATTCACTAGTTGACAAGAGATTCAATTCATTCAAAGAAGATCATTTCATGACTTGGCAAGCCATGAAAGATGAATTCTCTTCTCTCTTCTGACCTGGGAGCTCAATCAAATAAGTTCTTAACAAGCTAGAAAACCTACACTTGAGGAAGATAGAGTCATTTTTGTTGCGAACATTTGTTTTATGTAGGGTACAAGTTTCAAATTATGTAAATACCTTTGGGAAGTCTTCAAATACTTCAAGAAGGCTCATATTATTTATAAAAGATAGCAAAAATACCACGTGAGTTCTAGAACATGGTGAGTCAAATTAGTGAGTCACAAGGGAGCTGCAGTGGTGTCCTAGTGGAAGGTCGATGTGGTTAGTTCTCAAAGTCCATCAATACTTTGCTTATTTGAGCACTTGAGTCATGTAATACCTCCACCCAAGTGTCTACCACGAATTTAGATGTATTAGGAAGGTTTTAGATTAGTTTCCCATGCTATAAAAAGAGGAGAAAAGTCGTGATCTTGTGGGAAGTCCAAGAGAGGCATATGTGTATCTCTATGCTGCTGTAGTTTTGTATGCAGAGATTACAGAGCTTGTATATCCCTCATTATATATCCAAATTACATGTTTCATAGCTCATTTGAAAGTTGTTACTGTCTACTGTTTTCCTGTAAATTTGCATAATCATTGGGTTTGTGATCTGAGAGCAGTACTCTCTGCAAGTAGTGTGTGTTCTCTTGTTTCACCTCTGCTGAAGGTCTCCATTAAACCTCAAACTTGCAGAGGTCATATCTCCTTGTGTATTTATCCAAATTGAGTGTTCTTTGGGTCATTGGAAAGCTCTTGGTCTCTAGTAAATGTTGTTAAAACAGTTTTAGAAAATTCTAATTCATTAGAGAATAGTAAGCTCTGCAAGCATGACTGGTTTTCTGTGATGAAGTTTGTGAGAAGGTCAACTTGTTCCTAGGGGGTTCCACCTACTTCTTGCTATATTTTGGAGGTCAATAAACTCCAACATTGGTATCAGAGCAAGGAATTGAAGCTTGGAGAAGGTTATAATACCTTGATGAAGAATTTAAAGCTTTTGGAGAAGAGGTTCGTCATCGACACTACACAAAGGTAGAAGGAGATAGCAAGGAAGCATCTCAAGCAACATCCAAGCAAAGAAAGGTGCATAGACTTTACTACAAAGGTAAATCTCATACTTTTTCTTATCACATTTATCCAAAAGGAGGGTTAAAAGAGGAGGTTTAGTATTTACACAATGGATGAGCAACATGCACAAATAGAGAAGCTTGATAAGAACAACTATCAAGCATGGCGATTTAGAATCACATCATACTTGCAAGGTAGAGGCTTGTATGGTTTGATTGATAGAACGGATATCAAACCTATATTACCAGAGGATCCAAATCAACAATAATTGAGGGAGTTTAGACTTTGGAATGAAAGAGACAAAAGGGTTATATTCATTTTATCACAAAATATTCAAGATTCAATGGTAGGACACATACAAGATCTAGACACAAGTAGAGATGTTTGGCTTGCATTGGAAAGGTTGTATGCTACAGGTACAAGAGCAAGGAATATTCAACTCAAAAATGAATTGAATAACATAAAGAAAGATACAAGGACATCGGTCAATGATTACTTATTGAAGGTTAAAGAGATTGCAGATCAACTAGGTTCATTTCAAGCTCATGTGGAGGACGACGACTTGGTTGCACATACTCTCAATGGACTCAAGGATGATGAGAGATGGAAACCATTCATTACTTCAGTTTATGTTAGAGGAGAATTACCAGACTTTGATCATCTTGTTGCTCTTATGGTCATGGAGGAGATGAATCTAAATGGCTCTACTTCAAATCAAAAAGGATCTCAAGGACAAGCTCTTTATGTAGGATCATCAAGAGGTGGAAACAGAGGAAGAAGAGGTTCAAATAGAGGTCGAGGAAGAAGGAGCGATGATCAAGGGACTTCAAGTGGCTTCTTCAACACAAGAGGAAGAGGAAGATCAAGCGCTAGAGGTACGAGAGGCTACTACAACTACAATCAAAGACAAAGGAGTGAAGATAACAACAATTGCTATATATGTGGAAGGTATGGACATTATGCCAAAGATTGTTATCAAAATGAAAATAATCAAGGTGGTAATCGAAGAGGAGGCTATTCAAGAAGAGGTAAACAACAAGGAAATTATGCAGTTGAAGGTAAAAGTGATTCTCTTCTTATGATGAATGTAGAAACTAAGATGAATCGCAATAGTGATGTATGGTATGTAGATAGTGGTTGTTCTAACCATATGTCACATGATGCTTCATGGTTTTCTAATATGCATAATCCTTCATGTAAAGGTCATGTTGAAACAGGAGTTGATACAACACATAAGATTATGCAGGTTGGAGATGTTGTTATGCAGGATAAGAGCAAGACAAATTGCTTGAAGGATGTACTTTATGTTCCAACAATCACTAAGAATTTGATGTCAGTTGGTCAAATGGTAGAAAAAGGTTTGCAAATAAGATTTAATCATGCAGGTTGCTTCATTGAGGATCCAAAGCAAAGGAGGTTAATTGCTAGAGGTCAAAAACAAGGTAGATTGTTTACATTCAAGGTAAACCCAAATCATACAAACTATTTCTCTTATGGTATGCATCGAATAGTACAGCTTGATCTATGGCACAAAAGGATTGGACACATGAATGTACACAGGTTAAAGGAGCTATCAAAGAAGAGGATTGTTGAAGGATTACCTGATCTTACTAAGAAACATATGGTGCATCTTTGTGAAGCATGTCAAATGGGTAAGCAGAGTAGATAGCCTTTCAAACATTCAAGCTATGTAAGCAGTGGGTTGCTAGACCTTATACACACGTACGTATGGGGTCCTACTAAAGAGGCATCCTTGGCTGGTAATAAGTACTATGTATCATTCATTGATGATCATAGTAGAATGACATTTGTGTATTTCATTAAACATAAGAGTGAAGTCTTTGATTGTTTCAAAAATTTTAAATCATTTGTCGAGAAGCAAACAGGAAGATATGTTAAGAAGCTAAGATCCGATGGAGGGGGAGAGTATTTCTCTCAAGCTTTTACTGATTTTTGTATGATGAAGGTATCAAAAGAGAAGTTACATGCAAGTATACTCCACAAAAAAATGGAGTTGCAGAAAGACGAAACAGAATCATAGCAGAAGTATCTAGAAGCATGCTAAATGATATGTGTTTGCCTCATTCTTTTTGGGCTGAAGCTGTTAGCACAAGTGTGTACATTATGAATAGAGTACCTACTACCGGAGTTCATCATTTGACACCATATGAGGTATGGCATGGAAGGAAACCAAGTGTAAGTCATTTGAAAGTATTTGGTTGTGTATGTTATGTACATGTACCTAGTGAAGTGAGATCAAAACTTGATGTGAAATCAGAAAAGTGTATATTTATTGGTTATGCAGATACTCAAAGAGGATATAGATGTTATAATCCTCATACCAATAAGGTGGTTGTTTCAAGAGATGTAAATTTTGATGAATCACTTTCATGGTATGTAGATAAGAAAAGTTTGCAGGTCATAAATAGAGATGAAGAAGATACAGGTGAAGGAGATGAGTGCTCACCTCAGCCCACAAGAAGTTTAAGTAATGAGAAAAGCGGTTTGGATGAAGAAAGAGAGCTACCTTTCAATGGAAGATTAAGGCAAGATTCACCCCCTAGTGTTAAAAGTAAAGGTAAACTCAACCTTGTTGAAGTTAATGATGAAGGAGAGGAAATTAGTGATGTATGTGACTATGGAGAATCATCAAAGGAACCTAATAAGAAAGGAAGAGCATCTACGTTGGAGGTAAGAAGAACTTCAAGAGTGAGTAAGCAACCTCAAAGGTATACGTATGAGTCTTTCATGAATACTCATTATGCTTTTATGACAAAATTTGAGCAGGAAAATGAACCCACATGTTATGATGAGGCAAAAGGAGATGAAAAGTGGGAGAAAGCAATGAGCGAAGAAATGGAAGCACTACAGGATGACAAGACTTGGAATTTAGTTCCAAAGACACCAAAGCAAAAGGTAATTGGTTGCAAGTGGGTTTTTAAGATTAAAAGAAATAGTGATGGTAGTGTGTCAAGATATAAGGCTAGACTTGTAGCAAAAGGATATAATCAAACTCAAGGATTGGACTATGAGGAAACATTTAGTCCAGTAGCAAACATGGCAACGGTGAGAACTTTGTTGGCTTTAGCTGCAAGTAAAAGGTGGAATATATATCAACTCGATATAAAGAATGCCTTTCTTAATGGTGAGTTAAATGAAGAAGTGTATATGTCACAACCAGATGGTTATGTGGATGCAAAATGTCCTAATCATGTATGCAGTTTTAAGAAGGCATTGTATGGTCTTAAGCAAGCACCAAGGGCATGGAATGCAAGGTTGGTAAAGTATCTTATGCTGCAAGGTTAGTCACAACCAGATGGTTATGTGGATGCAAAATGTCCTAATCATGTATGCAGGTTTAAGAAGGCATTGTATGGTCTTAAGCAAGCACCAAGGGCATGGAATGCAAGGTTGGTAAAGTATCTTATGCTGCAAGGTTAGTGATGCAGATTGGGCTGGAAGCAAAGATGACAGAAGATCCACAAGTGGATATGTGGTAATAGCAGGAAACAAGACATTAACATGGAGTTCAAAGAAATAGCCTACAGTTGCTTTATCTTCTACAGAGGCTGAGTATAGAGGTTTAGCATTGGCTACTACTGAGGTTATGTGGTTTAAAAAGTTGTTTCATGACTTGAATGTGCAGGTTGATGTACCACTGATACATGGGGATAAATTGAGTAGCATTCATATGACCTCAAATCCTATTTTTCATGCTAGAACAAAGCATATAGAGGTTCACTATCATTATGTTCGAGAGAAGGCCATAAACAATGAAGTACAAGTTTCTTTTGTGGGAACAAAGGATCAAGTTGCAAATATCTTCACCAAATCCTTGGATGGACCGAAGCTTCAAAGATTCAACTATATTCTTGGCATGAAGGAAATACCCTTTGAAACTTGAGGGGAGAATGTTGCGAACATTTGTTTTATGTAGGGTACAAGTTTCAAATTATGTAAATTCCTTTGGGAAGTCTTCAAATACTTCAAGAAGGCTCATATTATTCATAAAAGATAGCAAAAATACCACGTGAGTTCTAGAACATGGTGAGTCAAATTAGTGAGTCACAAGGGAGCTGCAATGGTGTCCTAGTGGAAGGTCGATGTGGTTAGTTCTCAAAGTCCATCAATACTTTGCTTATTTGAGCACTTGAGTCATGTAATACCTCCACCCAAGTGTCTACCACGAATTTAGATGTATTAGGAAGGTTTTAGATTAGTTTCCCATGCTATAAAAAGAGGAGAAAAGTCGTGATCTTGTGGGAAGTCCAAGAGAGGCATATGTGTATCTCTATGCTGCTATAGTTTTGTATGCAGAGATTACAGAGCTTGTATCTCCCTCATTATATATCCCAATTACATGTTTGATGGCTCATTTGAAAGCTGTTACTGTCTATTGTTTTCCTGTAAATTTTTCATAATCATTGGATTTGTGATCTGAGAGCAGTACTCTCTGCAAGTAGTGTGTGTTCTCTGGTTTCACCTCTGCTGAAGGTCTCCATTAAACCTCAAACTTGCAGAGGTCATATCTCCTTGTGTATTTATCCAAATTGAGTGTTCTTTGGGTCATTGGAAAGCTCTTGATCTCTAGTATACAGTTTTAGAAAATTCTAATCCATTAGAGAATAGTAAGCTTGGCAAGCATGACTGGTTTTCTATGATGAAGTTTGTGAGAAGGTCAACTTGTTCCTAGGGGGTTCCACCTACTTCTTGCTATATTTTGGAGGTCAATAATTCCAACAATTTTCAGAACTATGATGAGAACCAAGGCTCTAGAGGCAAAGCTACTGGCTGCTCTGATTGACATTCTCATTAAGAAATGGCTCAAGAAGGTGCTTCCACTAAATATGAGGCATAAACTCTATGATTTGCTAGCACCTAGTGCCCCACTAGAAGTCTTTATGGCCATGGATACTAGGATTGAGGAAGCCTGAGTGCATTTTAGTGACTCCACTTCTCACACTAAATGATGGAATGAATCCCCATTGCAGAAAATATTAAGTGCACCAAAGAAGATAATATGGAAAAGCTCAGATAAGAGATCAAAGAGCTCACAGAATGAGAGATAAAGGCAAGCCTTTGGTGTACAATCTATCATCAACAAGAGCACCCCCATGCAAATGCCCTAACAAAGTCATATTCTTGTTCTATGGAAAATGGAGAGATGAGGCTCATAGTTGCTACTTTTCAGGGGAGCACTAGATTGTGCTCTCTCACTACAGTAGACAAGATTTCAAAAATACACTTCTGATTAAAAGAACACCCACATAGGGAAAATGATACAAGATGTCCCACAACTCAGGACTGATAGGTATGAATAACTGAACCGGAGATGATACAAGATGTCCCACAACTCGAGATTGAAAGGTTAGAAGCAAGATCTTTGGGTTACAAGAACTCCCTTCAGAGATATTATCTAGATACAAGAAATAACTAGACAAGATCTCATACTACGAGATTATAAGAGGACAAGGCCAGATGTCCAAGACCTAGACTAGACAAGACTAGAACAAGCAACACAACAAAAACTGGAACTAGAACTTGAAGAGTACTTACTTGGTGGTCACGACTCCTTGAGCTCCCAAGACTGGTATTGGCAAGACTGAGTATGTATGTGGCCAACCCCTCCCTATATAGGTTTTCAAGGGTGGTTCATCAAAGGTGGTTACAAATTGATGATGTCATCAATGATGTCATCAATTCAAAACAATCAAGTCAAGGAGTCCTTGAGCTTAAGGAGTATTAGATCTAGCCTTGTACCAATTTTCATAATTTTTAGAGTTCATTTGAGCCCTCAAATAAGCCCTCGAACCTAATTTTTAACTAGGCAAGACACTAGGTCTAGACAGGGCCACTAGCTAGTCAAAAACTATAAAAGGAGCTAGCAAGCTCATTTTTGGAGAGAGCAAATTGTAGTTTGAACTAAGAAGAACTCTTGTAATTGTCTTTTGAATCTTAATCAAAGCTTTCATTGTTCCACTCTTTGATCTTACATGTGTGCACGTGTGTGTATGTGTGTGCACGCTTGTGTGCTTCTCCATCATCACTTGTGCATATCACTTGCTCGAGGTCTTCATACCATCCTCATTTCTTCCCGGATTGACATTAAAGGAGGTGCTACTCACCACTAAGCTACACCAAATTTTGGCGCCGTTGCCAAGGATCAAACCTTGAGGATGAGTGTGTGATGGGAAGACATAGAGTAGAGACATTGGAAGAGTAGGTAAGCATTTGCTTTTACTTGTTTTTACCTTCCTCTTCACTTCTACACACCATATCCATTCATCATCATCTTCATCACCATGACCATATACCTCCATCTCCATTCATTTCCTCATTTTCACTTGAGATCGAGAGCAAGAGAGAGCTTGTATGCACACTTGTTTTCTATGTTTTTCTTAGCGTTCTTGCAGGTACCAGCTTCCATTATAGTTGTAGCAGCTCTAGCATGTGAGAAAATTGTTTGTGCAGGTTCCAAGGCATTGACCTTTGTTGATCGCGATCGACAAAAAGATTTGGCTTTTGGTAAAACAAAGTGCACAACCATAAAATACATGATTAGCACATTCTAGATCACTAATTACAATAAAAAAATTCCTTAATATTTTGTCAGCCATGATTGGCAGTGTCAATAGCAATCGACGGCCACGATCGACATCTCTGTCAATCCCAGTCGACATCGTCAATCGGAATTGACAGCAACGATCGACAGCGATGATCGACCGAGCCGACGGACAGACCATGTCAATCGCAATCGACACTATTGATCACGATCGAGAATCACGACCGACTACCATGTCAGACTCTATCAGTCGCGATTGACACCGTCAATCATGACCGACTAAAATTTCATAATTGACACAATCATTCACGTGCCCATGTGTCCATCACGACAGACACACCATTGATTGACTGAAATCACGTTGAAATTTGCGAAAAAAGCATCGATCGCGATCGACGTGTCGATCACGATTGACAACCCTCATGATTGACACTGTGGATCATGATTGACACCATGGATCATGATTCATAATATCGATTGCGATTGACAAAGTTTTTGGCACCTTTTAAGGTTTGAATTTTAAGCATATTTTTGGCAAATTTTAGTAAAATTAAGGGGTAATTGAGCATAAGGAAACCTTAGAGAACATTGTGGGCTAGCCTTGAGTGCCTGAATTCCCTGTTTTGACCCCTATTTTGCTACAATTTTAGTCTAGTTGGAAAGCTCGTTGATAATCCTATGTGGACATCAACTGATTGTTGTAAAAAATCAGACGTGGAGTTTTAAGACAAGTATTTTTAATTTGGTCATCAGTTCAGATTAGGTTATCAGATTTCTTTTAGGGAAAGAGTGAAAAAAGGGGTCCATACCTTTTAGTGGATGTTTAAAGGTTGTTTTGTCTGACTGTTCATCTTTGATCTAGCTCAATACTTATTCTTAAATCTACAGAGTTCTTTGGTGCACAAGCAAGGGGCTTCAAGTTGACTTGGTGAGGTGAACATCCGGATTGGGTGATTGTGTCCTGGGCTCACTTAGCAGTCTGAAAAGGAAGAGGCTAGAGGTTGGGAATTCTCTTAACCCTCTAAGTCAATTCCTAGCTTAGGCTAAGTGTGAGTCATGCTAGAAGCAAGTCACGATGACAATAGGCATCTATCAAGTTGAAGACTACCTAAACACTCAAGTTCAAGTAGAAATATAATCTCTTTGTGATCGATAACTTTAAAGGAAAGAATTTAATGTGGTACGATCAACTTAAAGTGCGGAAATTCACTCAAGTATTCCTGATGATGTGTTATCAGATAAGAGCATAAACACGATAACCAACTAAAATTGAACCAAGTGACTGATACAATGATCTGCAACGAGGTTGTACTTAGGGTAAATTGGGGTCGTTCAATCAAGCATATGAACATTAGATCAAGAAGACATCTAGGGAGAGATAGATAAAGCCTTAGGTCTTTAGAGGCTAGTTTCAATCACAGTGATAGGTCTTGGGTCCAACAGTTGAGCAATTATCTGTACTGTCCTACCTCTGAGACTAGCGAATCAGAGATGTATTATGGTATGGAGAGACCCACAAGAAGCTTAGGAGTGTCTTACTTAGAGAAACCCAAAGGCCCTTACAAAACTCAACTTGAACACATTAGGACCAACCGATTAGGTGCTCGCACCTATGAGGATGGTCTAAGAAGGTCTGTTGTCTAGATTAAAAACCCAAATCAACCCATTGGACTAGAACGTTCTGTGGTCAAAGTTGAGAATGGTGCATACATAGATAAAGATGGTACAATGTATGTAGTCACCACTCAATTAGATAGGATGGATGAATTTGGCATAATCTCAAAAGTTTAAAGAGGTGACATAGAGCAAGGGAACTTAGGAAAAGAGCCAAAAATCCCTAAAAGTAAATCCCTCTTGACTAGAATAATCACTCTAATTTGGATTCCCCGGGACAATAAGAGCATGGATTTGCTCTTAAACTGAGATACAGATGAGGCCTTTTGGAGGTATAAACCTGATCATCCTAATGAAGTGGGAATGCTTACAATCTATGAATTCAAAGATCCAGATACCCCAGGACAAGTAACCTACTTAGACAATACTTTAGAACGGGTCTTTGTGGTTATAGAGCATGGTAGGCATGCCTATGAATTTGTTTTTCCCCAACCAAGATCTAATGTCTCTTATGGTCACCAAGGAGTTGGAACATCCCAAGCTCATGGAGCTCAAAGGTACAGGAGTCTAGATAGACCAAGAGTAAGCTCCCTATCATGGATCAACCCCAAGTGAACCCTAACAACCAATACAACCCCAAGATTTCCCATATAATAAACAAGTTGTTCGACAAAATTATCCTCAATCGTATCCAAAGCAAGGAAAATACCAAAATCAGTACCCACAATAGTAGTATGGTAGACCCCAACAACCCTATCAACCACTCTATCAAGGGAAGCAAAGACATCAACCAGTTCTAGCACAGCAACCCCCTCCTCCATCCAATGTGATTCTAGTGAAATATGTAGTTGCAGAAGAAAATCTGAATAGAGCCTTAGTGCCAGTAACACCATTTCTTTCACAAAGTTGAAGGGCTTTGGTGTGCAAAACAACAGGAGAAAGGAGGAGATGGAGGGAGAGAGAAGAGAGGAAAGACGCACGGATATGCGTGGGAGCCTCGAAACCCACATAATGAACTCTCATGAGGCAATACTCTATATATGATGTATATATATATGAATACGGGGGTAAGGTCACATGACCCTTACATCCCCAACAATCTCCCACTTAAGGGTCAATGTGACCCTTAAGTGGGAGATTCTTGGGGATGTAAGGGTCATGTTACCTTACCCCCGTACTCATATATATACATCATATATAGAGTATTGCCTCAAGAGGGTTCATTATGTGGGTTTCGAGTGAAGTGATTTGATGGCAATGCACCACAGTGCACTCTCCTTCTTGAGAGCTCCACGACGATATGCTCGGAGTAGAAACCCGAGCACCTGAGGCCGGACACAGTACTCCGCACACAGGCTATAGAATACGCAGAAAATACAGTACACAAAAAGCACGAAGACAGACTTCTTAGGTCTTACAAATGCGGTCGAACTTACAGTCTGTGACTGACCAGGCCACTATATCTTTTATTAAAGAACATATACAAAGAAGTGTCCGGTGGCCATTTGGCCTTTCACATGGACACTAACGGTAACAAAAGTGACCCAAGTGATCAATAGTTTTGACTCCACTCATATCAATACTCCACATGCCTACAAGATTGTCCTTAAAACCCCACCAATATGCCAAAAATCACTCCTATCAACGTCACTGGGTTAGTGGTAGACTCCACGGGAAGTGTGACTTCCACTACCCCAATGCAAGTGGTCACTAGAGCTCAGGCGTAACAACAAAACCAAGGATTAAAAGAGTTCCGAGGTTAGTGAGACTGAGAGCCTAGCTAAGAAAAGGTCAAGAGCGTGGAGGGATAGTTGAGAGAGAACGAAATGACAATGGGCAAAGAAGATGATAAAACTTGAGGAAAGCTTGAGAGAAATAAAAGCCAAGATAATTGAACTCACATCTCAAACTCACTCTCACACTATTCCACCACCACCATTCTCATCTCCCTCCAATCCACCACCTTCCAACCCACCTCACACAACCCCCCCACCCCCTAGAGTTGGATCAGTCTTAGCAGATCCCACTCCCGAGGACCTAGACATGATGCTTAAAGCATATCATGCTAGAATCCAAGAAGGGCCAAATGTGAGAGATCATGAAAAGTGTTACCCTAGAGCTGACCTAGAGCTTGAATGAACAAAGCTTTGTGCTAAGATGGTAGAGTTGGCTCAAACCATGTTTGAGGCTAGCCATCTCTTCAATTGCTCTAATTCAGCTAGGACTCAATTGCATTTTGATGGACTATTAGACATACCAGAGAGGCTAATCGTAAAATCTAAAAAGGACACCACCTCTCAAGGCAAGGACAAGGCCAGTGGAAGAATAGGCATTCCTCCCAAGGAATCTTACGTGCCTAATTCCACTGAACCAGGCACCACTTATTCTATGAATCGATATTCCCAATAATTTCTAAGAGAAGTTCAAGAAGATAAGTGGGCCAAAGAAAGTGAGAATCCTCCTCCTATTGAACTTGTGGATGACCTACATGATCAATTCCCACAAGACCTTCCTTCCATCTATGGAGAGCAGGAAGACGAACAACCAAGTGAGCGGTTAGACTTCGAGTCTAATTCCTTGCAGGAATTGCCTCATTTCATAGGCCCATGGGAAGCAAAGTCCACCTGTATGAGGGCACCCACGATCATGGTAAGAAATGAGAATTCAATCATACCTAGGAATACAGAGGTAGTGAAGAACACTAAAGTGCAGTGCAATCTCACTTTAGAAGAGCTACTCAAGGTTGAGCTAGAATTGTGGAAACACATAGCCAACCAAGTGCCAGAAGTAGCAAAACCTCGTTCCATACTAGGATCTCATAGAACAGTGCCAAAAATACCTTTGGACAAGATAGGAGATATGAGTGAAGGAGAAGAAGCAAACACCTATCTTCCCATCACTCATCAAGGTTACACCGCCAAGGGCATTTATGACTTAGGTGCAGGAGTTGCAATTGCTACCACCTCCCTATGAAAGCATCGGGGCAAGCCAGCACTCACGCCAACAAGAATGAAATTACAAATGGCTGATGGTCACATGGAAAGACCTTTAGGGCTACTAGAAGGGATAACTCTCACTACTTGTGGTGTCGGGTTTGAGCATACCTTTGCCATATGTGACTTGCACAAGAATTAGGTCTATGAGATGATTCTAGGTAGACCATTCTTGAGACAATTGCAAGTAGTACATGATTGGGGAACCAATTCCTTGTATTTGCAACACTTAGGTGTCACTACGAAAGTCAATCTCAAGGATTACTCTCATAGAGATGTGCCCCCTATACAGTGGAATCCCATCCATAGAACCATAGAGGACACTAAGTCAGTGCATTCCATGGGATCAAGATCCTCATGGATGCATGAAGACACTCAGTTGTGGATGTGTAAAGTGGAAGAAGAGGAGGAGAGAAGAGAAAAGGCTAGAGAGGTACGTGTTAAGGAAACTCATAGATCAATATGAGACCTAGCCTATGCACCTATAGTCTTCCCAGATGAGGAATTTGAACCTCATGGTTTGGCCAAAATCCTAGCAACAATGGATGTAGCCATCAATGAAGAACAATGGACACCCCACTGTGACAAGGATGGCTATGAAATTTCTGTCTTCGTGATAGACCTAATGATGTGTGATTCGGTTCTTGAAGAATGCAAGCCTAGTATGGAAGAAATTGAACAAGAGAGTGACTCAGATCTAGAGTCACTCATTATGGACCATCTTTTTGCATTAGAAGAGGAATATTCCTATGAAGTAGAATCTCACCTGCAAAGACACAAAGAACTTACGAATGATGTGAGGTTAACCACACAAGTGACCACCAAGAGTGAAGGCAAGAAAAGGAGGAAGAGAAAAGCTACATCAGAGGAGGAAGAATGTTTGTTTGAGGTCCCTAAAAACTTTAAGAAGTATGAGATAGAAGATATAAAACTCATGATAAGAATGCCTAAACGAGAAGTACTAGCAGGAGAGGCCTATGATAACAAAAAGAAAACTAAGAAAATAATTGTGACCATAGAAGAGGGTGAAGAGCGGCACTTACATAGGACATGATTTGACAGAGGAAGAGGAGCAAGAGTTGGTAGACTTGCTATGAGAATATCAAGATGTTTTGCATGGAGTTACAAGGATTTGAAAGGTGTAGACCCTGACATATGCTCACATATAATCCCCATGACCTCAGAGGCCAAACCCTCCCAGCAGAAGCCATACACATATAATGACAATTATGCTGCAAGGATCAATGAAGAGATAGATAGATTGGTGGAAGCAGGATTTATATACGAGATTGAGCACACTGAATGGGTAGCCTCCATCATAGTGGTGCCCAAGAATAATGGCAAAATATGTGTATGCAGTAACTTGAAGAAGGTTAATGTAGCCACTATTAAAGATAGTTATCCGCTTCCTACCACTCAGCATCCACTAGAAAGAGTAGCAGGCAAGGAAGTATACAACTTCCTTGATGGATTATCTGTCTACAATCAAGTGACCATAGCTCCAATTAATGACCAATAAAACAATTAAAGAATGTACATATGTATATGTAGGCAAGATCCATTCTAACAAATTCCAAGCCTAAAGATCATGATATGCTTTTAAAAGCCTATTAGTTGCAAACAAATGACAGAAGTTGCCCAAATCTTGCTAGAAAAGTACCCTCTTAGATACATTGGACAAGAAATTTCTAAGGAACAATTTCAAGCTTGCACCCAAAGGGAGGAACTATCCACTAAAAGCCTAAATTGTTCATAGCTAGATCCTTCAAAAGGATAAGAAATCTCCAACACTCCATATGTCCTATCATTCTTCCAAAGGAGAACTTGTGATTTCTTTCATACTAAATATGTAAGAGGATTGGCAACATCATCTTTAGAACCATTTCCAAAAACTTAGGTGAAATAAAGATACATTAGTTCATCCACCCACAAAGCAGATAGATGTGGACAAGGAGCAATTCAACTCCATCCCACCCGTTGAAGTGGAAGGGTTTTTAATCCCAAGTGTACCTGGTAAATCCCAAGTGTATTGTGGAACAAATCACATGATCACTTTAAAATTCTAATGAAAACGTATAAATGCATCAACCATGCACTTTAAGAGACCTAGAATGGAGCTTATTTATACTAGAACCACCAAGGAATTTAGAAAAGCCAAAGGTAAATGCACCTTAATACTAGAGGAACTCTTGAGGATCAACTTGAAATTGTGGGAGCAGTTAGCACCATATGTGAAGGTTAAGAATCCACAGTCTCCCCCCTTAGATCAAAAGCTGATTGGACAGCTCAAATGACCCATGGTTTGAAGCTCAGACCCCAAACCCGCTTATCCATTGGATTTCCCTCAATCCAAGGGCCTAAGATTGTGCAGAGAGTGGCCAAAGAATCTTGAATCAGTAGGACAAACTCTCACGAATTTTTTTACCTTTTCTCTCTAGAGACCCTTCAAATAAATCTAATCCATCAAATTCAAATATCCAAGGGCTCAAAATATTTCGATTTGGTAATTCAAATATGGAAGCTATCAAATACTATTTTATTTGAGAGTACCACTGGTGGTTTTGTATGCTCTCTTAAACCACTAGATTAAGCATTCTAATCCCTAAAAATTAGGAATCCTTACAAGGCCCATTTAGGGTTCATTTTTTTCCCTAATGAATTAGTAAAAAAAGGGGAAAAGAAGATGGGTAGTTTAGAAAAGGAACTGTAGGATGCACATACCAAAGTCTCCCAAGAGAAATCAAGAACATCATATAAAAGAATACTTTTAGGAAACAAAAAGCAAGATTTGTACTCACAAATCTTCTTTGTGAAGACTTAGAGATGATGTTCGAAGCTTGGAAAGCTTGGGTAAAGAGTGAACCTAATGTGAAAACCGACCATCATTTTTACCCTAACACTAACTTAGAAAAATAGAGGCTTAGTATGTGTCAACAACTCAGAGAGTTGTCTCAGAAAATCTTTGAAGAAGTTAGCCTAAAGAAGCACACACACATAGTTGTGGTTTAAAAACTAGTCTCACTTCTATGATGGATCAATAACTACAATTATCTAGAATAGAACCTAGCAAAAAGAATGCATCTTAGGAAAAACCCATAGAGACTCAAGTGGTGCTAGATTCTATTGAATCTTCAACCCAAGGACCTACAATCGATGTGTTTGATGTTGTTGTGGATGAAGAATTGGAGATTAGTTCTATCGTACTTGAGGTAGAAGACAAGTGGTCCAAATACTTGTGGGACACATCACTACCAAAATATATTAACAAATCCCCCCCTTAGCATGATGCAGTGAAGAAGGAGCTAGAACTCATGTATAAGGAAGTTACAAACTATGTGGAAAGAGATCAATTCAGAAAATGATAATGCACCTCAATGTGCTTTGTGCAAGCATGAAACACAGGGTTCCTCACAACTACCAATGCGTTCCCGCTATCATTGAAGATGGCATTGGTAGAAGACTGATCAACACTCAAATCAACCAAAAGGTGTCTGAGCCACAGACATACTAGTCACTATGAAAGCTACCCAATACTCATCCTCACAACTAGAAGTGGCCACAGTAGGTTGTTTCTTGCTCAACAAAGATATGTATGAGCTACCAAGCGTGAAGCAAAAACCATTAGTGGACACACGAATGTCATAGCAACCAGACTAATCAGAGTTAGAAGAAGCATGTAAATCTAGCGCTAGTGATGCCCCCTTGGGATAAAACAATCCAAGTACCCGAGAACCACTCAAGTAGTGAAAGATGCATGTAATTGCATGCCAATGCTTCACACTTGGGTAATGCATAATCCTCCTCATTTGAGAGACAACAAACTGAATATCAAATCAAGTTATGCATGATAAGTCAAGCATCCAACAACATGCTGATAGAGAACAACATCAAATGCATCTCTAGCATCGTGAAGAGCCAAAGATAAACCTATTTCCATAGGAGTGGCAATAGTTTTGCAATTGTCAAGGCCAAGACACTTAAATAATGTGTCAATATATTTTATTTGTCAGAAAGATATTCCTCCATCAATTTGCATAAACCAAATGCCCAAATAATGATGCAAATGCCCCAAATATTACATCTCAAAAGAGGCATGCAAATCAGCCTTAAAATCAACAATATGCTTCTCATTAGGACCAATGAGAATCATCTCATCAACATAGATAATAATGATCAGAAGCAAATCATTTTCATGCTTAACATATAAGGTGCTCTCAGTCGGATTGTTCGCAAACCCATGTGCAATCAAGTAGGCATCTATCTTTTCACACTAAGCATGTGGTGCTTGCTTCAAACCATATAATGACTTTTTCAACCTGCATACTTTGTTTTCATGCCCTTTTTGCAAAAAACCACAGGGTTGAAATACATATACTTCTTCATGTAAGTCACCATTCAAAAATGCATTTTTAATGTCCAATTGATGCACGTTCCAACCGTGATGAGTTGCAAGTGCACAGACGCTATGAATGGTGGTCATTTGAAAAGTGGGTGCAAAGATCTCATCAAAATTAGTGCCTCTCTCTTGAGCATAACATTTTGCAATAAGCCTAGCCTTATACTTGTCAAATGCTCCATTAAGATTACATTTTAGTTTGTATACCCATTTAGTGCCAATGGCCTTTTTTCCAAGGGGCAAATCACATAAAGACCAGGTAGCATTCTTCATAATAGCATCATATTTTGATTGCATAGCAGCCATCCAATTTTCTAAATTTTGTGCTTCATCAAAAGAAATAGGCTCATTCTCATCACAAAGACTAGAGGTAGCCTTGGCATAGCAATCCGATGCAAAGGAAGCACTATGAGAGTCTAAACGAGTAGGATATGACACATGAGCATCTAATTCGCTATCTCACGGAGTCTGCACCAACCATTTAGGCATAGTTTTTCCCTCCTCTATATCAGCCCTCTCATCAACAAGTGCATCATGTAAATCTACATCAGAAATGGAATGATCTACATCATCATGTGAAACTTGTAAAGAACGTGAAATTGCCTCATTTGGAACAACACTTGATTGTCCAACTCTAGAAAGAGGCAGCAAAGTGTCATACATATCTTTGGAGCTAACTAATGTCTCCTTAATACATGGAAGTAATGGCTGAATTGTTGTTAGATATGCTCAATACTCCACCTTCATGTGACCACAAATGATCCATGGTGCTCTAAGTTGTAACGCCCCTGTTATGAGGAGAAGCCATTATGAGAGCCCGAACATTTGTGGCCTAAACTTCCAAGTTAGATGAGGTCTATGTGTGACCGTTGATGGTTGTAGATGATCTTTGTGAACCTAGCCATTAGGTTAGGTAGGGCATAAGCTTTCAGGCCATTGGGTTTCCATTTAAGGTGAAAATAAAGGTTATGTGGACTCGCGCGATTTCCCCATAGAGGCTTAATGAGGAGAGTGCAAAGGGGGGTTTTCCCCCTTCTATGGGGTCCGAGGGGCCTATCCCCTATGGACCGAGATGGTAGGACTTCTGGTCGTGGAGATATTGTCGGATCCTATACTTATAGACTATTTTGTATCTCCCAACTACGTTTATCTACACTAAACCACCCTTGTAAAAGCTATATAAGCACGGCCCAAGTTGAGCTTTACATAGCATTGCACACTAGTAAGCCCTTCATCTAGAGTCTGTCTAGATTGTCATCTAAGCTCCACATTGGGAGCACACAGGTGGACAGCACCATCATTGTAACTGCATTATGCTCGACAATCTGAGAATTTGAGTTATTCATCTCTCAGTCTGCATCTATCTTTGTCTACGTTTTTCTCTCAACTCTGTCTATAGGTCTATTCCATTGTGTTGTTATTTTCTTACAATTGCATCTTCCACCAAAACAACACCACAGATAACCAAAATGTGTTATTATGTGGATGATATGAATGATAGCCTTTGCTTTCAAAACTCTACCAAGCAAAAATACATTTCATTGCTTTATCATCCAATTTCTTGCATTGTTGTTCAGGCATTAATGTATATGCCAGACAACCCAAAGACATGCAAATGAGCAAAAGATGGCTTGCAACCATGCCAAGCCTCATATGGAGTGATACACTACAGTTCTTTGGTGGGACACCCATTAAGTACATATGTTGCATAGACAACAGCCTCAAGCCAAAAATTATGTGGTAAAACATGATTTTTGACCATACACCTCACCATCTCCATGAGAGACCTATTCTTTCTTTCAACAAATCCATTTTGTTGAGGTGTATAAAACACTATAGACTAGTGTTTTATCCCACATTCAATCAGACATGCATTAAAATCAAAAGACATGTATTCCCCCCTTGATAAGAAAGGAGGGTGCCCAATCTACATGTTGGCATATTTTCAGCCAAAACCAAAAACTGTTTAAAGCACATAAAAACTTCAGACTTTGCTTTCAATGGATACACCCGTGCATGCTTGGAAAAATCATCATTAAAAGCCATGAAGTCAAGGTAGTTCCCAAAAGAAGGTGTCTACATAAGACCATGGGCATCATTGTGAACAAACTACAACTTATGAGTAGCATGAACTGAACCATCTTTAGGGAAGGAGGAATGTTCCATTTTGCCCAAAATACATCCTTGACAGGCATGTTTACTAGGTCTCTCAAGTTTGTGTAGAGAGAAAACTATTTCAAACTTTTACAGGCATAGCAAACTAGCAAAATTCAAATGACCAAAGCGTGCATGCCAAAGCTTTGCATCTGAGATAGCCAGAGAATCTCAAACTACACATGTTGAATCATTGACAAATTTTGCATAGTCTATGAGCTTATACAGCCCACGACATCTAATGCAAAAGAAGCAGTAATGACATCACCATTTGAGCAATCATGAATTGTACATGTATCATCAACAAATTTGACAACCAAGCCAATCTTTGTTAATACCGAAACTAATAACATATTTTTCTTTATCCTTGGTACATACAAAGCATCTAACAATGTGAAAGAATTACCATTAATAGTAGTCAAAATAATCTTATCAACTCCCATTATAGGATATGAGGAGTTTTTTGTGCATGTGACAATATTCCTTGGAGGCGCAGGCTCAAGTGAACTAAAGAAACTACACTGCAAGGTAATATGTTTGGTTGCCTCACTATCAAAGTACCAAACATCTGAGTCTATTGTAGATATAGACTACTCATGAGAAGATAGGTCATAGTTGCAAATAGTACTAAATTTCTATTCTTCATTTTGCACAAGATTAGCATACTCTATTTTTGGTATAGAGGCCTCTGCAACAACCATTCCAATCTCTTTTTTCTTTGCCTCTTTTGCAACTAGTTTTGAACAACTCTTTAAGACATGATCATTTCCTTTACACTAGTTGTAAATTCTTTTTTGCTTTTTTGTTTTCTTCTCATCTTTGTCTTCCTTCTTTGAGTATGTAGCATTAGCAAATTTTTGCTTGCTGGTAGATAAGCTCCACTTACCTTTGTCCTTTTGACTAGCTAAGAAAGCTAGTCAAAAGGACAAAGGTATAAGGCATAATGGATCTATTTTGCTTGGACTGATTTTCCTGGAATCTGCATCATGCATAATGGATCTATTTTGCTTGGACTGATTTTCCTGGAACAAAATTGAGATAAACAAAGAGTAGAAGCAAAAATTTCATCATCAACCAAATAGTAGAAGCAAGACTTTTGATATGAATCTAGAAGACCATTAAGAATGGTTTGCACAAGTGAATATCTGGCAAGACTTCATGAACAAAAATCAACTCCTCTTTCAAATATTTGATCTTTCTCACAAAATTTTCCATAGAATCTCCTTCATTCATATGCTCACTCTCAAATTGTTTTCGGAGGTAAGCAACACAAGCCTCATTTCTTGCTTGGTATAAAGTGATATATGTATCCCAAGCATCCTTTTCTATTTTGCAAGAGCAAAGGTGAGGGATAATGGCACATTTGATAGACAAAGCTATCAATGCAGGTGCTTGAGCATCTCTACCATCCCAATGAAGTTACTCTATAGTAGGTGTAGTAGGAACCAGAGCATGAATAAGTATTTGAAGATCATCATCTTCAATGCCATATGCATCACCTTCAATAATTGTATTCGTAGGTGTAGTAGGTTGTTTTTCAACACCCTGCACAATATTCCACGTTCCTTTGGCCACCAATACATGATGCATCATATACGTCCATAATGGGTAATTAGTACCATCCAACTTGTCCTCCATAGCCAAAATAAAAAATACATCATTGCTTTCAGCCATGGCCACTGACTAAAATATCATGATGCAAAAAAATGACTATATCCCAAAAAGTTGAACAAAACTAACCTATCTAGCTCTGCTTAACTTATAGCAGACTTGGAGTTGCTTGTACTGGCAAAGCAAAACTTGTAAATATGTTTGGCACGAAAGGACAAAATTACTTGCAAAGGCGCTACGATAGTGCATTCAGAAGCTGGAACAAGCTCAAATTGAAATTTTGATGCCACAAAGGGAAGCTATTTTGAACTCCCATTTTTCATGCAATTTTGAGACTTTGACCGGAGAGGTATTGACGATGTCCTAGATGAAGCAACAACCTTCTCTGATAACGATTGTTGGAGTTTGAGGCCTACAGAAGCATGCGAACAACATAAGGAAGAAGAAGAAGCTTGGAGCACAACACACAATACTAAATATATTACCAAGTTAATGTACAAAGATGAGTGACATGTTAGGGTTATAGGCATATATACAAGCCAAGGGGAAAAAACCTCCTAAAGAGGGAAAAAAGTACTCCGATGGTACTAAGTGTGTTCACACACCACTAACAAACTATAATAAATTTGTCAAATCCCTAACATAGATTTATCGACATGTACACAATCATTGGAAGGACAATTTATGCTTTGATTACAAAATTTGAATGGACAAAAGAGTGTGGCAAAGCATTCAAATAATTCAAACACACAACTTTCCACATTTCTCACTTTAAAAAAACTAATTTAAAACGAGGTCTTCCATGTGCATGTTGGTGCATCCAACTATGCAATAGGATGTATTTTAGCATAGCTTGCAAACAAAAGTAGGCTTGCTTTTTCCATTGCCTATGATTGTAGATAGCTCAACAATGAAGAGAATAATTTTACTCAGACTGAATGAGAAGGATTTGGCATGATATACGCAATCAAAAAATTCAAAAAATATCTACTTGCAACTAAGTATAAGTTTATTATTGACAACCAAGCCCTTCTCTTCCTAGTTAACAAGTCCTACAAGAATCGAAGACTAATATGATGGTTTCTATTGTTAATAGAGTTTAAATTTGAAGCCATGGTTAAGAAAATTAATACATATGTGCATGCAAACACCTTTCTAAGTTGAAAAATGGTGAACCTCCAAATGGGATATCCTACAAGCTGCCCAATGACTAATATTTTCTCAGCTTAGAAGTGGTACCCAAGTGGGCTGAAACTTATGTCTCTTTATTCAAATATGATCTCATTACCTATTGGAGTTAGATGTCTACCAAAGCACGTGAATCTGCACAAGGACAAAGAAGAAGCTTGGAGCACAACACATACTACTAAATGTATTACCACTAGAATGTACAAAGATAAGTAGCCCATTAGGGCAAAAGATGTGTATACAAGCCAGGGGAAAAAACTTCCTAAAGAGGGAAAAAAAAGCCCTGGTGTTCCTAGTGTGTTCACACACATCACTACCTAATTATATCAACAAATCCCCTTGGGAGTGATGCAGTGAACAAGGAGCTAGCACTCATGTATAAGGAAGTAACAAGCTATGTGTAATCAATCCACAAAAGGAACTAAGCTCAAAGCTTTGTGAAAATCTTCAAACTTCTCACTAGGCAAAGCCCATGTGAAAAGCTTTGCAATGTTCTCCTATGTGGGCACATATGCCAAGTTGAATTCTCCAGTTGAGAACCTCTCCCTAACATAATGATAATGCACCTCAATGTGCTTAGTGCGAGCATGGAACATAGCGTTCCTCGCAACTGCCAATGCGCTCTGACTATCAATGAAGATGGTGGTGGAAGAAGACTGGCCAACACCCAAATCAGCCATAAGGCATCTGAGCCACACACACTCAACAATCGCTATGAAAGCTACCCTATACTCAGCCTCACAACTAGAAGTGGCCATAGTAGGATGCTCCTTGCTCAACCAAGATAAAAATGAGCTACCAAGCATGAAGCAAAAACCACTAGTGGACACATGAGTGTCATAGCAACGAGCCTAGTCACTTTCAAAAAAAGCATGCAAAGCTGGCGGTAGTGATCCCCCCTTGGGATAAAACAATCCAAGTAGTTGGGTACCACTCAAGTAGCGAAAGATGCACTTAATCGCTTGCCAATGCTTGACACCTGAGCAATGCATAAACCTGCTCATCTGTGAGATAGCAAAGTGAATATCGCATCGAGTAGTGCTCGTTTCACTCACACAAAAGGAACAAAGCTTTTCGTGTCGAACTACTTTGATACCAGTGAAGTATTTCGATGCCACTGCACCACAGTGTGCTCTCCTTCTTCAAAGCTCCACAATGCTATGCTTGGAGTAGAAAACTGAGCTCTTGAGGCCGCACACAGTACTTTGCAAATATGCAACAGATGCACAGAAAACACAGTACACAGGGAGCATGAAGATAGACTTCGTAGGTCTTACAAATGCAGTCGAACTTACAATCTATGTTTGACCAGGCCACTATATGTTTTATTAAAGAACATATACAAAGAAGTGTCTAGTAGCCATTTGGCCTTTCATATGGACACTAACAGTAACAATTTTCTCTTGCAAGTCATCAAAGGATGCTTTGGATACGCTTACAACCTTATACCAAGCAATAAATGAGGCTTGTATTGCTTAACTCTGAAAATAGTTGGAGAGTGAGCACATGAATGAAGGAGATTCCATGGATAATTTTTTGACAAAGATCAAAGCTTTGAAGGAGCGGTTCATTTCTATTGACGAAGTCTTGTTAGATAGTTCACTTGTGCAAACTATTCTTAATGGTCTTCCAAATTCATATCAGAGTTTTGCTTCTACTCTTCGATTGATGATGAAAGGCAATCCAAATGCCTTAACATTTGAGAAGTTAGTCTTTGTTTTGTTGCAGGAAGATCAATCTAGGAAAAATAGCTCCAGTATGTATGTTGCATATCAAGTTTTCTTAGCTAGTTAGAAGGGAAAAGGTAAATGTATCTCATCTATTAGTACAAAAAAAATTGCTAATGGTGCACAATCGAAGAAGGAAGACAAAGATGAGAAGAAAAAAGAATAGCAAAAACAATTTTTCACATAAGTTGTCCAAAATTAGCTACAAAAGAGGTAAAGAACAAAGATATTGGAATGGTTGTTGTAGAGGCCTCTACACCTAAAACAGAGTCTACTAATCTTGTGCACGATGAAGAATAGGCATTTTCTATTCTTATGTAGCTATGACACATCTTCGCATGAGTAGTCTATGTCTGTAGTAGACTTAGATGTTTGATACTTTGATAGTAGGGCAACCATAGATATTACCTCATAGTGCAGCTTCTTCAGTTCACTTGAGGTTGCCCCTAAAGAGAATACTATCACATTCGCTAAAAACTCATATTATCCTATAATGGGGGTTTGTAAGATCATTCTAACTACTACTGATTATCATTCTTTCACATTTTCAGATGCTTTGTATGTACTAGGGATCAAGAAAAATCTGTTGTCGATTTCAGCATTATCTTAGATTGGCTTGGTTGCCAAATTTGTTGATGATATATGTAGAGTTTACGATCTCTCAAATTGTGATGTTATTATTGCTTCTAGCATTTCATTTCATGTGTTGTATAAGATCATAGACTATGCAAAATCTATGAATGATTCAGCATGTGGAGTTCAAGATTCTCAAGCTATCTCAGATGTGCATCTTTAGCATGCATACTTTGGTCATTTGAATTATTTTACTTTGTTATGCCTACACAAACATAAAATAGTGTCCCTTATGCCCAAACTTGAGGCATCTTGTAAACATGTCTATGAAGGTTGAATTCTAGGAAAAATGTTGCATTCTTCCTTCCCTAAAGTGTTGGAGTTGTGCAAAGGTAAGTGACCCATTAGGGTTATAGGTATATATACAAGCCGAGGGAAAAATCTTCTAAAGAGGGAAAAAAGTTCCCTAGAGTTCCTATTATGTTCACACACATCGCTACCAAAATGTATCAACAAATCCCCTCTGGGAGTGATGTGGTGAACAAGGAGCTCGCATTCATGTATAAGGAAGTGCTAACCTATGTGGAATTAATCCACAAAAGGAAGTAAGTCCAAATTTTTGCGGAAAGCTTCAAACTTCTCCTTAGGTAGAGATTTGTGAAAAGGTTTGCAATGTTCTCCTGTGTGGGCACATATGCCGAACAAATCTCTCTGGTAAAGAACCTTTCTTGACATAATGATAGTGCATCTCAATGACTGTATTTACAAGTGTAGTAGGTTGTTTTTCAACATCCTGCACAACATTCCATAGTCCTTGCACAACCAATACATGATGCATCATATATGACCATAATGGGTAATTAGTACCATCCAATCTATCCTCAACAAACAACATATGGAATACATCATTGCTTTAAGCCATGGCCACTAACTAAAATACCCTGATGCATACAAATGACTATATCTAGAAAAGTTGAATAGAGCTATCCTATCAAGCTCTACTAGATCTATAATAGACTTTAAGGCACTTACACTAGATAACCAAAACCTGTATATATTTATGGCACAAAGGACAAAATTTCTTGCATAGGCTCTCCAATAGTACATTTCAAGGCCGAAAAGAGTTCATTTTGTGATTTTGACACCACACAGTGAAGTTGTTTTGAAGTCATAATTGCCCCTCGACGATGCTCTAGATGAAGCGGTGACTTGCTCTGATACTAAGTATTGAAGTTTGAGGTAAATGGAAGCATGTGAACAATGCAAGGAAGAAGAAGAAGTTTGGAGCACAACACACAACACTAAATGTATTATCAAGTGAATGTACAAAGATAAGTGACTCGTTAGGGTTATAGGAATATATACATGTCAAGAAAAAAAGCCTCCTAAAGAGGGAAAAAAGTGCCCTAACGGTCCTAGTGTGTTCACACACATCACTACCAAAATATATCACCATAAAGATGGCTCAGTTCAAGATGCTCATAAATTGTAGCTTGTTCATAGTGATGTATGTGGTCCTATGCAGACACCTTCTTTTGGGAACTAACTCTACTTTGTTTCTTTTATTGCAAGTAAATTGGGCACCCTTCAATCTGATGGGGGTGGGGGGGGATACATGTCTTTTGATTTTAATGTATTTCTGGCTAATCATGAATCAGTGTATATGCTACATACACCTCAACAAAATGGATTTCTAGAAAGGGCATGAAAACAAAGTGTGCAGGTTGAAGATGGCATTATATGGTTTGAAGCAAGCATCATGTGCTTGGTATGAAAAGATACATGCCTACTTGATTGCACATGGCTTTGAGAACAATCCAAATAAGAGCACCTTATATGTTAAGCATGCAAATGATGTGCTTCTGATCATTATTGTCTACATTGATGACATGCTACTCATTGGTCCTAATGAGAAGCATATTGTTGGTTTTAAGGCTGGTTTGCATGCCTCTTTTGAGATATTAGATTTGGGGCATTTGCATCATTACTTGCGCATTCGGTTTATGCAAGTTGATGGGGGATTAGCTTTGTGTCAAACAAAATATATTGACACATTATTGCACCATTGTGGCCTTGAAGATTCCAAACATATTTCCATAGTAGGCTACTTCTTGCTCAACCAAGATATACATGAGCTACCAAGCATGAAGCAAAAGCCACTAGTGGACACACGAGTGTCATAGCAACCAACCCAATCAGAATTAGAAAAAGCATGCAAATCTGGCAGTAGTGATCCCCCTTGGGATAAAACAACCCAAGTAGGCGAGTACCACTCAAGTAGCGAAAGATACGCTTAATCGCCTGCCAATGCTTTACTCTTGGGCAATGCATAAACCTACTCATCTATGAGATAGCAAACTGAATATCTGGACGAGTAATGCATAAGTAAATCAAGCATACAATAGTCTGCTGATAGAGAACAACATCGAATGCATCTCCAGCATCATGAAGACTCAATTGTAAACCTATCTCCATAGGAGTGGCAATAGGCTTATAGTCTTCAAGGCCAAACTGCTGCAATAACATGTCAATATATTTTGTTTGACACAAAGCCATTCCACCATGAACGTGCATAAAATGAATGCCCAAATAATGATGCAAATGTCCCAAATCAGACATCTCAAATGAGGCATGCAAATCAGCCTTAAAATCAACAATATGCCTCTCATGAGGACCAGTGAGCAGCATGTCATCAACATAAACCACAATGATCAGAAGTACACCATTAGCACACTTAACATATAAGGTGCTTTCGGTTGGACTGTTCTCAAAACCATGTGCAATCAGGTAGGCATGTATCTTTTCATACCAAGCACGTGGTGCTTGCTTTAAACCATATAATGCCTTCTTTAACCTACACAACTGGTTCTCATGCCCTTTTTGCACAAAGCCACGGGGTTGAAAAACTTACATTTCTTCATGCAAGTCACCATTCAGAAATGCAGTTTTAATGTCCAACTGATGTACATTCCTATCATGATGGGCTTCAACTGCACAGATGCTCCGAACAGTAGTCATACAACATGTAGGTGCAAAGATCTCATAAAAATCAATGCCTCTTTTCTGTGCATAACCCTTTGCAACAAGCCTGCCTTATACCTGTCAACTTCCTTATACATGAGTGCCAGCTACTTGTTCACCGCATCACTCCTAGGGGGGATTTGTTGATATATTTAGGTAATGATGTGTGTGAACACTCTAGGACCACCGGGGCACTTTTTTCCCTTTACAGTATTTACAAAATAGTTTCTGCTTTTCTGATTTCTTCTCATCTTTATCTTCCTTCTTCCAATGTGCAGAATTAGTAGATTTCTACTTACTAGTTGAAGAGCTCCATTTTCCTTTGCCCTTCTGACTAGCCAGGAAAGCTTGATCTACAACTGGCATAATGGACCTGTTCTGCCTGGATTGATCTTCCTGCAACAAAACAGAGACTAATTCCTCAAATGATAAGGTATTTGGATTGCCTTTCATCATCAACCGAAGAGTAGAAACCAAAATCTGATATGAATCAGGAAGACCATTCAGAACGGTCTGCACAAGTGAGCTATCTGGTATAACCTCATCAGCAAAAATCAATTGTTCCTTCAAGTCTTTGATCTTCGTTAGGAAAGTGTCCATAGAATCACCTTCATTCATGTGCTCACTCTCCAACTGTTTTCAGAGGTAAGCAACACGAGCCTCATTCCTAGCTTGGTACAATGTGGTAAGTGTATCCCAAGCATCCTTAGTTGTTCTGCAAGAGCGAATGTGAGGAATAATGGCATGTTTGACAGACAAAGCTATCAATGCATGTGCCTCAGCATCTCTGCCATCCCAACAAATCTGCTCTGTAGTAGGTGCAACAAAAACTGCAGCACGAACAGGAATATGCAGAATATCACTATCTTTGACACCTTCTGCATCAGCTTCAGTACCTGCAGTTATAACAGTTGCAGGTGTGATAGGACATTTTTCGACACCCTATACAATGTTCCACAGTCCTTTTGCAACCAACACATGTCGCATCATATAAGCCCATAACGGGTAGTTTGTACCATCCAACTTATCCTCAAGAGCCAACATGTGGAATACATCACTGCTTTCAGCCATGGCTGGTGACTAAAATACCTTGATGCAGAAAATTGACTGTATCTCAAAAAGTTGAACAAAACTGCCCAGACGAATTCCACTAGACCTATAGCAGACTTCAAGATGCCTATCCTGGCGAACAGAAACTGAAATATACCTTTGGCACAAAAAGATGAAATAGCCTACACAAACACTGCAATAGTGCATTCAGAGGCTGAAACGAGCTCAGATCGCGATTTTGGCACCACAAGGCAAAGCTGTTTTGATCTCAAAAACACGCTGCGTATGCTCACCAAAATTCATGCGATTTTGAGACTACAACCGAAGGAGTGTCAATGGCACCCTAGATGAAGCGACGACCTGCTCTGATACCAATTGTTGGAGATAGATGTCTGCGGAAGCACGCAAACAGCACAAGGAAGAAGAAGAAGCTTGGAGCACAACACACAATACTAAATGTATTACTAGAGAATGTACAAAGATAAGTAGCCCATTGGGGAAATAGGCGTGTATACAGGCTGGGGGAAAAAAACCTCCTAAAGAGGGAAAAAGTGCCCCGACGGTCCTAGAGTGTTTACACACATCACTACCTAAATATATCAACAGTTTGAGCAATGTATAGGAGGAAGTCTTCTCCACACACCCACCTCAAGTGGTGGAACTCGTGGCTACTACTACACCAATCCCAAAACCACACCTTTCATCCCACATCTTTGACTCACTTCTTGTTATGAGTATCTAGATGATAGGAGTGATGCAACAGCTTGATCAATTAGCCAAACAGTATTACAACTTCAAACGACGGACTCAAGGAGTGATCAAATGCTTGTAGATAAGGGCAAGATGATCAAAGAGCTCAATTTGGAGCTATATAAGGAACACAATTCAAGTCTTGTTGTTCACAAGTAGTTTAAAGAGATACGAGTTGGGGAAGACAATGTGACCAAGATAGTAGAATCATATGCTACTTGTGGGGAGTTTTATAAGAAACAAATAAGAATTAAAGAGCAAGAAGTTATCCACGCCCACAGAGAACACCAAGAAATCTTGGATGACATGATGGGCAGCAAGATCATGAAGCTGAAAGACACATGTGCCTCTCAACACCAAGTTCCTTTGAAGATATATATAGAATGAAGGTGCAATATGAAGAGAGATTGCAAGCCAAAAGATAGAATTCAAACATAGGGAAAAAAAGTTAAAGTGGAAGTTAGAGGAGGCAAGAGGGAGTGCACAAAAGATAATGCAAATACATGACACTATAGCTCACTCAATTCATCAGTATTGAGCATCATTACAATGCCAATGACTATGTACAATTATGTTCTATTTTCTCATTTGGGTGTTGCAATCTTTAGTTATGTTTAGTTGAAGTCAACCCTGTCTGTTCATTTTCACTTCTCTGTCAGATACTTGACTTTTTTACTCATCTTGTCACAGCTATTTCTCAGTGCGTACTTACCCAAATTCAATGATTGAAAGCTTTTTGAATTCAACATTTTTTCTAGTATAAGCATACAAATTTTCATAATCATTGGATTCTTACATCTTGAGTTATGTTCATTTTTTTGCTCACTGGTTTCATTACTATAGCAGCCCGTGAAAATCGGGATGATGTCATCACTTGTTAAACATCATTCTCAATGTCCGGTTCATTATTTTTACTGAGATTACTCTTGAAAGTTAGCTCTTTAAGTTAACTAGACTTCCCCAAAAGGAATTAAGCTAGTTGCTACTGTGCTCAAAGAATTATGCAAAACACTAGATAGGTGTATGAACCAAAATAGCAAGTTCTTCACCTCTAAGCTAACTCCAAATTATTTGTTTTGATCTATCTTTTTGAGAGTGATTTTCCAAGGTACATAGGGTGTCTAATACATCCCTTGGCAAGCTAAAAGGGCCCACAACACATCTCTGGACTTCATTTGGCTGGTGTAGTGCAAAGTTTTTGCAACACCACTTCATCTTCATCAACTACAAATCCATCTCTTCACAGTGGTATCAGAGCAAGGTTGGACAACATGCAGATGGATTTCCTTCATCAATTGACAAATTGGACAGAGGTAACTACTCAGCTTGGTCATTAAGAATGGAAGCTTATCTCCAAGGTAGAAGTTTATATGGTTATGTGGCTGGAGATGAAGTTATGCCAAGTTTTAGGAACAAAAGTCAATCAACACAAGAAGAGCAAGAAAGATTGAGCACATGGTGCTCCAAGGATGCACTTGCAAGGTCTTATCTCCTCAACTCTATCTCAGATTTTTTGTTGCCTCACATTAGAAGTTGTAAGACATCTCAGGAAGTGTGGGATGCACTTGAAGCCTTCTTCTCTTCAAGTAGCAAAGCTAGGAAGCATCAACTATGGCTAGATTTCACAACTCTCAAGAAAGCTCCCAAACAAAATGTGACTGATTTTGTCACAACGCTCAAGGACATAGCAGATCAGTTGGGAAGCATTGGAGAGGTAATAGATGAACAAAAAATTGTAAGGCAGGTCATCAATGGATTGAAAGCAGATGACAAATGGGAAGCATTCACCACAGCTATGGATTTGTACATGGACATGCATGTACCTGATTTCAATACAGTCATTGGGCAACTACTTACTCAAGAGGCAAAGCTTATCAAAAATGGAGAAAGCTCTAAAGGTAATCAATCTTCAACCTTATATACTGATTAAAGCAAGTCCAAAGAAAAAAAAGGAAAGTCAAAGAAAGTGGATGATGAAGCAGGAACATATCAAGCTAACTATGCAGGTAAAGGAAGACATGCAGAGGTAGAGGAAGAGGAGGTAGAAAAGGCAGGGGGAGATCCCAAGTCTCCAACTCATGTTCTATTTGTGGATTAACTAATCATACAACTAAAAATTGCTTTAGGAATTCCAGGAATCAAAGAGGCAGAGGATACAATAGAGGAAGTTATGGTTGCTCAAGAGGAAGGTTCAACAATTATCATGGCAACTACAACAACTACAATCATTCAAACTATCAAGGAGGCTACAAAGGAAGGAGAGACTTCAATAACTACACAGAAGACTCAAACAAAGAGGATTCATTATTGATCATCAACATGGCTATGCCACAAGGTAAATCTGATGAGCATGTTTTCTACATAGATTCAGGTGGTTCAAATCATGTGGCAGGAAATGTGGCACTCCTATCAGATTTAGAAGATCCAAGGAATAAGCATGAGGTACGAACAAGAGGTGATACAAGACACCTTGTGGAGAAAATAGGAAATGTCAAAGCACCTGATGGAAACATCAACCCACTCAGTAAGGTACTCTATGTCCCTACCATTAGAAAGAATTTGATAAGTGTTGGGCAGATAGCAGAGAAAGGGTTGCAAGTCAGGTTCACAAAAGCAGGAGCATTTGTTGAAGATCCAATTCAAGGATTCAGAAGAATTGCAAAAGGTGAAAAGACAAGTAGATTGTTCACATTTGAATTACAAGACACTAGACACATTGCTCTCTTTAATTATGGTAGTCAGACACCCAAAGAATTGGAAGTATGGCACAGAAGATTAGCACATATTGGTGAAAGTTCATCAAAGCAAATTTGCAGGGACCAAAGTGTACTTGGACTCCCTAACTTGTCAAAACAACATATGATTTATAAGTGTAGTGCATGTCAATTTGGAAAGTCTCAGAGGTTACCATTCATGAAGAAAGGTTCTATGCATGGAGATCTCTTGGAGTTGGTTCATACAGATGTATGGGGACCTAGCAAGGAAGCTTCAATATCTGGATGAAGGTATTATGTCTCCTTTATTGATGATTGCAACAGATGGACTATCCTATTCTTTATGAAACACAAAGATGAAGTTTTTTCATGTTTCAAAAGATATTTGGCTCTTGTGGAGAATCAAACAAGTAAATCACTAAAAAGGCTAAGGTCAGATGGAGGGGGAGAATACTTCTCCCATGAGTTTGATTCAAAATCCCTTGATGGGATGACTCCATATGAGGCTTGGAATGGAAGAAGACCTAGCTTAGATCATTGTAAAATTTTTGGATGTATTGCTTTTGCTCATGTTCCTTCACAGGTTAGAGGCAAGATGAGGGGGAATTGTTGGAGCAAGTATATGAAAAGCCTAAGTATTGGCTTGAGTCCCACAAAGTCATAGAAGAAGCTTTAAAATGAAGACTATGTAAAGTTCACTTGTGAACTACCTCTTGTAACTTTTTGAAGTCTTACTTGATGTAAAAGTGAAAGAATCTTAAGTGGTTGAGTCCACTTGATCAAAATAGGAAAGAGGAGCCACAAAATTTGTGATTTATGGTAGATAGAGAATCAAATCAATCACTACTTGATTGGAGAGTGATTGAGGGAAGTTAGCCTCCCAAGCTCAACTATAAATAGATGGCAGCTTTAGTCGTGATCAGAGAGACCTCAGAGAAGACCTCGAAGAGCTGAGCTTTATGCCATATCAAGGTGTGATTCTAAGGCACACATATGTATCAGTAAGTCCATTGTATTGTACAATCAATATACTTTCATTTTCATGATCATTTGAGTTCATATTTCCATGTTCTTATGAAGTGTACTGTTCACTGCCATATCTCTCAGTTTTCTTAGTTAGATTGCAGAGATGGTTTCTCTGAGCTTGGTGCATCATTTTTAGTGCTTTAACTTGGCAAAGTTATCTCTATAAGTCTACTATATGCTCACTAATTTTCATTTCATTTGGGTGTTGAAATCTTTAGTTATGTTCAGTTGAAGTCAACCCTATCTCTTCATTTTCACTTCTCTATCAGGTACCCGACTTTTTTACTCATCTCTTCAGAGCCGTTTCTCAGTGTGGCTACCCAAATTCAATGATTGAAAGCTTTTTGGATTTAGCATACTCTCTAGTATAAGCATACAAATTTTCATAATCATTTGATTCTTACATCTTGAGTTCTGTTCATTTTTCTGCTCACTGGTCTCATTGCTCTAGCAGCCCATGAAACTCGGGATGATATCATCACTTGTTAAACATAATTCTTAGTGTATGGTTCATTATTTTTGCTGAGATTACTCTTGAAAGTTAGCTCTTTATGTTAACTAGAGTTTCCCAAAAGGAATTAAGCTAATTACTGTTGTGCTCAGAGAATTATGCAAAACACTGGACAGGTGTATGAACCAAAATAACAAGTTCTTCACCTATGAGCTAACTCCAACTTATCTATTCTGATCTATCTTTTTGAGAGTGATTTTCCAAGGTACATAGGGTGTCTAATACATCCCTTGGCAAGCTAAAAGGGCCCACAACACATCTCTAGACTTTATTTGTCAAGTGTAGTGCAAAGTTTTTGCAGTGCCCCTTCATCTTCATCAACTACAAATCCATCTCTTCACAAAGATGATTACTTGTTGGATGTGTATCTGATTTAGGGGTCAGATCTATTGTTATAGACAGATTCTCCCATCCAAGGACAATAAGTAAGCCCATTGACCATTTACGAGTTAAAGGATCCAAAAGACGAGTCTAGAGTCACATATCTAGACCAAAATCAAAGAAGGTACTAGTCAATAGATGCAGTTGATAGGTCTCAATTGAAGTATATGGGGATGTTTGTATTACCTTCTTGAGAGCAGGAAACTACCTCACACAATCCTTTCAAAACTCATCCAAGAACAGAGAATACAATGTCAGGACAAGCGAGCCAGTGAAGTGTTCCCAACCGAACTCATGTACAACCAAACCCACCTAGGTAACATGAATCATCCACCCATTAGACCAAGGCCACAACCAGGCGTGCAACCAGGAATGCCTCCAATTAGACCAGCAATTCCTATGGTGCCCCGACCACTATAACCAATAAGAAGGCTTATACTGATTCAAGTTGCTAAATGCATGAGAAATCACTATGATGGAATGGGAGAACCATACGACCACATAGTAGATTTTAAGCAAGTATTACGAGCCGAACAAGTGGATGATTTCTTTGTGCAGTATGAGTCCTTTGGATTAACCCTCACAAGGACGGCTTTGACTTAGTTCCAACCATTTGATCCAAATCAATTTGGAAATATTGAGCAATTTTTCCAAGAGTTCATTGGAGAATTCACTAAAAGAAGGATTAAACACAACTCGTCATCCTTAATCCTTAGTTTCAAACAAAACCCAAATGAAACCATAAAAACAGCTGCCCGAAGATTTAACCAATATGTCGATAGATGCCCAGCAATAGAAAGACCCTCCCAGTAAAAAATGATATCATTATTCTTGGATGGATTGACTAATGGAACATTGAGAACCCTAGTTTACGTAAAAAGGCTCCAGACATTGAGTGACTGTCTTCAAGAATGCATTGACCTAGAAGATAACCTAGCTGATGACCTCAAAAGTACATCAAGCTCCACTAAATCAGAGGACACTAGAAGTACAGTGACGACTAGTTCTAGCAATGTGGAGGAGCTAGCAGATCTGGTTGCCAAGAAGTTAGGAGTCCATGGACATAGAAATTACCAGAACCCACCAATGAGAATGCCGATACTATGGAGATGCAGCCTATGTGGTGGAGATCACCCATCTCACATGTATGTAAGAGGAGGAATAGGCATGCCTCAAGCTTACCCATATAATAGGCAGCCACGTCAAGGACCCAACTTGTATTGCCATATTGAGTAGAAATACACTAACCATACTACTAAAAATTGCCCATTCAACAGGCATTCAAGACCCATGAATCAACCTCAGAATAGGCCTTATGGATACCCCCCTAGATTACAAGGAGGAGGGATCGCAAGATACAACCCCTATCCAGGCCCACAAGGAGCACCCAAACCTTATGAACAAGGAGGATACAGACAACCACAACCAGTATTAGGACAACAACCACTCCTTCCACAAAATGTAGTGCCAGTCAAATAAACTCAACCAAAGGAAAATATGGAAAGAGCCATAGTACCAACCACACCTTTAGCTAGTATAGAAACAACGAATACAGGATATGAGCAAACCCAAGGAGAATACTAACCCTATGACACCAGTTTGATGGAGTATGACCAAACTTATGACCCACAATACTATGGTTATGAAGGGTATGATAGTCCCTACGGACCGGAGTATGTGAACCTAATGTACACTACCCCTAAGGCACCAGCACCTATGAGGCCACCCATTAGACCACCTATGCCAAAAGGACCCTGCTATAGATGCAGAGGAGATCACTTCATAAGAGAATGCACTCTGTCATACAACCCACCACCTATGAGAAATTGGGAAGGGTACTGCAATGAATGTGGAAAAAAACATCTATTTAGAGATTGCCCAAAGAATCTCAATAAGACTCATAACACAACACAAATCAATGTGATTGAAGTGCTTGAATCAGCTAGAAATGATAAAGAATATACAATGTCATTAAAAGCAATTACTCAAGCGCAAGCCAAAGGAGGGGAGAGAAGAAAATCACATTCCCAATGAAAAATGAGTAAGGATCTAGAGCCACATATATAGGTAGTGGAGGATTTGGAAGATCCATGTGAGAATAACCCAACTAAAAAGATGAAAAGTTGGAAGACCAGAAGGGAAAAGCTTAAAAATAAATGGAAGAAAGATAAAAATAAAGGGGACAAGAAGGATGTTAAAGATAGTAGGAAACTACAGGAACCAAAAGTACAAGAGAATACCCCACCTAAATCCCACACCCAAAAACTAGATAAGCCAGGATCAATCATAGCAGATCCAATACCAAAAGACCTGGACATGTGGTTGAAAGCTTATCAGGCTAGAATCATGACTCGACCAAACATAGAGTAGCATGAGAAACTCTACCCACAAGGGGAATTAGAGAAGGAGAGATTGGCGATATGCAGGAAGCTCATAGAGGTAGCCCAAGCCACTCTAGAGAAGACCATCCCAGTCCTCCCAAAACCAAGAATATATGAGAACTTTAAAGAGAATGATCAAAAACCAATAGGAACACCTAAAGAGAAAGATAGTAAGGAAGAACAACAGAGCACTCAGGGCAAATCAATTTCTATAATCCCTGAACTAGAAGTCGATCGGCCACAAGATGCGTGGGCTAAGATTCAGGAAGACCGATGGAAAAAGAATGGGAGTTCAAGACCACCACTTGAGGAATTGGACATTGAAGAAAACTAGTCGACTCCAAATTTGGATGAAGCATATGAAGAGGTTTCTATGTTAGACCGAAATAGGGAGGAAGTACATAACATTTCCACCTTACTGAACTATATGGGGGAATACAAGAAAAGGTCGATAGTTTTCCATGCTCCCACTATCCAAGGCAAGGAAAATGAGTCTTCAGGTAAGACCTCTCACAATTTAGCAGAACTCAAGAAGACCAAGGTACAATGTCAGTTGACCGTGGAAGAGTTACTCCGAGCCAAACCGCAATTATGGAATCAGTTGGCGGGATAGTTGAAATTAGAAAATGAGGAGAATAATAAGAAAAATAAAGAAACTAAAGCCACTTCTACCATACAAATCCATGTTTGACAAATTCAAAGAATTTAGTGAGGGAGATGAGGGCAACACATGCTTACCCATCACATATAATGGATACATGACTAAATCCATTTTAGACACAAGAGCAAGTGTAGGCATAGCCACCAAGGAAATTTGGGAAAAATGGGGAAAGCCAGCCCTACGACCAACACGGATGAAGCTTCAATTAGCAGATGGTTATGTAGAGAGACTCCTAGGAATATTGGAAAAGATCAAGTTGACTACCTGTAGAGTAGAATTCTAACACACTCTAGCCATATGTCAATTTGGAAAAGCAAATAACTATGAAATGATATTAGGACGGCCCTTCATGAGACAACTCAGGGTAGTACAAGATTGGGGGAGAGACTCTTTATACCTACAACATCAGGGCACTACTACAAAGATCAATTTACACACATTTTCATATAGGGATGTACCCCCACTACAATGGAACCCCATACACAAGGAAGAGGATGATTTGTCAATTCATAGTGCGGGTTCAAGTGACCAATCATGGATGCACGAAGATGCTCAACTATGGATGTGTAAGAAAGCAAAGCGGGAAGAGAAAAGAACTCAAATATGGCCCATTGGACATCAAAGCTACCGACATGTAGATGATCCTATGTATATTCCTCAAGTTTTCCTGGATGAAGCTTTTGAACCACATGGGTGGATGGAGATTCTAGCCACCTTAGATGTGTGTGTAAATGAGGAGGTACTAACCATGAATGAATGTATAGACGAAGAAGGCTATGATGTAAGTTTTTACATGAAAGCATAGAAATGGAACCAGAATTTGATTCAGAGGAGCGATATTTAGAAGCAATCCAAACCAAGGATCAGGAAGGAATGCCCCAGATCTTAGCAATAGAAGCAACCCAGACAAGACCGAAAAATGAGAAGATGTTAGATAAGGCTGAACCAAACCTTTTTGAAGTTCTAGAGCACTTCAAAAGATATGAAGTAGAAGAGAGGAGGATAACTATTCAAATGCCCAAAAGGGAGGCCAGAGAAGGAGAAGCATACGATAACAAGGAACAAACTAAGAAGATGATGGTGACCATGGAAGAAGAGGAAGAAAGATGTACTTATATAGGAAAGGATGTGTCACTAGGTGAGGAAGAAGAATTGATAAGCCTAATCTGAGAATATCCAGACATGTTTGCATGGACTTACAAGGACCTCAAAGGTGTAGATCCATCCATTTGTTCTCATCGAATCCCAATGATACCTGATGCAAAACCATCAAATCAATGCCCTTATACTTATAATGACTTCTATTTGACTAAAATTAAGGAGGAAATAGACAAGCTATTAGCAGTTGGATTCATTTACAAGATAGAGCACACAGAATGGGTGTCACCAGTAGTGGTCGTACCCAAGAAAAATGGGAAATTAAGAGTGTGCATTAACCTGAAGAAAGTAAATGCAGCCACAATCTGTGGTAGGTACCCATTAGCTATCATTGATCATCTCTTGGAAAGAGTTGCGGGAAACTAAGTCTATAGCTTCCTAGATGGATTCTCGGG
Organism: Ceratopteris richardii; assembly: GCA_020310875.1. Taxonomy (NCBI): domain Eukaryota; kingdom Viridiplantae; phylum Streptophyta; class Polypodiopsida; order Polypodiales; family Pteridaceae; genus Ceratopteris; species Ceratopteris richardii. Next base: position 112,519,792 of record CM035410.1, read on the forward strand.
GTACAACCAAGTAGCCATTGCTACAAAGGACCAACATAAGACTGCATTTGCGATTGAATGGGGAGTCTATGCTTTTAGAGTGATGCCATTTGGACTCACAAATGCCCTTGCTACTTTCCAAAGGTTGATGTGTCACATCTTTAAAGAATTTCTAAGGAAGAGTATGGAAGTATACGTAGATGACTTATGTACATACTCAGGTCAGAGACATGAACACATTTCGGAGTTACAAAGGATATTTGAGAAGTTTCAACAGTATAGAGTGTGTCTGAATCCTGAGAAAAGCATCTTTATGGTGAGACAAGGAAAAATTCTAGGACACATCATATCCAAGAATGGAATTTCCACGGATGAGGATAAAGTAATCGTGATCCTAGAACTTCCAAGACCAAAAAATGCTAAGGGAGTGCAAGCTTTTATGGGTCATTGTGGATACTATCGTGGATTTATTCACATGTACACCATAATTTCCAAGACACTTTATGGATTATTAACCCAATTTACATGGACGGATGAGTGCGAAAAAGCATTTAATGAACTAAAAAGATGACTAAGTACAACACCTATTTTGAAGATACCCAATTGGAATAAGCCTTTTCTTATTCATGTAGATGCCTCCAACTATGTAATAGGATGCATATTAGCTCAACCAGAAGATGAAGGAAAACTAGACCACCCTATTGCATATGCTAGCAGACAACTAAACCAAGCGAAAAGAAATTATACGACTACGGAACGAGAAGGGTTAGGAATGGTTTATGCAGTTAAGAAATTTAGGCACTACCTTTTAGCGAACAAGTTCAAGTTATTCATCGACCATCAGGCCCTATTGTACCTAATCAATAAGCCATGTAATACGGGAAGACTAGTAAGATGGTTTCTATTACTGATGGAGTTCAACTTCGAAGTAGTGGTCAAAAAAGGAAATGCCCATGTAAGAGCTGATCATCTATCTAGATTAACACATGGAGAACCACCCAATGGAGCAGATGACTTACCAAATACTTATTTGTTCAACTTGGAAGTATGTCCTAAGTGGGCTAAAAATTTGATTCCTATACTCACCCATGGACCTCAACATCAAATCAATAGGGATGCTAGGAAAGGATTTCTACAATCACGTAACTTGCACATTGTGATGGGAAGTGTGTATTTCAAAGAACCCAATGGTGTATTATTAAGGTGCGTGGAAGAAGTTGAACATAAGAACTTAATTGAACAAGCTCACGTAAATCGATGGAGGATCCATAAGGGAACTCATGAAACAGTGAGGGAGTTAAAACGATTGAGAGTTTATTGGCCAGACATGCCTAAGGATGTTCATGAGTGTATTAGCAATTGCTCAGCATGCCAAGAAAATACTACGGAAGACCATACATCATTACAATTCTCTACCATAGCACCAGACTGGAGTAGGACACTGGTGAAATTCTTAAAAACATGCGAGCATGAGGAAGGAGCAAGTCTAGCTAGAAAGCGATCCCTAGAAGAAATGAGCAAACACTACGTTATACTAGGAAGACAACTATTCAAAAGAGGAAAGGACAAGCAGCTACGACTATGCGTGCATGAAGGAGAGTACTTGCCTATATTAGAGATGGCACACGCAGGTGCCGCAGGAGGACATTTTTCAGCTGAAAGAACTGTCAAAATGATTCTCTTTGCAGGCTTGTGGTGGCCAACTCTACATATGGATGCAGACACTTATGTACGGAGTTGTGAGGTGTGGCGAAGAGCCAAGTACCCTATTAGGAAGGATGACATGCCTCTAAGACCCATGATTTGTGCGAGAGCATTTGCCAAATGGGGTATTGACTTCATAGGACCTATTAACCCACCAGCCAAAGGATCACATGCTGAGTACATAATAGTGGCAACTGATTACCTAACTAAATGGGTAGAAGCAAAAGCAACAAGAAAGAACGATGCTCAAACCACGGCAAAGTTTCTCTTTGAGAACATCTTTACTCGCTTTGGACTACCTATAGAGATAGTAAGTGATAGAGGAACACACTTCATTAATGAGGTAATAGAGTCCTTCATGAATGAATTCCTAGTGATTCATAAAAAATCGGCCCCCTATCACCCTCAAGCCAATGGTCAAACAGAGAGTTCCAATAAAGTGTTGTTGTAGCTCAGTGATGAGTAGCACCTCCTTTAATGTCAATCCAGGAAGATGTGAGGATGGTATGGTGACCTCGAGCAAGTGAAGGCACAAGTGCGTGAGTGAGAAGCACACAAACATGCACACACATACACACACGCGCGCACACAAGGTAAGACAAAGAGAGAGACAATGGAGTTCTTTTAGATTACTTCAAAAGTGCTCATACAAGTTCAATTCTATTACAAGCTAACCTCAAAAATGAGCTCTCTAGCTCTATTTATAGTTTTTGCCTAGGTTTTGGCCTTGTCCAGACCTAGTGTTCGGCCTAGTTAAAAATTAGGTTCTCTGCCCTATTTGGAGGTTCAAACGGAGTCTAAAAAATGTGAAAACTGATAGGTAGGTACTTCTAAAGCCCCTCAAGCTCAAGAACTCCTTGGCTTGCACAAAATGGAGCTACAAAAATATGAAATGGTATTTACAATGGTTTTTTAGTGATGAAAATCACTATTTTTGTAGGGATTTCTTCTAACATTTTGACATACATTTCCTGGAGCTCCCTACTTGCTCCTTCTTCTTGTGTCTGAAAAATTTAAATGGCCTACTTGCCAGATCTTCTTTGACTACTGTGTCTGCTTGTGCTTTCTCTTCGCTCTGATTCCCTTCGTAGGCTTCCTTGTTGTTGGAACTGAAGGACTCACAAGGCAAGGAAGCTTACGAAGGGAGTCACAGAGAAGAGAAAGTACAAGCAGACAGAGCAGTCAATGACGATCTGGCAAGTAGGCCAATATTTTTTCAGGACACACAAGGAGAAGGAGTAAGTAGGGAACTCCAGGAAATGTATGTCAACATATTAATAGAAACCCCTACAGAAATAGTGATTTTCATCACTAAAAACCATTGTAAATACCATTTCACATTTTTGTAGCTCCATTTTGTGCAAGCCAAGGAGTCCTTGAGCTTGAGGAGCTTTAGAAGTACCTACCTGTCAGTTTTCACATTTTTTAGACTTCGTTTGAACCTTCGAATAGGGTAGAGAACCTAATTTTTAACTAGGTCGGACACTAGGTATGGACATGGCCAAAACCTAGTCAAAAACTTTAAATAGAGCTAGAGGGCTCATTTTTGGGGGTAGCTTGTAATTGAATTGAACTTGTAAGAGCTTTTTGAAAGTAATCTAAGAACTCCATTGATTCTCACTCTTTGTCTTGTGTGCACGTGTATGTGTATGTGTGTGCATGTTTGTGTGCTTCTCACTCACGCACTTGTGCCTTCACTTGTTCGAGGTCTTCATACCATCCTCATGTCTTCCCGGATTGACATTAAAGGAGGTGCTAGTCATCACTGAGCTACACCAAATTTTGGCGTCGTTGCCGGGGATCGAGCTTTGAGGACGAGCGTGTGATGGTAAGACGTAGATTTGAGACGTTGGCGTTGTAGGTAATTTCTTTACTCTTCTTATTTTCCTTTTTCTCACCTCACCACCATCATCACCATCATCATCCTCACCTTATCCGATCTCCATCTCCATCAACGCGAAAATTTTCAGTTTTTGATCATATCACCTTCTCCACCTCATTTCCCTCATTCCACTTGTGAGAGAGAGCGAGAGAGCAACATTGTGTGCAGTGTTTTTGCATGTTTGTTGAGTTTTCTTACAGGATCCAGTTGTATCATCATCTCCAGCACGCTGCGCAGGTACGGAAAACTCAGAAACTGTCTGTGTGTCGCCGACCTCTGTCGATCACGATCGACAGAAAAAATGCCCATTTGGTAAAACAAAGTGCACCACCATAATCTACATGATGAGCACATTCTAAATCACTAAAAACAGTTGAAAATTTCCGTGTTTCTTTGTCAATCGCGATCGACACCATCGATCGCGATCGACAGCCACGATTGACAGACCCTGTCAATCGCGACCGACAGACCTCACGACCGACTGACTGCCACGTAGGATCCAGTCAATCGCGATTGACACCGTCGATCGCGATCGACTGAAAATTCACGATTGACACCAAAATTCGCGTTGCCACGTGTCCATCGCGACAGACACATCCTCGATTGACTGAAATCACAGAGAGAATCCCGAAAAAAGTGTCGATCGTGATTGACACCATCAATCGTGATTGATAGGACCCACGACCGACTCTGTCGATCGCGATTGACACTGTCAATCGCGACTGACGTGTCGATCGCGACCGACAGGCCCCGACGGACACCTCTGTCAATCGCGATTGACAGACCTGTCGATCGCGATTGACAGGCTTTTCGGCCAAAATTTTAGGGTTAATTTTTCCAAGTCCTTGGGGGATTTTGGGCATAATTAGAGAGTCATTAGTGATTTGTGAGGTCCCCACACATGTGTTTTTGAGAAAAATCCTGTGATCTGTCAGCCTGCTTGAACCCTGTTTTAACTCCAAAACCCTGAACCGACATGACTTCCTCATACGAAATCCGTTTGCTGTGATTCTTGTCTTGTTGGAAAGCTCGTGGGGAGTACAACCAAAACATCCACTGGTTACGGTTAAATCAAGATCAGGATTATTAGATAGGGTATTTGGAAGTTGACCATACCTAGGGGGAACAAAAGTCAGGGATCCCTAGAATTGTTCTCCAAGAAAATTATAGTGCAAATTGGTGTTTATCCTCCAAGAAAATTATAGTGCAAATTGGTGTTTGTGTTACATGAATGAAAGTGATTGGTTCTGTCTTTGGAGTTTAAGTCTTGAGCTAACTTTGGAACTCTTCAGATCTATTGAGAGCATCGAAGGGCATTCTAAGCAAGAGTAAGTGCAAGCTTGGGAACACGCTTCCTGGGCATTCAAGGGCAACCAAGAACGAAACAAAAGGTTGGAAACTCTCAACTCCCTCTGTCAATTCCTAGCTTAGGCTAAGAACGACTAGTGATAGGAGTAGGCCAGGGCGGCGATAGGCATTTATCAAGTTGAAGAATACCTAAATATTCAAGTTCAAGCTAACGACATAATCTTTGTACGGTCGAGAACTTTAAAGGAAAAGAACTTAACGTGGAACGATCAACTTCAAGTGCGGAAAATACACTCAAGCATACCTGACGACGTGATATCAGACAAGAACATAAACACGGTAATCAACTAAAAAAGAATCAAGTAACGGATACAAAAGAACTCAGCAACAAGGTTGTACTTGGGCAAATTTGGGCTATTCAATTATGCTTATGAACCTTAGATCAGGGCGACATCTAGGGAGAGATAGACAAAGTCTTAGGTCTTCAGAGGCTAGTGTCAACCACACTGCTAGGTCTTGGGCCCAGTAGTTGAGCCACCACTCATACTACCCTAGCTCTGAGACTAGTGAATCAGAGATGTCTCAAGGCATGGACAGACCTACGGGAAGTTCAGGAGTGCCATACTTGCACAGGGTAGAAGGCCCTTACAAGACGTAGGTGGAATACCTTAGGACCAACCGATTAGGTGCTAGCATCTATGAGGACGGCCTAGGAAGATCCGTGGTCCAAATCAAAAACCCAGACCAATCTATTGGGCTAGAGCACCCTGCTGTCAAATTTGAAAATGGTGCATACCTTGATAAAGAGGGAACCATATATGTGGTCACTAGTCACCCGGAGAGGACGGATGAATTCCGGAATGTGATCCCTGAGACGAACATAGATGACCTTGAACAAGGGAACGTAGGAGGGGAGCCCAGGACCCCTGGAGGGAAATCTATTCTTACTAGAATCCTCAATCCCGAGTGGGTTCCCCAGGACAACAAGAGCATATACCTGCTTCTGAACCGAGAGACTGACGAAGCCTTTTGGAGGTATAAATCTGATCGGCCAATTGATGTAGTAACAATTATGATCTATGAGTTTAAAGATCCAGATAGCCCAGGCAGGGTGACCTACCTAGATCATGCCTCAGAGAGGATCTTTGTGGTTACAGAACATGACAGGCATGCTTACACTTGGAAGGGTGAATTCGTTTTCCCCCAATCAAGATGGAATGTGTCCCATGGTCACCATGGAGCTAGTACCTCCCAGGCTCATGGAGTTCAGAGGTACATAAAGAGAGACAGACCTGAGGTAAGCTTTGCAAACTCCTTGGGAAGAGGAAGAACGAGAACGGAAACAAATAGAATGGAACCTGAGGGACATAGAGCCCCAGGGAACCGAAGGAATGCGGATGAATTCCCTCTACCAAGACCGAGAGAGCACACGAGGACCCTGAGACCGACCCAGCTAGTTAAGTCCATGAAAAACTACTTCGATGGTACTGGAGACCCCTATGATCATGTGGCTGAGTTCAGGCAAGTCTTGAGAGCTGAACAAGTGGAGGATCTATTCATGCAGTACAATGCCTTTGGTCTAACCCTTAGGAATACAGCCCTTACGTGGTTTCAACCATTGAATGAGAGACAATTCATGAGTATAGACCAACTCCTAGAGGCTTTCATTATTGAATTCTCTAAGAGTGGCATAAGACATAATACCTCCTCATTGATTCACAGCTTCAAGCAAACCCCTCAAGAGACTGTGAGACTTGCAAGAAGAAGATTTAGGCAATATCTTGAAAGATGCCATGTTTTGGAGCTACCCACACCAGCTAAGCAAGTGGCTTTGTTCTTGGATGGATTGCTAAGTACCAAATTGAGGTCATATGTGTATCTAAAGGACCCTAGGACTATAGAAGAGTGTGTACGCATGTGCATTGACATCGAAGATAACCTAGGGGAGGAGTTAGAGCTTTCCAAAATATACAAAGATTCAGATAGTGCCTCTAGCCTCTCTTCCACGCAATCCACATCAATTGAGGAACTCGTTGAGAAAGTGGCACAAAAACTAGGTGTCTCTATCAAACAAATCCCAAGGTTTGCCCCAGTAAAGAGGTGTTATACTTGCGGTGGTGACCATATGGCGAACGTGTGTCCCATTACGGCTCAACCCCAAGTTTTCGAGTAGCCAATACTGTACCATAGAACGGAGATACACAAATCACACAGCACAAGACTATCCATACAATAAGCAAGCAATTAGGCAAACCTACCCTCAGTCATACCAACAGGGGAGATATCAGAACCAATATCCACCACAGCAGTATGCTAGGCCCCAACAAACCTACCAACCACAATATCAAGCCCCGCAAAGGCCTCAGCCTGTGTTAGCCCAACAACCTCCAGCTCCATCCAATGTGATCCCTGTAAAGTATGCAGCTACAGAAGAAAACCTGAATAGAGCCATAGTGCCAGTAACACCATTGCTGTCAGAAAGTGACCCGAGCGATCATAGCTTTGATTCTACACATGTTGATAGTCCCCAGGCTTACTACATGAAGTCTCCTGAACATGGTGAGTCCTACTACAGTGAGGAACCGAGTGAACCTAATTGGGAGTCAGAGTATGCTAATGTCATGTATGCAAACCCCAACTCTAGACCTCAACCTAGGCAAGTAAGACCCCCATTTCCTAGAGGACCATGCTACAGATGTCAGGGAGATCATCTCGTTCGTGATTGTCCCCTGCCTCCACCTACACAATCTCAGTCTGTGACGATCCAGGGCTTTTGCCAAGAATGTGGAAAGGAGCATCTCTTACGAGACTGCCCTAAGAATCCTAATAATATGCCGAAGATCACTCCTATCAATGTCATAGGGTTAGTTGTAGACTCCACAGGAAGTGTAACTTCCACTGCACCAGTGCAAGTGATTACTAGAGCTTAGGCATTGCAGCAAAACCAAGGGGTAGGCCAGGAAAAGAGCCTAGAGGCTAGTGAAACTGAGAGCATAACCAAGAAGAGGACTAGAGCTTGGAGAGATAGTCGTGAAAGAATGAAAAGACAATGGGCAAAGAAAATGAGTGAACTTGAGGAAAGCCTAAGAGAAACTAAATCCAGGATAACCGAACTCACAGCTCAAACTCCCTCTCACACTGTCCCACCTCCATCACCTCCACCATTCCCAACTCCATCCAAACCGCCACCTTCCAATCCACCTCACCTAATCCCACCACCCCCTAGAGTAGGATCAGTCCTAGTAGATCCCACTCCCGAGGACCTAAACATGATGCTTAAAGCATATCAGGCCAGAATCCAAGAAGGGCCAAACGTAACTGATCATGGAAAGTGCTACCCTAGAGCAGAATTAGAGCTTGAACGAACCAAAATTTGTGCTAAGATGGTGGAATTGGCTCAGACTATGTTTGAAGCCAGCCGCCTCTTTAACATCTCTAGTTCAGCTAAGACGCAGCTGCACTTTGAAGGACTGTTAGAAAGAATAGAGAGGCTAATTGCACAATCAGAAAAGGAACTCGCCTCTCATCATAAGGACAAGGCATGTGAAAGTGCAAGTCTTCCTGCCCAGGAAGCCTATGTGCCTAACTCTACGGAGCCAGACACATCATCTTCTCTGAATCGGTTCACACCAGAATTCCTACGAGAGATTCAAGAAGACAAATGGGCGAAAGAAAGTGAGATCCCTCCTCCCATTGAACTTGTGAATGATGCACACGACCAATTCCCACAAGACATCCCATCCATTTATGAGGAGCAAGAGAGCACCCAATCCCAGGAAAGATTAGACTCATGGGAAGCTAAGTCTACTTGTATGAGAGCCCCCACGGTCATGGTACGAAATGAGGACTCAGTCATAACTAGGAACACAGAGGTAGTGAAGAATTACCCCACTTCACAGGCTCATGGGAAGCTAAGTCTACTTGTATGAGAGCCCCCACGGTCATGGTACGAAATGAGGACTCAGTCATAACTAGGAACACAGAGGTAGTGAAAAGCATGAAAGTACAGTGCAACCTCACCTTAGAGGAGCTACTCAAAGTAAGGCCAGAGCTATGGAAACATGTAGCCAAACAAGTACCAGAGATAGCAAAACCTCGTTCCCAGGTAGGATCCCAGAGAACAGTGCCAGAAATACCATTGGACAAGATAGGAGACATGAGTAAGGGCGAAGAGGGAAACACATATCTTCCTATCACCCATCAAGGATACACCACCAAGGCCATTCTAGATTTAGGCGCAGGTGTTGCAATTGCTACCACTTCCCTATGGAAGCGTTGGGGCAAGCCAGCGCTCAGGCCCACGAGGATGAAATTGCAAATGGCCGATGGTCATCTAGAGAGACCCTTAGGGCTGCTAGAAGGAGTGACTCTCACTACATGTGGTGTCGAGTTCGAGCATACATTTGCTATATGTGATTTTAGCAAAAATCATGCCTATGAAATGATCTTGGGAAGACCCTTTATGCGACAGTTGCAAGTGGTACAGGATTGGGGATCCAATTCTTTATACTTGCAACACTTAGGTGTCACGACCAAAGTGAACCTCAAAGATTACTCTCATAGAGATGTCCCTCCTATCCAATGGAATCCCATCCATAGAGCCAAAGATGATATAGAATTGGTGCATTCCATAGGATCAGGATCCTCATGGATGCAGGAAGACACCCACTTGTGGATGTGCAAAGTAGCAGTAGAAGAAGAGAAGAGAGAAAAGGCTAGAGATATAGGTGCAAAAGAAACGCATAGATCAATTCAAGACCCAGCCTATGCACCTATAGTCTTTCCTGACGAGGAATTTGAACCCCACGGCTGGGCAGAAATTCTAGCAACAATGGATGTAGCCATCAATGAAGAACAATGGACACCCCACTATGATGAGGATGGCTATGACCTTTCAGTCTTCTCCATAGAGCCAATCATGGGAGAGGCAGTGTTAGAAGAGTGCGAACCTAGCCCTAATGCATTTGAAGATGCGAGTGACGCCGATCTAGAGTCAATCATTATGGACCCACCTTTTGCATCAGATGAGGAATACTTCTATGAAGTCGAATTTCAACCCCAGAGGCACGGAGAGCTTACAAATGATGTAAGACTAGCCACACATGTAACCCCTAAGGAAGAAGGAAAGAAAAGGAAGAAGAAAGAAGTCACACAAGAAGAGGAGGAATCTTTGTTTGAGGTCCCATAAAATTTTAAGAAGTATGAGATAGATGACAGGAGATTCATGATCAGAATGCCTAAACGGGAGGCACAATCAGGAGAGGCCTATGACAACAAAGAAACCACCAAGAAAATAGTTGTAGCCATAGAAGAAGGAGAAGAGAGATGCACGTACATAGGCCATGACCTGACGGAAGACGAAGAGCACGAATTGATAGCCTTGCTAAGAGAATACAGAGATGTATTCGCTTGGAGTTACAACGATTTGAAAGGCGTGGACCCTGACATATGCTCACACACCATCCCCATGACCTCAGATGCCAAACCCTCTAAGCAAAAGCCATATACATATAATGATAATTATGATGCCAAGATCAAAGAGGAGATAGATAGACGTGTATGCATTAACTTGAAGAAGGTTAATGTAGCCACAATTCGAGATAACTATCCGCTTCCTATCACAGAGCATCTGTTAGAAAGAGTAGTAGGCAAGGAAGTGTATAGCTTCCTTGATGGATTTTCTGGCTACAATCAGGTAGCCATTGCTCCAGAAGATCAGCATAAGACAGCTTTTGCCACAGAATGGGGTATATTTGCCTTTCGAGTAATGCCATTTGTGCTTACCAATGCTCCTGCAACTTTCCAAAGACTGATATGTCATGTATTTAAAGAGTTCTTGAGGAAGACTCTAGAGGTCTATGTTGACAATCTTTGTGCTCATTCCACCATTAGACAAACCCATATTCCTGAACTCAGACAAATCTTTGACAAATGTAGAGAATATCAAGTCTGCCTAAACCCAGAAAAATGCGTTTTTATGGTCAGACAAGGCAAGATTCTAGGACACATAGTGTCAAAGAATGGCATATCCACTGATGGAGAGAAAGTGAGAGCCATAGCCGAGTTACCTAGGCCAAAGAACGTCAAGGAAGTGCAAGCTTTCATGGGGCATTGTGGTTACTACCGACGGTTCATTCATATGTACGCTGTCATTACAAAGCCCATGTATGGACTTTTGACTAACTTTGAGTGGACTGATGAATGTGAAAACTCCTTCAATGAGCTCAAAAGACGATTGTGTTCAGCACCAATCTTGACCACCCCGGATTGGAACAAGCCATTCCATGTTCACGTGGATGCATCCAATTATGCTATTGGGTGTGTACTCGCGCAGCCTACGGGTGAAGGGAATATGGATCTCCCTATTGCCTATGCCAGTAGACAATTGAATGCTGCTGAACGGAACTATACAACCACCGAACGAGAAGGATTAGGCATGGTATATGCAGTTAAAAAGTTTAGACATTATTTGCTTGCAAATAAGTTTAAATTTTTTACTGACCATCAGGCACTGCTATATCTCGTGAACAAGCCATGCAATACAGGTAGATTAGTAAGATGGTTTCTCTTACTAATGGAATACGACTTCGAGGTTGTGGTAAGGAAAGGTAGGACTCACTTGAGAGCAGACCATCTCTCTAGACTCACATCTGGAGAAGCCCCACAAGGAGTGTCAGATGACCTTCCTGATGCTTACTTGTTTAATTTGCAAGTGGTGCCGCAGTGGGCTAAGCCATTAGTGCGAGTATTGACATACGGGCCTAACCATCCAATAATAAACACACAGGATAGAGAGGTAGTAAAAGCCCAAAAGTATCACATCATGGCAGGAAGTATGTACAAGCACACGGATCAAGGGATCTTGGCATGTTGTGTGGAAGAGGATGAGTATGCTAAATGGTTGCAATTAGCACATGTAGGTGCATTAGAGCAACACTACTCAAAGCAACGAACCCTACAGACACTAAAGAGACTCGGAGTGCATTGGCCGACTATGGAGGCTGATGTCCAAAAGTTGTGCAAGGAATGCCCAATCTCCAGCACTAAACCACCTGTGGAACATGCCACTCTTTATCAAGTGTCCATAGTGCCAGGTTGGAGTGAACCACTAGTATCCTTCCTGAGTACGAAAGCCTTCTCTCCAGACATGACTCTGGCTCGGAAAAGAAGTCTAGAACAAGAAGCCCTAGATTACTCACTCATTGGTGATAATCTATACAAACGTGGTAAAGATGGTTACCTGAGACTTTGTGTTCATGAGAGTGAATATCTAAAGATTTTGGAAACTGCTCACCAAGGTGTAGCAGGAGGACACTTTGGACCAGATCGGGTGATCAAGGCAATACTATTTGCAGGCTTCTGGTGGCCAACCCTTCACATGGATGCACATACCTATGTGAAACGGTGTGATGTGTGTCAGAGAACTCAGTATCCTATACGCAAAGATGAGATGCCAGTGAAACCTATGATGGGTGGACGTGCATTCTCTAAGTGGGGAATAGACTTTGTAGGTCCTATTAATCCCCCAGCTAAGGGTTCCCATGCTGAGTATATCATTGTTGCCACGGACTATCTAACCAAATGGGTAGAGGTAAAAGCTACAACAAAGAACGATGCTCAGACAACTGCTAAATTCTTGTTTGAGAATGTATTCACAAGATACGGGCTACCTATAGAGCTCATAAGTGATAGGGGCACTCAGTTCTTGAATGAAGTGATTGAAAAATTGCTCCAAGAATTCTTGGTAGTTCATAAGAAGTCTGCCCCCTACCACCCACAAGCTAATGGGCAAGCCGAAAGCACGAACAAGATTTTGTGCAATGTGTTGACCAAATTAGTGAATAATAAACGCTCTGATTGGGACAAATAGCTACACCATGTTGTTTGGGCATACCGAGTCACCTACAAAACGGTACTCCAAGCCACCCCCTTTCAGATGGTATTTGGCCAAAACGATGTGCTACCATTGGACTTCTTAATACCTACACTGAAAGTAGCACAAGAGCATGACTGGACGGGTCATGAACTCTCCTCTAGACTTTTTGACCTTGAACGATTAGGAGAAACAAGACTGAGAGCGGCTGCAGGGATATATGCAGCTAAGAAACGACAAAAGGCATACTTTGATGCCCACATTAAGGATAAAGGTTTGAAGGCGGGTGACCTAGTACTAGTCTACACTTTGAAACAACATGCGAGGAAACTAGAGAAAAGAGGCTATGGACCCATGATCATGAATAGAATCTCAACAAGCGGAGCAGTGCAACTAGCCACATTAGAAGGCGACGTTCTCCCGAGCTATATAAGTGGATGCCGAGTCAAGCTATATCAGGAACTTGTGACGGAAGAGATGCTAAGTCGACTCAACACTGCTAAGAAACGCAAAGAAGAAGAAAAACGAATTCGCGAAGAAGCTCAAGCAGAAGCATTGGAAAGCATCAGGAGAATGAAGTTGAGAAGATAGGGTAGAGAGCAACCTAGGACAGCTGCATATGCAGATCAAGGATATCATGTGGCTATGTGTGAAGTTTCAGATATCAGCTCTCATAGGATCATTGATCGACGTCCTTTTATAACCTTAGAGATAGGACTAGGGAAGGGTGCAAGGGCTGTAAAAGCCTTGATTGACTAAAGTGCAGCCACTAGTGCTGTTAAATTTTCCTACTATCAAAAGTTGAACTTAACTGTCAATCCTATAGAAGCATATCTCATAGGATTGGGAGGTGTGGTGGAACTTCCCCTCTATATTCAAGATGAAGCAATGATAGTTAAGGTACTAGTGTGTCAAGATGAGGACCTCACTGAGCCTCTTGTCTTGGGTCAGGATTGGATCTATGATCATGCAGTCAACCTCAACCTAAGAAGTGGACTTCTTCAGGTATGGGTAAATCATAGTCGAATTAAGGTTGAATTGGAAAATGAGGCACTCAAGGAACTAAGTAAGGCACGAACTCCTGGTCCTTCCAGGGGTGCACATGAAGTTGACAATGCTATTCTTGTCCAAAACTGTATGATGCAGAACGAGGAGTGTCTCAACAACGGATTCAAGGATAAGATGGCACTCCCTTCTTTCCCGAAGACCAGAGGGATGCAACAACCAGAGGCAGATCAAATACAGGAGGAGCAGTGCACAACCTATATTGGAGGCCAGAAACATGTGCGAAGCAGAATGTCTCAGCCGACGAAACGAGTGTGGGTGCGGAAAGGCGAACACCCTGTTGCGACCATGCCAACCACACAGCGAAAACCTCTTATTAGTAATCAACAACACGGCACTAATAAGAAGTCTTTCGTAAATTCTTCTGCGAAAGTAAAGTCTATTTGGGTACCCAAGAAGTCAATGAAGGCCGGCCCACAATCACGACAAATCTGGGTGCCTAAGGCTTGCTTGCAGGCTCAAATAGCTGCAGCAAAGCCACACCCGGTACAACACGTTTCACTCACTCGAACATCCGATGCCCATTCTTACATATCACACACAAACACATGTTCTTCCATGAGCACAAGTAGAATCACTTGTAAATGGGTCCCTAAAAAGCCTCATTTTCAAGTAGATACCCCTATCACACTCTCCAGAGTCTCCACAAAGTCAAGATCAAAACCTATCCATTGCATTTGGCAACCTAAAACTTGTGATCAACCCCTGGCCCCCAGTTGTAAATCCATGCCCACCCACTAACTGCTACTCTCCCACTACATCTTTCCACTTGGCTCCTAGGTCCACCAAATTACTAACTACACACACAAGCACCGAGCACTTAATAACCTACTAATCTCTCCGAACCTCATGTTGATGTTGTAATGGGGACAAAAACGGTTCTATCTTGTCCTTTACAATGTTAACACATGTTTCTATATTCTCACAGAATCAGGAGGCAAGAAGTAACATGGCAGATACGGCAGGAACTAGCTCCCAGGCAGGCACCAGCCCCCAAGTCGTGGACATTGAAAGTCTTCCCGTTGAGGAGGAATTGAAGGAATGCCCAGTGGCATTGAGGGCATTACATGCCATACCGGTTCAGAATCCTCCACAAGGGCACACAATGCCGGTCAGCAAAAACTCACATTGGTTTAGTGATGTGGCAGGACCCCTAGGTGAAGGCACTTACATGTGGGAGGTCGAGATAGAATTCAATGGACGTTGGGGCAGATATCACTTTTTCACCAGGGAATTTGAGAGACTGCAGAATAATGAAGGACTGAAACCTATATGGAAGAAGGCGGGACTCTATGAATACTTCAAATTCCAATTGCCAAAGCCCGATTTTCTAAGGTGATCTTATTTGATTAGCACCCTCACTTCGAGCAAAGACAAAAAGGGGTACAGCACCTTTGTCCTCCCATCTCTCACAAGGGGCAATGAGCTGAAGCGTTTCAGATTGACTATCAACTTGGTAAGAGAAGCTCTCGACATGAAAGGTATGCACATTCCTACATAGAAAGAGACTATGGTCCCCGACAATATGAAGAATAGGAATCTGACGAAGTTAAAGGACATGGTGGCAATGACGCCTACAATTGCCATTCACTTGCGAATGGTCATGCAACATTTCGCATTTCCTGCTCAAGAGAGGTTCACAATGCCGCCTAAGAAGATATGGTTTAGTCTATATTTGGCAGATGCCTTTGATTTGACAATAAATATGCCCCATTGGATTATCAACCAAATCCACTTGGCCCATCAAAGGTGGTATAAGAAACAAAAATCTGTACTGTATGGATGTTGTGCCCTCACCAGGATTGTGTATAGATGCCTGGCGTATGATGTGTCAGTGCAAAGGGCACTCATTTGGACCAGGGTACAGGAGTTTCAACGCAGATTATCCTCCGCAGGGCCACCCTCCAAGAAAATGAGAGGTGTGCCTGTGCACAAGCCCGCGGTGCGACACTGACACCAGAGACAACTCCACGACTCTCGAGGCGGGTACAACCCTTTACTATCAGATTACCAAGACATAGCACTGAGGGACCCAATCTAGTGTTTCCACCTATACCAACCGACCTAGAGTTCCCTCACGGATTCACTTTAGAAGACCTAACAGATGAGGAGGTAGCCAGAATCATCGAGGCTGTTAACGAGGAAGTCGAGGCAGAGCAAGCTAGTGGACAACAAACTGTTACGGACCAACCCCATCCCAGACAACCAGAGGTCGTCGAAGTGGAAGATGAAGAAGAAGAAGAACAAGAGGAGGAACATGATGGACAGTCTGAGGAAGAAGAGCAGGAATATGATCAGGAAGCCCTACAGGTACTTCAAGGTGCTCCAGCTTATACAAAGGCATTGAAAAAGCTCTATGATACCATGAACAGAGTTCAAGAGCAACATAGACTGTCCCTAGCAGCAGGCAAAGCCCTCATGAATCAAATCCTTGAGGAGGAAGGCATAGATGAGCAATACCGTGCCACTCTTGACATGATTTCTGAGGCTTTAGGAGTACCTGAGACAGTTCGTACCGCCCTGGCACAATCACGAAGAACGGAGCGACGATACGGCAGACGCCCCCCTCGAGAAAGAAAGCAGATGAATGTATTAGTATCTGAACCACAAGGCACATCCACAACCACGGGCACCGCACACACCGTTCAGGATACCGAGGAAACCCATATATCAAGTACACCTCCATCACCCCCTTTGCCACCCCTGTCTCCAACTCCACCACATTCACCTTCCACTACCAGTGTAACCACTATTGTCACCGCCTCCGAGTCCACTACCCACACTGAAGCACAAACCGTCAGTCAACCCACACACCCTATCTCCACCTCTCTTGCCTATAAGGCCACTGAAACAGTAATTCTAACTGCAGCCACAGAAAATCTCACCCCCCCCCCCCGATCACACTTCCGGGCAGTTCATATTCACAATTGCACTCACCACTGTACATGCAATAGAACGAAGATTACGACCTCCACATGCTTGAGAGATGACTCTCCTCCCAACCAAATGCCTCTATATATAGCTCTCTCCAGGGGACTGCCTTCTTGGGCAGGTGGATGCTAATCATCCAAGTGTCAGCCATGTAACTACATGTGCGCCAAGTGTCCAGTGGATGCTTCTAGAAGGTTCTAGAGCTCTTTGGGCAAAATACTCTTCCCATGTACCTCATGGGGATTGAACCCAAGACCTCGTCCTTCACATCCTTGAGACTTAACCACTAAGCTAAGTGGATCACTTGTTCACAAGAGCACAAGACCTCCTAGTAAGTCTAAACTCGAGATCTTTGGTCATACACACGGATGACCAAACGGTATCCGATTTTAGATCTGTCTGAACCGGCCAGACCCTTGGATCATAGACTTACTTTATTACATTCTTCCCCCCTTGGAAAAGATTTTCGTCCTCGAAAATAGAGCTATATACATACTGTAGGCAACCCCCGAGCCTCATGTTCTAAAACTGGAAGAACATGGTCATGTTCTAGAACTGGAAGAACATGTCTCATCTCTGTGGTGGCATCCCTGCCCAAATGATTCAAAACACTATCCAGGTTTGCACTTTGATAAACGGGACAAAGTACAAACTAGTGAAGAATAATAAGGGTGGATCTAATGACATCCCTGGCTAATTCACAGTTTCTGGATGTGCGATCTAGGCACAAACATGTGAACTAGGTGGATTCAAATTACTAGTCCATTTCTAGGCATAACTGGTGCATGGGCTTAGTAATGAAGGTGGGATTTTTATCCCTCGCAAGACTTTGAGAATTCTTGATTCACTTGAATTTGTTTTGGAGAACTTGAAGTTTGGTTGTCCCATACATCTAACTTTAGATGTCTGTACAATGGTTTACTTTTATCTAACAGTTACTTGATTTTTTCACCCGACTAGAGGACTACTTTGTCCCAATGAGTTGAAAAAATCCTATGTAAACTGTAGGAGAAAGTTTACCATTTCGGTGGAATCAACCATACTAACTTCACCAATTCAAATTCAAAATGAAAATTGTCCAACTTAGCACACTTTTCTCAAAGACTTTTAACTGAAAGTTCTTGGGAATTGTCAATCTGATGAGCAATTCCTAACTTCCCTATTCTAGAGTATACTGGACTCCAGGAAATCATTTATGCTATAACTTGAAGCAAACTCAAATGAACAAGTCCACTTAGACTTATCATCTTTTGAAGATTGAAAAGGTTCTTGTACATAACATCTATCTAGGATGTTCAAGTTAGTTATTTTATTCTAACCGGCTAACCCTGGTCTTTTGCAAAAGGAATCAGATACCATATCTGAGCCAATTCCAAAAGATTTGGAAAGCGGAAAGAAATAACTAAGACTCTGTACAACCAATTCAAACTTCGAATATACATAAACTTGTTATGAGTCAAAGACTAGATGACTCAGGACTTCAACTTTTCAAAGATCTATTTCAACAGGGATTTGAAACATTTTCTTTATCTTTAAGAGAAATAAGCTGGATTCTCAAAAAGATTCAAAGAAAATCAAAAACATCATCCAACCACAAGATACTAGTGTGGTAACCAACATCAGTGTGTCGACCCACTGAGGTTCTATCGATGAGTTTAGTTTTCAAATAATGCTTCACTTGAGACTAAGTTCATGTCACATTCAGTCTTTTCGACTCCTAATCGTGAATGCAATTCTTGTGCATTTCTTTGAGTCTAAAAGAGTGAATTTATCAAGTTACACTAGGAACTTGATACTTGACTTAGTCAATTGAATCTTTAGTTGAAAAGATCAACTCAAAGTCAAAGTCCAACTTCTTTCAGAAATTTATCAAATATTTCTGATCAATAACACTTAAGCTTGAAGTGTTCTAAGAAGATCTTGGAAGTTCCTTACTTCATATCTTCAATTTCCTTGATCTTGAAGTCATCTTGAAGTATCGTAAGATACTACTTTCATCCTTTACGAATTAAACTTTTCTTGAAGTCTTAATTCCCTTGAGGATGAAACCTAACTTCAAAATCCAAACTAGGACTAAAAGATAATTATCATCCCACGGTCCGATGTCCCATACCATCTTTCCTATATCAATCTGAGTATAAAATCTGGTGTCCCATACCACCCTATTTTATATTCACATTAATGTGTGGGTGATTCTTATCCTAAATTCTAAACATCTCTTGATAGAGTACCTTATCTCTTCAATTCTTTTACGAGAATTTAGAAGTTCCAGGTATTACCTCTAACTAGATTTTCTAGGTTTTGATTCCTTCACATGATCGTCTCACAATCATGTGCTTTACCTTGGGAGCTTGAAAACCTCTTAACAGAATATCAATTCTTCTTTGCTGGGGTTTTCAAATGAAAACCAATCAAAATTCCAAGTTCTTGAATTTCTCAAATTCAAGTTCAATTGGTTATTCTTGACCAATTTTGTAGCGACAAGAGCTTTTGACTTCTTGTCTTTAGATTCCTTTGTTTACTGTTGCTTTAGGTACCTACCCCGGGGACTTTATTTAGGAATCTCTTTACTGCTTAAGTCTTAAGCATCCGCTCATGCTTTCTGGATTTGTACCAAAATCCCTTTAAGGATAGGTAAACACTTATGTTTTACCTTCCACAGACTTAATTACCATTTTCACGGTTGCAGACTACATTCTTGGAATTTCTTTACTCTGTTCAGACTTGGAACAACTTACTCTTTTTCACAGTTTTCCATCGAATAAATGGAACCTGAGTGAATAATTCCCAAAAGGAATTTTATTGCCAATACTTGGGCAATCTATAAAGTAGTTCTAATCGCATATTACTTGGACAATCATGGCCAAGATTGATCAAGTCTGGTTGATCTTGCGATAAAAATAAAGACTTATAGTCTTTATCTTTAAGATCTCTTTAAACTATCTTTAAGCTTCTTTGCTTACCTGCAGGATTTTTAGAGATCTTTCTCAAGTCCAAGCATACACTTATGCCTCTCAGATTCCAAAGCTAAGAATCTTTGATATACCTTTAGGTTATATCACAAATAGGACTTGAAATACCACTTCTAGTGGTTTGGGATGTCCGGGAACTACTTACTTATTGTTTAAAGAGTATGAAGAATTTCATTCTCAATACTTGAAAGAATGCCATTCTTCAAAGACTTGAGATTCCTTCAAAGGAATAACTTGAGCAAATGATTCATCTTGGAATCTTTTACAATATTAAAAGAACATTTGAAAGAAATTCTTTCAAATAATATCCAAAAAATTTACTGATTCAATTGTATTCATTTCCTGAGTATCAAACTAGAGACAAAATATCACATTTTGGATATGGTTTCCCATGCCACTATGAAAGTTTAAGTTGAACTTTCATTTATGTGATATCGACTTCTATTCTTGAGTTTGATACAAAACTCATTATTATTGGTCAATCTTCAGATGTTACTAGAGTCCTTTAAACATATTTCACCAATCAAAATTATGTTTAAAGTCCAAGCATCTATTGATGATTGATCCAATAGTAATGTTATTGTGAACACAACTTTGAACTTTATAACTTGTTTAGGAGAAGTTCATGGATTGAAAATCCATTTCTTGGAACTTTCTATTCCTAAATGAAAAGTTCACACTTGCTTCAAGTCTTTAGGAACTTATATTATTTCCTAAAGACTGCTTAGCTAGTTGCATCATTTACCAGAGAGGCAACTATAGAACCTAACATCCTTTTATTGACGTCAAGGATCAATTGATGTTGAGGTTTAACCTTTGATTTCCATCACCCCTTGATGAAATCAAATAAAAATTTATAAAAGCTTGGTACCTTTATATCTTGGCAAAACATTTATATCCTAAAGAGGTTTTGCCTTCATCATTCCTTGGACCTATCATATAATATGAATTTATGTGTATTTTGGGAAGAGTTCATGAATCAATTAAGATCCTCTACTTGGAACATCTACCTTCCCAACAATAAATTCATCTTAAACATGGTAGGAGAATGATCTCACATGAAATAGAAGGCTTGACTATTTCATATCTCAATTCCAAAAAGTTACTTACTGAGGTTTCATCATGAGATACAAATCTTGAAACCACAAAGAAATTTCTTTAAACTTTCAAAATCTTCTAAATAGAAGAGTACTCAAGGGACTTGGAAATATAGTTGACGTTCTCATCCAACCTTGGGATGCTTGAGAAGTTACATAAAGTATGTAACTAATCAAGTAAAGCTTATCGGCATGACTTTCTAAGTACATCCGGGACTTAGAGTCATCATACATCACAAAAGAGTTTGCAGTAATTAAATTTTCTTGGTCATCAAGAAAATTTATTACTTAACTTTCTCTTAGTGCTTACTTATACCTAGCAAGACATCTATCATACTTAATTATCATTAAGTATTTGTCTTTGATAGCGGAGTATCAACTTGGGAAGAAATCGACTAATTACTTGAGTTGCAAACTAGAACTAGTATGTCTTTGCAACTAACTAGTCCTTGGTCTTCCCTAATGTCAAACTGCGAGCTTTATAAAGTAAGCTAAATACTAAGAGAGTACATTCTCATATCTACTTGCAAACAGCATTCCATTCTATCATGCAAATGCATGTATCTACATGCAAAAGCATATGCTCACATGCGTATGCATGCATGTTCTTTGCATGCCCAAAATAATACAACAATCATGCATGAGCTTGATGCATGATTTTTTCCTTGTACTAAGAATGTATATCATGCAATCCTGATGCATGTATATCCTTTCCTTTGTCCTAATGCACTATGATATAAAAACATACCCTTGAAGTGCAATAGAAAACTTACTCAATGGAAAGGAAATATGTATTTAAACTACCAAAATACATTCTTTGATGCACAAGGATCTTTTTTGAAATCAAGTCTTTCCTTAATGCAAACTAATGCTTGGAATGAGAAATGGATTAATTCATTATTCTAATCTAGACTTAATCAATTGAAATCTTGGCTATTTCAATGTGCATCTAGGATTAAGTGTAGAATAATGAAAACAAGATATTCAAGCATTAAGGCCAAGTAGAAACTGGAAAATACTTAGCTTTGATCATAGCTTCGTCCATCCCTTGATCCTTGCCAAGAGCTATTCACCATTCTTGAAGCTTCCTCATCAAGAAATAGTTCTTGATGATTTGGTCCGTCAAGGTCGACGAAGTTAGGCCTCCGGATCTTCACTCCACAGCTCCACTTCCTTCAAGCTTTGCTCAATCTTTGATTCTCCTTGGTTGTTTCTTTGGCTAAAAGCAGAATACTTCTCAGGTTCGGCCAGCAACAACTGATTTGGCTCCTTGGATGGATGAGAGGATTTAACTTCTTGGATGGATAAAAGAAGTTGTACTTCAGCTCTGATTACTGCTTTAGCAGACTTTGTTCTGCAGTAGCCAAGTAAATCAAGGTGGGCGCGTGGCTACGTCGCTGATCTTCCAATGAAGCGATCTGAGATCGATCCCCGACGGCAGCAGCGTGCGAAAACTCCTTTTGGTCTTGGCTAGAGCTTGATGAAGAATTTGCAGCGCCAATCTTTAGCAGATAAGAATAATCTGCAGCTTCCTGGACGTGATCCCGTCGTGGGCGCCTTGGATAAGCGATCGCAGTCCTATTGGGGGGGCGAGGGATCGATTCCTGCCGGCAGCACACAGAGAATATGAACCTTTTGCCAAGCTATGCTTCCTCTCAAGCTAAGCTAAGAGCCGATTTCGGCGGTGCACGCAGATGAATCAATCGCATAAAGGAGAGCGACTAAAGGAGCAAGATGATGAGAGCTATGGAGAGGGTGGCTCTGATACCAATGCAATAGAACGAAGATTACGACCTCCACATGCTTGAGAGATGACTCTCCTCCCAACCAAATGCCTCTATATATAGCTCTCTCCAGGGGACTGCCTTCTTGGGCAGGTGGATGCTAATCATCCAAGTGTCAGCCATGTAACTACATGTGCGCCAAGTGTCCAGTGGATGCTTCTAGAAGGTTCTAGAGCTCTTTGGGCAAAATACTCTTCCCATGTACCTCATGGGGATTGAACCCAAGACCTCGTCCTTCACATCCTTGAGACTTAACCACTAAGCTAAGTGGATCACTTGTTCACAAGAGCACAAGACCTCCTAGTAAGTCTAAACTCGAGATCTTTGGTCATACACACGGATGACCAAACGGTATCCGATTTCAGATCTGTCTGAACCGGCCAGACCCTTGGATCATAGACTTACTTTATTACAGTACACTTTCACCACTATCATGGCACCCACAATTCCAATATTCACAATCACTCCCACTACTGCATCCACTTTTGATTTTATGGACATATCACCAACCTCCGCACCTCTCCCTCCCCCCATACACCCAACATCTCCTATTCCCCCACCTCCCACATCACCATTGTCCAGCACCCTATCCACACTTCCATTCCCCTTCCCCTTTCCCTTCCCTTCTGCATTCAACACCCTTCCCGCATCCATCCCTATTAATAATGTATTTAATAATATGTATCAGTGTATGTCGCAACTACAACAGCACTATCAGCATCTTGATAATCAGCATACGCGACTCTTTTGAAGCCATGAAGAACTTCAAGTACGATTCATTGATCTCGAAAGGGAAAGGCGGCTACTACAACAACAGTACACCACTTTACAAGAACAACATGAACAATTAGTAGCCAATCCACCCCAGTCAGATGCAGAGGAAAGACAACATATGGATGAATTGCTACACTCCCAGATAACGGAGAATCTCAAGCTTAGACGCAACCTGGCCCTTCTACGAAAACACATGTCTACAGCACTCGAAGAGAATAAATGGTTGCAGAAACAGAATGAAGAAAACTTGGAAGCAACAATGGAGGGTTCCCCGCAGGAAATCAACCCAGAGAAATTCAAGGCCATTCCCTCAGAGAACATGCAAATTGTGTTAGAAACCCATGCTGACCTCCTGGAGCCCCATGCAGCATTAGAACAAGAAAGAGATGACCTACTTAAGAAACTGGCAACTCATCAGGAGTCACCAAGCAAAGTCACAGCCGCAGACGACACATCGGAAGAAGTCACTAAACTCAGAGCAGAACTCGAAGAATTACGTAGTAAAGTCATGCAATACGAGCGTCAACCCTCTCCCCTTGTAGAGCCCGAGCCTGAAGATCTAGTGCCGATTGAAATCGAGGAAACATTCGAAGATCCATACGTTCCCATGCCTGCACCAGGAGGCAAGCAAACAGAAGAAGGCATGGACACCATCGAGATAGAGGCTCCTGAATGGATGCAGAGGTTAGAGAAAGTGGCCACAACCCATGATGATAGAGTGGCAGTTCAGATAGCATCAATGTCCCACTTGGAAGAGGTAGTTATAAAATCGGAGTACTTTCGCAACCTCTCCCATCATAGGTGGATCGGCACATCCGACGATTTGTATGTTCCTTTCTGTGTCCTAATGGCGGACTACAATGCTGAAATCAAGAACCTAACCTTAGAACCAACCTCGGCTACACAATTCGCACCTGACGACATCCCAACAAGTGCCAAGCAGGGTAATATACATCAACCGACGTGAAGGATTCGCCTACTTGAAACCTACCCAGAGATGGTAAGAACATGGAATAACATGCCTTTGTACATCAAATACAACCCATGCTACTGCCCGATATTTCGAAGAAGGTCGTGGCCGGAATACACAAAAACCGTGCTGACAACCAAAGGATGCGAGAAATGGCTCAATTATGTCTACTTAGCACCACCTAAAGGCCAACCTACCATCGGATATATGATTTCAACGATTCGGCACTGAGGGGGTCCGGTTCAAAAATGTACCAGATGTCATGGCCCAAATGTGTCTTAAAATTTTTGAACTCATGTTGGTCACCTTCAGGACTTTCAAGAATGTCAAGGAACCTCATCTATCAGCTCTTGGATTTAATGAAGGTAATCAGGACCTTGTCTACGACATGAGCGCAACCCCATCTATTAATGTTGTATATGCATGGCACGCGCGTATCAACTATCTACCAGCCTTCTTCAAACAGACGTTTGAAGAAATGTTTGTCACGGGATTCTGGGAATATCACTCACAGATATTCATTCCCAGACCATCACATTTATTGCAGTTGTTTGCAGTGGAACAAGCTCTCCATTCAGAAAAGTTACGTATACCACATCCAGAGGTTCCCGGGCCAGTAGATTGGGATGCTCTACTCACGGACTTGGCCAAAGGGTTGCGAATTGCAGAACATCACTTAGCACAAGACGTTGTCGAGTACTACATCCAACAACCCACCCAACAAAGGTCTGTCAGGGACGACAGACACGAGAGAGGGGGGGGTGTTGGAACTGAAGGACTCACAAGGCAAGGAAGCTTACGAAGGGAGTCAGAGAGAAGAGAAAGTACAAGCAGACAGAGCAGTCAACGACGATCTGGCAAGTAGGCCAATATTTTTTCAGGACACGCAAGGAGAAGGAGTAAGTAGGGAACTCCAGCAAATGTATGTCAACATATTAATAGAAACCCTACAAAAATAGTGATTTTCATCACTAAAAACCATTGTAAATACCATTTCACATTTTTGTAGCTCCATTTTGTGCAAGCCAAGGAGTCCTTGAGCTTGAGGAGCTTTAGAAGTACCTACCTGTCAGTTTTCACATTTTTTAGACTTCGTTTGAACCTTCGAATAGGGTAGAGAACCTAATTTTTAACTAGGCCGGACACTAGGTATGGACATGGCCAAAACCTAGTCAAAAACTTTAAATAGAGCTAGAGGGCTCATTTTTGGGGGTAGCTTGTAATTGAATTGAACTTGTAAGAGCTTTTTGAAAGTAATCTAAGAACTCCATTGATTCTCACTCTTTGTCTTGTGTGCACGTGTGTGTATGTGTGTGCATGTTTGTGTGCTTCTCACTCACGCACTTGTGCCTTCACTTGCTCGAGGTCTTCATACCATCCTCATGTCTTCCCGGATTGACATTAAAGGAGGTGCTACTCATCATTGAGCTACACTTGTCTTGTGAATCCTTCAATTCCTTGACTACTGCCAACACCCCCCCCCCTCTCTTGCGTCTGTCGTCTCTAACAGACCCTTGTCTAGTTGTGTGTTGGACATAATATTGAACCACATCTGAAGCAAGGTGGTGTTCTTCTAGTCGCAGCCCCCGGGCTAGGTCTGTTAGCAATGCATCCCAATTCACTGGTCCTGGGACGTCTGGATGTGGCACCCGCAATTGTTCTGAATGGATGGTTCTTTCCACAGCGAATAAGTGGAGGAGATGTGAGGGCCTGGGTACAAATATTTCTGAGTGATATTCCCAAAATCCTGTTACGAACATCTCCTCGAATGTCTATTTAAAGCAAGCTGGGAGGTACTTGATTATGGCGTGCCAAGCATATATTACCTCTATTGATGGGGTGGTGCTCATGTCGTATACCAGATCTTGGTTGCCTGTAAGAAAGCCAACTCCTGAGAAGTGGGGGTCTTTAATGTTCTTGAATGTCCTGAATGTGATCAGCATTAATTCAAAGATTTTCATGCACATTTGGGCCATCACATCGGGGGTATTCCGTAGTCGAATGCTCCAGTGACGGATGCTAGAAATCATATAATTCACAGTGGGAGGTCCTCGTGGAGGTGCTAGATAAACATAATTTAACCACTTTGCACAACCTTTGATGTTCTTGACAGCAATGGTAAACTCAGGCCAGGTGCGTCTGCGGAAGACTGGAACATAACAGGGATTGTATTTAATAAAGAGTGGCATGTTAGTCCAAGTATGAACCATCTCTGGGTAGGTCTCGAGAAGACGGATCCTCCAGGTGGGTTGATGAATGGATCCTTTTTTAGCACTCTCTGGGATATCATCGGGCCCAAATTGTGTAGCGAAAGTTGGAGCCTTGCCACATCGTCGTTGGATCTCTGCGTTGTAATCTACCAGGAGTACATAGTATGGCACATACTGATCGTCCTTGGTGCCAATCCATCTATGATGAGGCATACTGCGGAAATACTCTAACTTTATGATGGTGTCTTCTAATTTGGCCATTGATTGGATTTGGATTGCCACTCGATCTTCATGGGTTGTCGCTGTTTTTTCTAGTGTCCGGAGCCATTCGAGTACTTCGACTTCCAAGGTGTCCATTCCTTCTGAGGTTTGCTGACCACCTGGCATCGGCATAGGAACATATGGTTCCTCATACGTTTCGTCCACCTCAATGGGTACCAATTCATCTGGCTCTGGTTCTACAACTGGAGAGGGTTGTCTTTCATATTCCAGTAACTTCTTCTACAGTTCCGCCACCTGCTTTGTTAATGTCTTTACTTCCGCTGAAGTCGAGCTTGTTTCTATGACTTTGGGTAGTGCCTCCTGTTCCCTGAGCTGGCGACGTAGCTCATCCCGTTCCTTTTCCAAATCGTCATGTGCTTCTAATAGATCGGCATAACTTTCCAAGATTGTTTTCATTGTTTCTGAGGGAACTGCTTTGAATTGTTCTGGGTCGATTTCATGGGGAGAGCCTTCCATGGTAGCTTCCAGGTTTTCTTCATTTTGCTTCTGCAGACGCTTGTTTTCTTCAAGGGCTGTAGCCATGTGTTTTCTGAGTAGAGTCAAATTTCGTCGGACTCTCAGATTATGTGTTTGGTAGACTTCCAATAAGGCTTTGAGTTGTTTGACACCTGGCGCTTATGATGGTTGGGGTGTCTCCAGGAGGGTTTGATGAGCTTGCTCGAGTGTGGTGTAACGTTGATTGAGGTCTGCATTTTCTTCTTCTATAATTGTAAGTCGTCTCTGTAGTTGTTGATGATTCGTAGTCAGTTGATGATGACGGTCTTCGAGAGCCTGATACTCACTCTGAAGTTGATACATGCATTGATGTAATGCCATGAATATACTATTTACATTAAACGATGCAGGGAGAGATGAAGATGTAGGGGGAATGGGGAAGGGGAAGGGAGTTGTGAATGTTGTGGAGTCAAGTGGTGAGGTAGGTGGAGGGGGTATGGGAGATTGAGGCTGCGTGGGGGGTGGGAGTGGTGATGTGGCTGGTGATGTTTCCATTGTGTCGAACGTGTGTGTGACTGTGTAGATGGGAACAATGCAAGGGGTTTCCACACCTCCCAATCCTATGAGATATGCCTCTATAGGATTGACTTTTAACTTCAATTCTTGATAGTAAGAAAGTTTAACGACACTAGTGGCTGCACCTGAGTCAATCAAGGCCCGTGCAGTCCTTGCACTCTTCCCTTGTCCTATCTCCAAGGTTACAAAAGGACGTCGATCAACTATTCTATGGGGGCTTACACTTGAGACTTTACACATAGCCATATGATATCCTGGGTTCGCATAGTCATCTATCCTTGGCTGATCTCGTCCTTTTCTTCTCATCTTCATTTTTCGGATGTGTTCCAAGGCTTCTGCCTGTGCTTCTTCTCGAACTCGTTTTTCCTCTTCTTTACGTTTCTTGGCAGTGTTGAGTCGATTGAGTATTTCCTCGGTGAGAGGTTCCTGATATAACTTGACTCTGCATCCGCTTATGTAGCTAGGGAGAATATCGCCTTCGAGTGTGGCTAATTGGACTGCTCCACTAGTCGAGATCCTATTTATGATCATAGGTCCATAGCCTCTCTTCTCTAGTTTTCTCGCATGTTGCTTCAAAGTGTAGACTAACACTAGGTCCGCTGCTTTCAATCCTTTATCCTTCACATGGGCATCAAAGTACGCCTTCTGCCTTTTCTTAGCTGCATATATTCCCGCTGCAGCTCTTAGTCTAGTTTCACCTAATCGTTCGAGGTCAAAAATTCTCAAAGAGAGTTCATGACCCGTCCACTTATGCTCCTGTGCTACTCTCAATGTGGGAATCAAGAAGTCCAGAGGTAGCACCGCATTTTGGCCAAATACCATCTGAAAGGGTATGACTTAGAGTACCATTTTATAGGCCACTCGCTATGCCCAAACAGCATGGTGTAGTTGTTTGTCCCAATCAAAGCGTTTATTATTCACCATTTTGGTAAGCACATTGCATAGAATCTTGTTTGTGCTTTCGGCTTGCCCATTAGCTTGTGGGTGATAGGGGGCAGACTTCTTGTGTACTACCAAGAATTCTTGGAGAAGATTTTCAATAACTTCATTCAAGAAGTGGGTGCCTCTATCGCTTACTAGCTCTATGGGTAGCCCGTATCTAGTGAACACATTCTCAAATAAGAACTTAGAGGTCGTCTGAGCATCATTCTTTGTCGTAGCTTTTACTTCTACCCACTTGGTTAGATAGTCTGTGGCAACAATGATGTATTCAGCATGTGAACCCTTAGCCGGGGGATTAATAGGACCTATGAAATCTATTCCCCACTTAGAGAATGCAAGTCCACCCATCATGGGTTTCAGTGGCATCTCATCCTTGTGTATAGGGTACTGAGTTCTCTGACAGACATCACACCGTTTCACATAGGTATGTGCATCCATGTGAAGGGTCGGCCACCAGAAGCCCGCAAATAGTATTGCCTTGATCACTCGATCTGGTCCAAAATGTCCTCCTGCTACACCTTGGTGAGCTGCTTCCAAGATCTTGAGATATTCGCTCTCATGGACACATAGTATCAGGTAACCATCTTTACCACGCTTGTATAGATTATCACCAATGAGTGAATAATCTAGGGCTTCTTGTTCTAGACTTCTTCATCTGGCTAGTGTCAAATCTTGAGGGAATGTTCTCGTCCTTAAGAATTCTACTAATGGTTCACTCCAATCTGGCACTATGGACACTTGATATAGAGTGGCATGTTCCACAGGTGGTTTAGTGCAACAGATTGGACATTCCTTGCACAACTTTTGGACATCAGCTTCCATAGTAGGCCAATGCACTCCGAATCTCCTAAGTGTCTGTAAAGTTCTTTGCTTTGAGTAGTGTTGCTCTAATGCACCTACATGTGCTAATTGCAACCTTTTTACGTACTCGTCCTCTTCCACACAACAAGCCAATATCCCTTGATCTGTCTGCTTGTACATGCTTCCTTCCATGATATGGTACTTGTGGGCTTTTACTACTTCTCTATCTTGAGTGTTTATGACTGGCTGGTTAGGCCCGTATGTCAGTACTGGCACTAATGGCTTAGCCCACTGAGGTACAACTTCCAAGTTAAACAAGTAAGCATCAAGAAGGTCATCCGATACTCCTTGTGGTGCTTCTCCAAATGTGAGCCTAGAGAGATGGTCTGCTCTCAAGTGAGTCTTTCCTTTTCTTACCTCAACCTCAAAGTCGTATTCCATTAGCAAGAGAAACCATCTTACTAATCTACCGGTATTGCATGGCTTGTTCACCAAGTACAACAGTGGTTGATGATCAGTAAAAAATTTAAACTTATTTGCAAGCAAATAGTTTCTAAACTTTTTAACTGCATATACCATGCCTAATCCCTCTCGTTCAGTGGTGGTATAATTTCGTTCAGCTGCATTCAATTGTCTACTAGCATAGGCAATTGGGAAATCCATATTACCTTCACCCGTAGGTTGTGCAAGCACACATCCAATAGCATAATTGGATGCATCCACATGAACATGGAAGGGCTTATTCCAATCTGGTGTGTTCAAGATTGGTGTTGAACACAATCTTCTTTTGAGCTCATTGAAGGAGTTTTCACATTCATCGGTCCACTCAAAATTAGTCAAAAGTCCATACAGAGGCTTGGCAATGATGGCGTACATGTGTATAAAGCGTCGGTAATAGCCACAATGCCCCATGAAAGCTTGTACTTCCTTGGCATTCTTTGGCCTAGGTAACTCGGCTATGGCTCTTACTTTCTCTTCATCGGTGGATATGCCATTCTTTGACACTATGTGTCCTAGAATCTTGCCTTGCCTGACCATGAAAACACACTTTTCTGGGTTCACGCAGACTTGATATTCTCTACACTTGTCAAAGATTTGCCTGAGCTCAGGTATATGTGTCTGTCTAATGTTGGAATGAGCACAGAGATCATCAACGTAGACCTCCAAATTCTTCCTCAAGAACTCTTTGAACACGTGACACATCAGCCTCTGGAAGGTAGCGGGTGCATTGGTAAGCCCAAATGGCATTACTCTAAAAGCAAATATGCCCCATTCTGTGGCAAAAGTTGTCTTATGCTGATCTTCTGGAGCTATGGCTACTTGATTGTAGCCCAAAAATCCATCAAGGAAATTGTACACTTCCTTGCCTGCTACCCTTTTTAGTAGATGCTCCGTGATAGGAAGTGGATAATTATCTCGAATAGTGGCTGCATTGACCTTTTTCAAGTTAATGCATACTCGTAGCTTTCCATTCTTCTTGGGCACCACTACAATGGGGGATACCCACTCAGTGTGCTCAATTTCATAGATGAATCCAGCTTCTACCAGACGATCTATCTCTTCTTTGATCTTGGCAGCATAATTATCATTGTATGTGTATGGCTTTTGCTTGGAGGGTTTGGCATCTGAGGTCATGGGGATAGTGTGTGAGCATATGTCTGGGTCAACACCCTTCAAATCCTTGTAGCTCCAAGCAAATACATCTCTATATTCTCTTAGCAAGGCTATCAATTCGCGCTCTTTTTCTTCCGTCAGGTCATGTCCTATATAAGTACATCTCTTCTCTCCTTCTTCTAGGGCTACCACTATTTTCTTGGTGGTTTCTTTGTTATCATAGGCTACTCCTGATTGTGCCTCTCGTTTAGGCATCCTTATCATGACTCTTCTATCATCTATCTCATACTTCTTAAAATTTTCCGGGACCTCAAACAAAGATTCTTCCTCTTCTTGTGTGACTTCTTTCTTCTTCCTTTTCTTTCCTTCTTCCTTAGGGGTCACATGTGTGGCTAACCTTACATCATTTGTAAGCTCTCCGTGCCTTTGGGGTTGAAATTCTACTTCATAGAAGTATTCTTTATCTGATGCAAAAGGTGGGTCCATAATGATTGACTCTAGATCGGAGTCACTTGCATCCTCAAATGCATCAAGGCTAGGTTCACACTCTTCTAAAACTGCATCTCCCATGATTGGCTCTATGGAGAAAACTGAAATGTCATAACCATCCTCATCACAGTGGGGTGTCCATTGTTCTTCATTGATGGCTACATCCATGGTTGCTAAAATTTCTGCCCAACCATGAGGCTCAAATTCTTCATCAGGAAATACTACAGGTGCATAGGCTGGGTCTTGAATGGATCTATGGGTTTCTTTCGCACCTATCTCTCTTGCCTTTTCTCTCTTCTCTTCTTCCACTGCCACTTTACACATCCATAAGTGAGTGTCTTCATGCATCCATGAGGATCCCGATCCTATGGAGTGCACAAACTCCGTGTCATCCTTGGCTCTATGGATGGGATTCCATTGAATAGGCGGTACATCTCTATGAGAGTAATCCTTGAGATTGACTTTGGTCGTAACACCTAAGTGTTGCAAATACAAGGAATTGGTTCCCCAATCCTCGACCACTTGCAACTGCCGCATAAATGGTCTTCCCAAAATCATCTCATAGGCATGGTTCTTGCTGAAATCACATATGGCAAAAGTATGCTCAAATTCAACACCGCATGTGGTGAGAGTTATTCCCTCCAACAAGCCTAAGGGTCTTTCTATGTGACCGTCAGCCATTTGCAGTTTCATCCTCATGGGCCTGAGTGTTGGCTTGCCCCAACGCTTCCATAGGGAAGTGGTAGCAATAGCAACTCCTGCCCCTGAGTCTAGAATTACCTTGGTTGTGTACCCCTGATGGGTAATGGGAAGATAGGTGTTTCCTTCTTCACCTTCACTCATATCTCCTATCTTGTCTAGAGGAATTTCTGGCACTGTCCTATGAGAACCTACCTGGGAATGAGGTTTTGCTATCTCTGGTACTTGTTTGGCTACATGTTTCCATAACTCTGGCTTAACTTTGAGTAGCTCTTCTAAAGTGAGGTTGCACTGCCCTTTAGTGTTTTTCACTACCTCCGTATTCCTAGGTATGACTGAGTCTTCGTTTCTTACCATGACTGTGGATGCTCTCATACAAGTCGACTTGGCTTCCCATGGGCCTGTGAAGTGGGGTAATTCCTGTAAAGAATTAGACTCGAAGTCTAATCTCTCTTGACTTTGTGCACTCTCCTGCTCTCCATAAATAGAGGGAATATCTTGTGGGAATTGATCATGTGCATCATCCACAAGTTCAATGGGAGGAGGGACTTCACTTTCTTTAGCCCATTTGTCTTCTTGAATCTCCCGTAGGAATTCTGGTGTGAACCTATTCATAGAAGAAGAGGTGTCTGGTTCAGTGGAATTGGGCACATAAGCTTCCTGGGTGGGAATGCTTAATCTTTTACTTGCCTCATCTCTTCCTTGGTTTTGTTCTTCCTTGGCAGATCTTGCAATTATGCTCTCTAACTTCTCTAATAGTCCATCCAATTGCAATTGTGTCTTAGCTGAGCTAGAGTAGTTGAAGAGGCGACTGGCTTTAAACATAGTCTGAGCCAACGCGATCATTTTCGCGCAAATCTTGGTTCTTTCTATCTCTAGGTCAGCTCTAGGGTAGCACTTGTCATGATCCGTCACGTTTGGCCCTTCTTGGATTCTGGCTTGATATGCCTTAAGCATCATGTCTATGTCTTCAGGAGTGGGGTCAGCTAACACTGATCCTACTCTAGGGGGTGGTGGGATGGTCTTAGGTAGGTGGATAGATGGTGGGTTAGATGGTGATGGAAGTGAGGGTGGTGGTGGTATGTGAGAGTTTGTTTGAGAGGTGAGTACGACAATTTTGGCTTTTGTTTCTCTTATGCTTTCTTCTAAGTCGCTCATCTTTTTAGACCATTGTCTTTTCATTCTCTCTCGGCTATCCCTCCAGGCTCTCGATCGTTTCTTGGCTATGCTCTCAGTTTCACTAACCTCCGCACTCTTCTCTTGACCTACTCCTGGGTTCTGCTGCAAAGCCTGGGCTCTAGTGATCACTTGTACTGGTGCAGTGGAAGTGACACTTCCTGTTGAATCTACAACTAACCCAATAACATTGATAGGAGTAATTTTTGGCATATTATTGGGGTTCTTTGGACAATCTCGTAAGAGATGCTCCTTTCCACAATCTTGGCAAAAGCCTTGAATTGTCACTGACTGGGGTTGTGTAGGTGGAGGTAAGGGGCAATCACGAATGAGGTGATCTGTCTGACATCTATAGCATAGTCCTCTAGGGAATGGAGGTCTTACCTGCCTAGGTTGGGGTCTAGAGTTAGGGTTTGTGTACATTACATTTGTGTACTCTGGCTCCCAACTAGGTTCGCTTGGTTCTTCACTGTAGTAGGACTCACCATGTTCAGGAGATTGCATGTAGTAAGCCTGGGGACTATCAATATGTGTAGAATCAAAGCTATGGTCACTAGGATCACTTTCTGAAAGCAATGGTGTTACTGGCATTATAGCTCTATTCAAATTTTCCTCAGCTGTTGCATACTTTACAGGAATCACATTAGCTGGGGTTGGAGGTTGTTGAGCTAACATAGGTTGAGGTCTCGGCTGGGCCTGATATTGTGGTGGGTAGGCTTGTTGAGGCCTAGCATATTGTTGTGGTGGGTACTGATTCTGGTATCTTCCCTATTGTGGATAGGGCTGAGGGTAGGTTTGCCTAACTGCTTGCTTATTGTATGGGCAGTCTTGTGCTGTGTGATTTGTGTATCTCCTTTCTATGGTGCAATATTGGCTGCTAGGGTTCACTTGGGGTTGAGCCATGATGGGACATACGTTTGCCATATGGTCACCACCGCAAGTGTAGCACCTCTTTACTAGGGCAAATCTAGGAATTTGTTTACTAGAGACACCTAGTTTTTGAGCTACTTTCTCCGCAAGTTCCTCAATTGATGTGGATTGCGAGGAAGAGAGACTAGAGGCACTATCTGAATCTTTGTAGATTTTGGAGAGCTCTAACTCCTCCCCTAGGTTATCCTCGATGTCGATGCACATGCGTACACACTCTTCTATGGTCCTAGGGTCTTTCAAGTACACATAGGATCGCAACTTTGTACTTAGCAATCCATCCAAGAATAAGGCCACTGGTTTGGCAGGTGTGGGTAACTCAAGAACAGGGCATCTCTCAAGATACTGCCTAAATCTTCTTCCTGCAAGTCTCACGGTCTCTTGAGGGGTCTGCTTAAAGCTATGTATCAATGAGGAAGTATTATGGCTTATGCCACTTTTAGAGAATTCAGTGATGAAAGCCTCTAAGAGTTGGTCTATGCTCCTGAACTGTCTCTCATTCAATGGTTGAAACCACGTAAGGGTTGTGTTCCTAAGTGTTAGACCAAAGGCATTATATTGCGTGAATAGGTCCTAAACTTGTTCAGCTCTCAAGACTTGCATGAACTCAGCCACATGATCATATGGGTCTCCTGTGCCATCGAAGTAGTTCTTCATGGACTTAAATAACTGAGTCGGTCTCAAAATCCTCGTGTGCTCTCTAGGCCTTGGTAGAGGGAATTCATCCGCATTCCTTTGGTTCCTTGGGGCTCTAAGTCCCTCAGGTTCCACTCTATTTGTTTCCATTCTCGTTCTTTCTCTTCCCACTGGGTTGGCAAAGCTTACCTCCAATCTATCTCTATGTTTGTCTCTTTGAGCTCCATGAGCTTGGGATGTTCCAACTCCTGGGTGACCAAAGGACACATTCGATCTTGGTTGGGGGAAAATAAATTCACCTTTCCAAGTGTAAGCATGCCTATCGTTTTCTATAACCACAAAGACCCTCTCTGAAGCGTAATCTAAGTAGGTCACTCTGCCTGGGCTATCAGGATCTTTGAACTCATATATCATGATTGTTCCTACCTCATTCGGCTGATCAGATCTATACCTCCAAAAGGCTTCATCAGTCTCTGAGTTCAGGAGTAGATCTATGCTCTTATTGTCTTGGGGAATCCACTCTGATGTGATAATCCTAGTGAGAACAGATTTGCCTCGGGGGGTTCTAGGTTCTACACCCATGTTTCCTTGCTCCAGATCACCTAAGTCCGCTTCTGGGATCACATTCCCAAATTCATATGTCCTATTTGGATGACTGGTGACTACATATATTGTCCCTTCCTTGTCCAAGTATGCTCCATTTTCAAACTTGATAGCTGGGTGCTCTAGTCCAATGGATTGGTCAGGGTTTTTGATCTGGACCATAGATCTTCCTAGGCCGTCCTCATAGATGCTTGCACCTAATCGGTTGGTCCTAAGGTATTCGAGTTGCATCTTGTAAGGGCCTTCTACCCTATGTAAATATGGCACTCCGAAGCTTCCGGTAGGTCTCTCCATACCGTGGAACATCTCAGACTCACTTGTCTTATAGCTAGGGTAGTACGAATGATGGCTCAATTGCTGGGCCCAAGACCTAGCAGTATGATTGACACTAGCCTCTGAAGATCTAAGACTTTGTCTATCTCTCCCTAGGTGTCGTCCTGATCTAAGGTTCATAAGCCCAATTGAATAACCCCAAATTTTCCCAAGTACACTTTGCATTGTTGATTTCTTTTGTATTAGTCACTTGTTCTTTTTTAATTGCCCTTAGGGTGTCACTTCTTGTCCATTTAATCTTCGTCGCAAGGAACACTTAAATTTTATCGTACTTTGAGTGTGGTCGCTCAATTTAAGTTCTTTTCCCTTAGGTTTTTTCGCAATTGTAATCTCCTAACACTTGCACTTGAGTGATTAGAGTTCTTGGACTTGGTCGTTCTTAA
This sequence comes from Ceratopteris richardii, assembly GCA_020310875.1. NCBI lineage: Eukaryota > Viridiplantae > Streptophyta > Polypodiopsida > Polypodiales > Pteridaceae > Ceratopteris > Ceratopteris richardii. The sequence continues at coordinate 112,556,237 of CM035410.1, forward strand.
CGTGTCCTTAATTAATCAAGACCTCTATCCATACTTAGCCTATGCTAGGGATTGACAGAGGGTGTTGAGAATTTCCAACCTTAAGTTTCTTCCCTTGGTTGCCCTTGTATGCCCAGGAAGCGTGTTCCCAAGCTCGCACTTACTCTTGCTTCAAGTACCCTTTGATGCTCTCAAAGAACCTGAAAAAGTCCACAATTAGCTCAAGAATTGAATTCAATTGACAGACAGATCACTTTCATGCATGTAATTCACTAACTAAATTGCCTTTTGCCTTTATGAACAACAATCCCAAGGGACCCTCAGTTTTTCCTACCCCGGGATATAAGCAACTTCAATTTATCCCAACTAATAATCCTGATATTAATTTTATGTAACTAGTGGAAGTTTTGGTTGTACTCCCCACGAGCTTTCCAACAAAACAAAAATCACCGCAATCGGATTTTGTATGAGGAAGTTATGTCCGTTCAGGGTTTTGGGGCTAAAACAGGATTTAAAACAGGCTAACAGGCAGATAGGAATTCTTGAATTACTTGTGTTGCGGCCTCACAATGCAATGATACACCCTAGTGTTTGTCCCACAAATTGCCAAACATAGACCACTATTTTTTTCCCTAAAAAAATTGGCCAAATTTGCCCGTCAATCGCGTCCGCAAGCTCTGTCAATCGCGATTGATAGGTCAATCGCGATCGACGTGTCGGTCGTGATTGACAGGTCCGTCGTGGCTGTCAATCGCGATTGATGGGTCAATCACGATTGACATGTGGCTCGGATTTTCAGTCGATCGTGGTCAGTCGATCGTGGTCAGTCGGTCGTTGACTCTATCGGTCGCAATTGATGGGTCGATCACGATTGATAGGTCCGTCGCGAGGGTCTGTCCGTCGTGGTCAAGCAATCGTTGACTGGGTCGATCGCGATTGACAGGTCCGTCGGGGCTGTCAGTCGCGATTGACTGGTCGATCGCGATTGATGGGTCAATCGCGATTGATACGTGTCACGCGTAAGTTCAGTCGGTCGTTGACTCTGTCGGTCGCGATTGACGGGTCGATCGCGATTGACGTGTCGGTCGCGATTGACAGGTCAGTTGGCAAGTATCCATCGTGGTTTGTCGATCGCGATTGACAGGTCGATCGCGATTGACAGAAAACTAAGGAATTTCAAAATTTTAAACACATATTCATGAAGCTCTAGGCCTATACATCACAGTTATACACTTTGTTTTGCAAAATAACCAACTTTTCTGTCGGTCGCGATTGATAGAGGTCTACGCCTCGGGACCTGCACACACAATTTTTTTTACCTGCTGGAACTGGTGCAGCTGTTGGGGATGCTGATTCCTGTAGAAAATCTCAAAAAACACAGAAACTCACAAGCACACAAACGCTCTCTCGCTCTCTCTCACAAGTGAAATGAGGGAAATGGTATGGGTGGCGTGATATGACCAAAAATTGAAATTTTTTGCGATGATGGAGATGGATGTGGGAGATGGTGAGGATGATGATGGAGATGATAAAAACAAAAGAAAATAGATAAAAGTGAAGAAAATACATATGACTCCAACGCCTCAACTCTACGTCTTACCATCACACGCTCGTCCTCAAAGCTCGATCCCCGGCAACGACGCCAAAATTTGGTGTAGCTCAGTGATGAGTAGCACCTCCTTTAATGTCAATCCGGGAAGACATGAGGATGGTATGGTGACCTCGAGCAAGTGAAGGCACAAGTGCGTGAGTGAGAAGCACACAAACATGCACACACATACACACACAGGCGCACACAAGGTAAGACAAAGAGAGAGACAATGGAGTTCTTTTAGATTACTTCAAAAGTGCTCATACAAGTTCAATTCTATTACAAGCTAACCTCAAAAATGAGCTCTCTAGCTCTATTTATAGTTTTTGACTAGGTTTTGGCCTTGTCCAGACCTAGTGTCCGGCCTAGTTAAAAATTAGGTTCTCTGCCCTATTTGGAGGTTCAAACGGAGTCTAAAAAATGTGAAAACTGATAGGTAGGTACTTCTAAAGCTCCTCAAGCTCAAGGACTCCTTGGCTTGCACAAAATGGAGCTACAAAAATATGAAATGGTATTTACAATGGTTTTTTAGCGATGAAAATCACTATTTTTGTAAAAATTTCTTCTAACATTTTGACATACATTTCCTCGAGCTCCCTACTTGCTCCTTCTTCTTGTGTGCCCAACTCTTTGATGCCTGAAAATTTTAAATGGCCTACTTGCCAGATCTTCTTTGACTACTGTGTCTGCTTGTGCTTTCTCTTCCCTCCGACTCCCTTCGTAGGCTTCCTTGTCTTGTGAATCCTTCAGTTCCTTGACTATTGCCAACAGTTGTGTACAATGTTGACAAAAATAGTCAACAATGGAAGGTCAGATTGGGACAAACAATTGCATCATGCAATTTGGGCCTTCTGTGTGGCTTACAAGACATCAATTGGAACTACTCCATTTGATCTAGTTTATGAACAAAATGCGATCTTACCCATTGATTTTCTGGTACCTACTTTATGAGTAGCACAACAGTATGAGTGGACAGGACATGAGCTATCCAAGCAACTAGAGCAAATTGAGAAATTACACGAAACAAGACTACAAGCAGTCACGAGAATTTATGTTGTGAAACGGAGACAGAAAGCCTATTATCACACACACACACACAGACATCAAAGACAAGGGCTTAAAGGAAGGAGATTTAGTCCTTGTATATACATTAAAGCAACATGCCAAGAAATTACAACAACATGGATATGGACCCTTACTGATCAATAGAATCTCAACGAGCGGTGCAATCAATCTAGCTACCTTAGATGGAGAAATACTTCCTAACTACATAAGTGAATGTCAAGTAAAGTGATATATGGAGCCATTAATAGATCATATGTTAGCACGGCTCATAGGAGCACAAAATTGGAAGAAGGAAAGGGAGAGAAATAGAAAAGAAGCACGTCAAGAAGTCTTAGAGTGTATCAAGAAATGGAAGGAGTCCATAAGACAAAGGGATGAACGATATTTACAGGGAGAGGAACCTATACCCATGGCCAACTACAAAGTCAATGAAGCCGACAATGAGAGCCTTAGTATCTCCCAACCATACTTAAACCTAGGAATTGGAAACCAAGAGTATCAGCTAATAGATGCTCTAATTGACTTCGGGGCAGCCTAAGCTGTATACAAAGGACTTTAATCATGCATCCTCAAACAACCATAAGTCCCACTAAATCACACATGATAGGCATTGGAGGCCAAGTTATAGAATGTGTTGGAGGTCCCTAATATCTCTTCACTTAGGAAACTCTACTATGGAGCAAAGAGTTTTGGTTTGCAAGGCCTAATTAAAAATTTGATCCTAGGGCAAGACTTGATTATTGAGAACGAAGTGAGCATTCATTTAGCACAAGGATACATATCAGCCAAAATAGGACATAAGGAAATCTTTAGCTTGCTGGAAGAAAGACCTTCTCACATTCATGAGGTTATCAAACCCAAGGAAGAAAGCTTAGAAAAGGAGTTAGAAAATTAATCAATAGAGTGCATATCCAATGAATGCCCACATCTAGAATTGCCTACAAATAAGGATGTGTTGCATGATGATGTGATCACCTTTCCCATGAGAGATGAACCTAAGAGAGAAAGTGAGGACAATGCTTCTAAACTAACCTACTCAAAGAGAAGAACATCCACATGGAGTTCTACTACTCGGACATCACATCCATGTAATACTCTTCTACAACGGGTGCGGAAGGATCAAATGATGTAACCAGATAAGCCAACACAGAAGTAGATCACGCACTCCGTGAAGACAGGAAGAGACGATTGTTACTCACCATTGCAATCGAAACCACAGACTCCTCTGTGTATGGCTTCCAAAATCATTAGTAGCAGCCCAAAAGACACACCAATGTATATGGATCCCAAAGAAGGTCAGACAAACTACTAACCAAGAGCTAGACAAGCTTAATTAGATATCACATCGGCAAAGCAAACAAGGAGGTCCAAAAAGACTCATCAAAGTTACAAAAGGAACATGACATCAAACATCACATCGGCAAAGCAAACAAGGAGGTCCAAAAAGACTCATCAAAGTTACAAAAGGAACATGACATCAAACACTGAGACTTCAAGTAAGAATGAGACAAGGACCAGAGAATGACAAGCACGACAAAACCAAATGCCTCAAGTAGCAACTATGAAGTGGCTTTGGAGACCCAATAGGCAACAAGGGTAGGAACAACCTACTCAACAAGATTCCACTTGCACTTATGAAGAGTCCAATGCACCTAGAGTATGCATGCCAGGGCCACATTACAAGGCCATGCATTCAGCACATTATCTTTTCAACAAAACTAGTGGTGCACGTTTCCATCATTGGATAGGTCTTAGATTCTACTGCCATAGGAATGGACTTACAGTGTAAATAAATAAATGCTTCAGCTAGAACTAACTTTTGTTTTCTTTCAAGAGTAAAATCAAAAGAAGTGTGGTAAGAGACCTTACTTACTTAAGCAAGGGGGAATGGAGTGATGAAGGAAACGACATATCACTGAACCACACATAACACGTGAATTATTTTGCACTAGAAGTTGATTCTTTCTTTATTACAAGTGCAAATGGCTTCTGAGGATTCCGAAGCAACTATGCAAGAAGATGTATTGGAATTTCCATTACAAAGTGTGACCAAATCCAAAGTTCATTGGTTTCAAGAGGATCAACCTGTTGGAAAGTATCTTTTCTTAGTGACAAAAAAGATCATGGACACCGACCACCAGTTTCCAATCATGTCCCAAGATTTCAAAGTCATACATGCACTCCCATCAACTATGGATATAATGACAAAGGCAAGTATTCAAAAATACTTTGAGCTACCGATTTACAAGCTAGAATTCCAATGATTCACTCGGGTGATGAATACTCTCCAACCGGCCTTACATAATCCATTAATGCCAGAAGTAAGAGTCCTAGATGCTGCAGGCAAATGGATGATCATCCAATTCACTCATGACTTGATCAAAGAAGCTTTTGGATGGGAAAAGGATGGGAACAAAGACCTGACGGATGAAAGCTGAGGGACGAAGACCTGGACATTCACGGATATCAATCGTATAGGTATAGAAGAAGAAGTCCACGTGATTCACCAACACTTCTGATTTCCAAACATGCATCGCTACACAGCACCGTAAGAAAATCATAGTGCAGCTATTATCTCATGCTATCAAACAGATTGGTAATCAAGTGAACATGATGCCATACATCCAAGAGCATCTGTTTGAAGCTAAAAAGTAATGGACCCACAAAAAGTTCTTGAACGAAAGCATAGCATCAACCATACTCATCTACCATGCATTAGGTATTCAGGAACATCTGAAAGAGATGCCTTCATCCTCAGAGATGGCTAAGTATGCTAAGTTAGCCACCGTACCTAGGGAAAAGAAGGGAGTACGAGTGGTGGAAGAAGCCAAAGCCAGCTCTCAACCAAGGATGAGAGGCACCAGGAGATTAAGAGAAATGATGAAGGCAGAAGCACTTCCTGCTTCAAAAAGAGTACATGTACTTCCAAGGACAAAGATTGAAGACACCAAACCAATTACAGAAGAAGAGCTAAAGGAAGCAATGGTGGCTACCCACCAATACATCAAAGTTCAAGTAAACCTAACAGTACAAGGGCATCATTATCATCATTCTCACACAGAAGCTTTGCAAGGAAAAAGATTGATGAAGTTCCACGGATATAGAGAGTTAGGATTGACCAATTCTAGTTCATCTTCAGACACTCAGGAAGATCAAGATCCATCCCTCATGAATGTGGACATCAAAAGTGATTCAAAAGATGATGGCAATTGGGAAGAATTGAATCAAGTCACGGATTCCTTTGGAGTAGAAGGTATGAACATAGATCAAGCTCCTCACAACACAGTCATGGAAACAATAGGGAAAGGATTATCTCATGAAGAGGTTCATGTACTAAAACTGAATGAAGATACAAAGATTCAAATCACAGAGAATCACTTAGATGGAGAAGCCCCAGTAAGGAGGCCAAAGGAAGAGAAAGAACAAGAGAAGTGAAGGAGCTCGAGCCATTCACTCCAATTCGGGTGGTAGCAGAGCCTTCTCCTTTAGATGTTACATTTCAAGGAAGTACTACCAAGTCTACCACTAATGAAGAACAAGGAAATGAGAGAGAAATACGTCTTCAAATTATGCAACCTCATAATGAGACTATGCATGTGGATAAAGGGAAGGATGTAATGACGGGGGAAGAACCAAGTATCCCTAAAACATGGCTGAATGTGGATGTGGCTCAACTCAAGCCCATCGTGAAGCAAATGATACAAACGACCCTGGATATACCAAAAAATGCTCGAAGCAGATGCAGATTAGGGCAAGGTCATGAGAGAGTGAAGCCAATTCTAGCTAATAAGTGAAAAGCTCTCTGCACAATTGATTCAAGCTCAACAAGTTCTCACAGCCAAGGAAATAGAAGCCAAAGAAGCCATGGAAAAGTGCACTATGTTAACAAATGATAACCGGAAGCTCCAAGATCAACTAAAAGACCTCCAAAACAAGTATGAAGCAAGTGAAGTTGAGAAAGTGTTGATGAATGATAGAAGTAAACTACTTGAATCTCAAATAAAGGTGTATATGGAGGAAGCAGACAACTTGAGGAACAGGAATAAAGAGCTTATGACTGCCATCCTGTGCAACCAACCCATAGAAGCACAAGAAGTGACAACAACCGATACCAAAGAATTAGAAGCTCAAATTGCAAAGTATGAAGATCAGCTGAGACAAGAGCAAGCTCTAAGAGACGAATGGGAGAAAAAATACGTGCATGACACTCACGAACTTAGGAAAATATGGAAGGTGGCAGAGAACAAACTCATTGAACAATGTAATGAGGATGCTAATCAAATGGTTGCCATAGTAGAACTCCTGAATAACAAAGAAACAATCATGAGAGCCACCAATGTGATAAAAGAAAAAGATGAAATCATTGAGAAGTTAAAGGCTCAAATGGCACAGCAGGTAACAACGGGGACACTAGTAGTTCCAAGCTCCAAAGTGGCTATTGAGGAGACTGAGGTACTTCCTCTTTCTCCCCCCCTGTATCATTCACCTCTAAGGGAGGAAGCACAGCCAAGCACTAAAATACATGATCAAGCTATTGCAAAACTAAGCCAACATGAGAGAGCACTACTAGTGTCTTAGCTTATGGAACAATTTGAAGAACAAGTGGTAAGGGTAATGAAAGAGGCAAAGATTGAAAGAAAAAGCCTGGAACAAATTTTGAAGTCGTTCAATATACCTTACGAATTACTCAAAGAAGATACACGACAGTATATTAGGAAGACTACCAATAAAGAACCTGATCATGTTCTGTAGTTCAACATGCAAACATTTACATATACACAGGAAGAATTTGATAAGGTAGATCTTGTGTGGAGGTGCAATTTTTTGGAGAAGAATCCAACACTAAGGGTACACTGGGAGTCAGCACCATATGCACTCCAAGTCAATCCATCTTTTTGCCCAGTTCCTAGAAGACGCTCTTGATGCAGTTTTGGGAAGCACAGTGCCAGGGTAGGTTGAATAACCAATGGCTAAACTATCCACTACTACCTAGTCCACCACACAACTATCTATTGACCGAAGAATACATGGTGTGGAAGATAGAATTTTGGTTATCAAGATATGCAATAGTACCAGATTTAGCCATCAAAATGACCAACAAAATTTTGAGTATGCTACTTATAGTCTTAAAAGTATTTCAACACGTGCAGTACACATTTTTGAACTTTATCGGAATTAATCAGGGAGCAGATGCTTTAATTTTTTATCTATCTACTACCCCAAGTCGCTTAACTATCATGGCAATATACTCCGAACTTATGTTTCTATCGAGTCTCACAAATGTTCAAAGAGCCTTTCTTCATATGGTTTTTTTAGCTGCACTCAGAAATATTTGTCAAAATCTCTTCCAACTTAAATGCAAGACTGGTGGCCTACGAACTGAGCTTTTTTGCAGATCATAGACAAGGCACCAAATGATGGAGTAAAGTCAACACAGTGGAAAGAGCTGATGATATGTCAAGCAAATTCGCTTAATCATAGAGAGCAAAAAGTAATACAAACCTACTCACGTCGCCACAAAAAGACTATCGGGGATGATAGAGTTCAAGAGGAGGGATGTGTGGAAGGAGCGTCAAGCAAGAAAAGAAGAAGAAGAAGATCAAAGAACAAAATGGCTCAATAAGAAAGAACTACCCTCTGCTCAAAGTCCCGTGGGGGCATGCATCAGGCTACGCCAAAGGGCCAGGTCCTGAAGAGTGGAAATAAAGAAACATAACAACCAAGACTTTTCATGGGAGGTTGCACAAAGCTTCCTCATCCACAAGATGTGTGTGTTTGAACCTCTGAGGCCTCCATTAAGTGCGTGCAGTGTAAAGAAATAAACATGCAAATGGAATGCATCAGGTCCCAAAGGATGTAAAAGAAGATTCAAGAATAGGACCTTTGAAATGAACACCTAACTAAAAGAGATGCAAGATCGACCAAGTGGTGTGTGCGGTGGAAAGAAGTAAATAGGCTCCAGGCAATACAACAGGGTCAGATGTGTGAGAACAAAGACATATCCGAAGACCAAAAGCTAGAAAGAGGTAGAGGATGAAAATTTGAAGAGAGTGACTAAGAGTATCACATTATTAGCCACTGGGTGCTTGCGTGGCAGCCCGAATTAACACAACAAACTCAAATATGAAGCAAAGCCTGTCAAGGGATGACAGAGACAAAGAGGGGGACAATGTTACAGAGAAATAAAGCACAAAAGAGGAGCCCCAAAAATTTCCAAAATTGAGCATAATTTTTCTTCGTCAGAATCCTATGAAACTCCCTTGAAGCCATGTAAATGCACTAGAGGAGTCCTCTAGATACATAATCCCAAATCATTATAACATAACTCTTGTAAAATATTAGGAAATTAGACCTAGTCAATAAAAGTGCTGGTCTCTTGTGTGAAAGCACCATTTTTAGTGCACATGTATATAAGTCACTTTCTGACTCTTGTAAACGACTTTTTTGCCATTATGAGAATTGAAGAGGAATTTTTGAATTTGCTTGTTTCCTGATAATTTCCTCCTTCTTCATGATCTTTTGTGTGTGTCTAAAGCTTGAAATATGTGTGTAGGACTGTTTTCTACCCCTTCCCATCACTTTTGAACTATTGTAGTGTGTGTGTGAGCCATTATGAGTTGTGGAGCAAGTGTTGGTGCTTCCCACCATTCACTATTTTGTTCATAACTTGATGTGTGTTTGTTTGAGATTTGAGTGAGGATACTGCTAATAGATGCGTCTACTCGAGAGCTTCAAAAGGACCCATATTGACCACATTTGGAGTTCAGAGCTGAGAGAAAAGTCTGAATTTGTGCTTACTACTGTAAATGATATCGCGGCATGCATTTTCAAAGGATTAGTGAGTTGGAGAGGTAGCTGAGGCTTTTCATTTGCATTGTAGCTTAGATATTTCACTTACCATCATGTGTGCACACATCTTCATACACTTGGTTCTTATGGTTCCTCGGATTGATGATTAAACGTGTATTAATCCACCACTATATACACTTGTGGGGCGATTGAGATTTAGTCTCATCAACACAAATCCCTAAGATTTCATGACTTATATACACATGAGGTATTTGTCATCTCTCATCGACAAAGCCACAGTGAGAGAGAGAGAGAGAGAGAGTAATGTGAGTACATTCTCTGTGCACATCTACATCGCATGCTCCATCTCTGCTAGAGGAATCAGAGAGTGCAAGCAAGACAGAGAGACGCTCTGTGCAAAGCCATTTTGGCCTGGGACTTCTGAGGATAAAATATCTCTCCCTCTCCTTGATGCGTATGTAAGAGAGCCTGCGCTTGCTTCAGGGCTCAGGCTACGCGACAAAGATTGGTGATAAATTTTCCACAGAGAGAGAGAGAGTGGAAGCAAGAGAGTTGGCAGGGAAGACCTTGTCTTTTGCATCTCTAAGCTCATTGTCCCTTTGCCTGTCACACCCACTTTGTTTCAAATGTTATTGATGCCAATTCGTTCGATACGATAAGCATTAAAACCTCATTCTATAGTTAGGCACTAGGCAGTTCGAATGAGCATGACCTCATGTATGATGTCGTTGATTCAATGAGTTCATCTCTATGAGCGACCTCAAGAATAGGAGATAGGTTGCGCAAATTCTATTGACCTATGTGTTGGATCATGTTATGTCACTTTGTATTTTTTAGGATAACAATCGTCCTTTGTGCCTATATCTTTTGGCACCCTCTACTAAGAGCATTGTAGTCTCTAAGGTTACTAGGTTTGCACTCCAGTTGGCACCTCTCATTGTAATCACCAAAGGATCCTCTACCCCTAATTTTCCAATTTGGCAATCGTTGTTGTAATTCCTAAGGGGCTATTTTTGTAACGATATCCACCCCAACATTTGGCACCAAATGCATACAACATCAAGGCCTTATTATGTATTCTTCAAGGGTCCAACCTGAGTTGCTCCATCATTATTTTGCACTCTTTGGCACTAAGTTCCCAACTTTGTACCATCAAACATATAAGAAAGAGGTGTATGTGTGTGTGCCTTGGGAGGCTACTCTAAGCCCCAAGTGTGATTTTTCCGTGCAACGGGCTATTTGCATCCCTTCTCTTCGCGTCGCATTGACTCAATTTTTGTGCCAAGCTTAGGGCTACTCTAAGCCCCCCTCCCTCCAAGGTGCAAGTGAAGGGATATTCCAAGCCCCTCCCTCTCCCCAAGGATTTCCAATGTGATGCCAAGCCTTTCAAATTCTTTCCAAAGTTTGCGATTATTCTCAAGTAATTTCTTAGCACACAAGTGTCTTTGAAAGTGTTTTTAAACACTTGACACTTTACTCTTGCAAAGCACAAGCTTACCTCTTTATGAGTTCAAGTTCACTCAAACTTTGTAATGTCAAAGAGTGAAGCTAGCACCTCATCTATGGCCAATTTTTTACCCTCATTCACGCCCATATTCATGGCAAAGGATGAAAGATTAAAGGGGCAAAACTATAATCTTTGGAAAGATGTAATGAGAGTGTATATGTACACCAATCTCCTTCATGATGTAGTCGACGGGTCCAAACCTGAACCCAATAAGGCCAACAACCTAGAATCCTGGCATATCTGGAATGTTAAACAAAAAAGAGCATTAGGCCAACTTCTACTTGTTTGTGATGAACTGACCAAAGGGTGCATCATGGCATGTAAAAACATCCAAAGAAACCTGGGACACTTTAGCGGCCTTATACGAAGATAAAACACCCTCGAGGATCTATGCTTTAGAAGCAGAATTCCATAATCTAACTATTCAGCCATAAGATACAATCATAAAAGTAGTAGCTCGATTTGAAGACTACCAATGCAAGTTAGCACTTTGTGGCCGGCAAATTTCCAATGAGGATATGGTCATCAGGCTACTTGACAAACTACCTAGGTCGTATGAGACCTTTGTAACTATTTTATACGATCAAGGACAAACACTCACTTGGGAAGAAGTTAGGAGATTTTTGCTTCTTCATGAATCTCGACAATAGACCCAAGCTACCCAAGAATCAGCCATGAAGACTAAAGCCACCTTTCACAAACATAAACGGTAGAAGGGTGATCAAGAATCGAAGGACAAATGCAAGAAGTTCACTTGCAATTTTTGTGGCAAACCTGGCCACATCGAGAAATATTGCTTCAAGAAAAAGAACAAAGATAAGTCTAAGTCTATTTCAAAGAGCAAACATCAGTCTCACTGCACAAGTGATGATCTCTTTCTCACAATTGGACACCAATCACTTGTGGCAACCACTTCCAAGAAAGAATGGATTTTTTATAATGGTGTGTCATCACATATGTGCAATGAAAAAGATGATTTTCATGAGTTTGAAGAACATACAAGTCAAGTTTACCTTGGAGATAAGTGCATTGACATCCAAGGAAGAGGCAAAGTTCAAGTCATCAAGTTTGAAGGTTAGACCAAGTCACTCAAAGATGTTCTTTATGTACCAAGTCTTTGTAAAAACCTTCTCTCAATGAAGGCCATCACAAAGTGTAACATGATGGTTCAATTCGATCACAACAAAGTTCAAGTCATTGATCGTGAATCCAATGAAGTGATAGTTCAAGGCTATGAAGACAAAGGTCTCTACAAGCTTTCAAGTTTTATGACCAAAGATTCAAGTCTTAATTTATGGCATAGCAGATTTGGACATACCTCTTGCTTAGCTAAGATCTCTTCCAATCATCTTGTCAAGGGTTTACCCAAGATCACACCAGTGCAATCAAATTGCCAAGCATGTGACAAGCAAACAATTATGCCTTTGCCTAAAGAAGCATCCATTTTTACAAATAAACCCTTAGCATTAGTCTGTGTCGACATTTATGGACCTATGCAAACACCTTCTCTAAGTAGGTCAATTTACTTCTTCTTGATTGTAGACTTCACTAGATACACCTGGGTTTATTCACTCAAGAATAAAGAGGATGCCTTTTCCAAGTTTAAAGAGTGGACACAAACAGTTCAAGAAGACTTTCCAAGTTCTTTGAAGATCATTCAATATGATGGAGATAGTAGCTTTGTCAATCATAACTTCTCCAAGTACTTGAAGCAACATGGAATCAAGTATCAATGAAAGATTAGATTTTGAATCTAATTCTTTACAAGAATTTTCACAATTCATAGGCCCATGGGAATCTGAATCTCTTTAGATCAGACCTCCCACAATACTGATAAGAAATGAAGACAGAGGTTCCAAGAAACATTGAAGTCATGAAGAACGCTATGGTGTGGTGTCTTCTAATCGTAGAAGAGCTGCTCAAAATAAAACCCGAGCTATGGAAACATGTGGCGAATCAGGTTCTAGAACTTGGTTCCAGTGTGTCAAAAGTAGGCTCTGAGCAAAAAGTCCCAGAGATACCTCTAGACAAAATAGGAGACATGAGTGAAGGTGAAGAAGGTAATATTTATCTTTGAATCACCTACCAAGGTTACGCAACCAAAGCTATCTTAGATTCAAGTGCTAATGTTGCAATTGCAACTACCTCCCGCCCCAAGACCAACTAGAACAAAGCTCCAAATGGGTCATGACCATATTGAAAGATCTCAAGGATTGCTAGAAGGGATAACTCTAACCACTCGTGGTGTAGATTTTGAACACACCTTTGCTATATGTGACTTTGGAAGATAGTACAAGATTGGGGAACCAACTCCTTGTACTTGAAGCACTTAGGGATCACAACCAAGGTCAATCTGAAGGATTATGCATTTAGAGATGCACCACCCCTACAATGGAATAGTATCCACAAAGTGCAAGAAGATTCAATCTCTGTGCATTTAGTAAGTTCTTGTGATCCATCGAGGATGCATGAAGATACTCACTTGTGGATGTGCAAGCTCATAGAGGAAGAGGAAAGACACTTAAAAACAAGAGAAGAAGGAACTTCTCAAGGAGGCATACATGTTAGAGAGCTAGCCTAGACACTGATAGATCTTTCCAAATGACAAATTTGAGCCTCATGGTTGGGCAAAAATCTTAACGACCATGGACATTGCTGTCAATGAAGAATAGTGGATGCCTCATTGTGATGAGGAGGGTTATGATATCTCTTTGTTCATGTGTGAAACCTTTCTAGAGGAGTGTGACTCAAATGAGGTCATATAAGAAGAAGAGGATGATGACAATCTAGATTCCATTGTGATGGACAATTGCTTTGACTTAGAGAAGCACTATCTAGAAAATCTAGGAGAATTTACCCAAAAATAAGAAGAACCTCTCACAAGCATTAAAACTGTAAGTTCAAGGGAGGAAAGTGAAGGTGTTCAAAAGAAAAAGAAAAGAAAAGCAGTGAAACAAGCAAAGGAGGAATCATTATTCGAAGTATCCAAGAATTTCAAGAAATATGAAGTTGAAGACCGAATAATTTTGGTATGAATGCCTAAGAGAGAGGACATCATAGGAGAAGTGTATGATAATAAAGAAAAGACCAAAAAAATTGTAGTAACCATTGAGGAGAATGAAGAGCGATGTACATACATAGGAGAAGACCTAAGTGTAGAAGAAGAAGTAGAGCTTGTCCCTTTATTAAAGGAATATAGGGATGTGTTTGCGTGGACCTATAGAGGCATGAAGAGGGAAGATCGAGAAATATGCTCTCATACAATCACCATAACGGTTGATGCCAAGCCCACCAAACAAAAGCCCTACACATATATTGACACTTATGTAGCCAAAATAAAAGAAGAAATTGACATACTAATTGAAGCTAGATTTATCTATGAGATTGAGTACACTGAATGTGTGTCCCCTATTGTAGTGGTGCCCAAGAAGAATGGAAAGTTGCAAGTGTGTACTAATCTTAAAAAAGTTAATGCCGTTACAATCAAAGATAGTTATCTGCTTTCAATCACCGAACATTTATTGGGGCGTGTTGCAAGAAAAGAAGTTTATAGCTTCCTTGATGGATTTTCAAGTTACAACCAAGTAGCCATTGCCCTAGAAGATCAACACAAAACGGCCCTCACCATAGAGTGGGGAATCTTTGCATTTCGTGTGATGCCATTTGGGCTCACCAATGCACCTGCAACATTCCAAAGGCTCATGTGTCATGTCTTCAAAGAATTCTTGTGAAAGATTTTAGAGGTATATGTGGACGATTTATGTGCCCATTCCCAAGAAAGAACACACCACATCCCAGAGCTCATACAAATATTCAACAAGTGTATAGAATGTCGAGTTAGTCTGAACCCAAAAAAGTGTGTGTTCATGGTATATCAAGGTAAGATCTTAGGTCATATTGTTTCTAAGAATGGAATATCAACAGATGAGGACAAAGTAAGAGCCATAGTGGAGTTGTAGAGGCCAAGGAACGTTAAGGAGATACAAGCCTTTATGGGCCATTGTCGATATTACCGTAGGTTTATCCACATGTATGCGAGTATAGCTGAACCTCTTTATGCTTTGTTGACATATTTTGAGTGGAATGAAAAATGTGAAAAGTCCTTCAATGAGTTGAAGAGACGTTTATGCACAAAACCAATACTGACCACTCTTGATTGGAATAAACCATTTCATCTCTTGTTCTGAATGGTCTTCCTGATTCATATCAGAGTTTTGCTTCTACTCTTCGTTTGATGATGAAAGGCAATCCAAATGCCTTGTCATTTGAGGAGTTAGTCTCTATTCTATTGTAGGAAGATCAGTCCAAGCAGAACAGGTCCATTATGCTTGTTGTAGATCAAGCTCTCCTGGCTAATCAGAAGGGCAAAGGAAAATGAAGCTCTTCAATTAGTAAGCAGAATTCTGCTAATTCTCCACAATCGAATAGTGAAGACAAAGAAGAAAAGAAATCAGAAAAACAAAAATTGTTTTGCAAGTACTGTAAAGGAAATGATCATATCATAAAGAATTGTCCAAAACTGGCTACTAAAGAGGCAAAGAAGAAAGAGGTTGGAATGATTGTTGTAAAGGCCTCCACACCAAAAACAGAGTCTGCTAATCTTGTGCAAGAAGAAGAATGGGCATTTACTACTGTTTGCACTTTTGACCTATCTTCTCATGAGCAGTGCATGTCTATAGTAGACTCAGATGTTTGGTACTTTGATAGTGGGGCGACCAAACATATCACCTTGTAGTGCAGTTTCTTCACTTCACTCGAGCCTGCCCCTACAAGGAATACTGTCACATGTGCCAACAACTCCTCTTATTGTTGGAGTTAGACGTCTGCGGAAGCACGCGAACAGCACAAGGAAGAAGAAGAAGCTTGGAGCACAACACACAATATTGAATGTATTACTAGAGAATGTATAAAGATAAGTAGCCCATTAGGGCAATAGGCGTATATACAAGCCGGGGGAAAAAAAACCTCCTAAAGAGGGAAAAAAGTGCCCCGGCAGTCCTAGTGTGTTCACACACATCACTACCTAAATATATCAACAAATCCTCCCAAGGAGTGATGTGGTGAACAAGGAGCTGGAACTCATGTATACGGAAGTTTCAAGCTATGTGGAAATCACTCCACAAAAGGAAGTAAGCCTAAAGCTTTGCGAAAAGCTTCAAACTTCTCCCTAGGCAGAGCCTTCGTGAAAAGGTCTGCAATGTTCTCTTGCGTGGGGACATATGCCAAGTTGATCTCCCCACCAAAGAACCTCTCCCTCACATAGTGATAATGCACCTCAATGTGCTTAGTGCGAGCATGGAACATAGGGTTCCTCGCAACTGCCAATGTGCCCTGACTGTCGGTGAAGATGGTGGTGGCAGAAGTTTGACCAACACCCAAATCAACCATAAGGCGTCTGGGCCACACACACTCAATAGTCATTGTGAAAGCTGCCCTATACTCAGCCTCACAACTGGAAGTGGCCACAGTAGGCTGCTTCTTGCTCAACCAAGATATACATGAGCTACCAAGCATGAAGCAAAAGCCACTAGTGGACACACGAGTGTCATAGCAACCACCCCAATCAGAGTCTGAAAAAGCATGAAAATCTTTGGCGGTAGTGATCCTCTTGGGATAAAACAACCCAAGTAGCCGGGTACCACTCAAATAACAAAAGATGTGCTTAACTGCCTTCCAATGCTTGACTCATGGGCAATGCATAAACCTGCTCATTTGCGAGACAACAAATTGAATATCTGGCCAAGTAATGCATAAGTAAATCAAGCATCCAATAGCCTGCTGATAGAGAATAGCATCATATGCATCTCCAGCATCATGAAGACTCAATCGTAAACCTATCTCCATAGGAGTGGCAATAGGCTTACAGTCTTCAAGGCCAAAATGTTGCAATAATGTGTCAGTATATTTCGTTTGACACAAAGCCATTCCACCATCAACTTGCATGAATGCCCAAATAGTGATGCAAATGACCCAAATGAGACATCTCAAATGAGGCATGCAAATCGGCCTTAAAATCAGCAATATGCTTCTCAATAGGACCAGTGAGCAGCATGTCATCAACATAGACAACAATGATCAAAAGCACATCATTAGCACACTTAACATATAAGGTGCTTTCAGTTGGACTGTTCTCAAAACCATGTACAATCAGATAGGCATGTATTTTCTCATACCAAGCATGTGGTGCTTGCTTTAAACCATATAATGCCTTCTTTAACCTGCACACCTAGTTTTCATGCCCTTTCTGCACAAAGCCACGAGGCTGAAAAACATATACTTCTTCATGCAAATCACCATTCAAAAATGTTGTTTTGATGTCCAACTGATGTACATTCCAACCATGATGAGTTGCAAGTGCACAGATGCTCCGAACAGTAGTCATACGGCATGTAGGTGCAAAGGTCTCATCAAAATTAATGCCTCTTTCATGTGCATAACCCTTTGCAACGAGCCTAGCTTTATACATGTCAACTGTACCATCCGATTTACGCTTCCGCTTGTATACCCACTTAGTGCCAATGGCCTTCTTGCCAGGAGGCAAGTCACATAAAGACCAAGTACCGTTCTTCATTATAGCATCATATTCAGATTGCATAGCAGCCATCCAATTTTCTGAATTTTGCGCTTCATCAAATGAAATAGGCTCATTCTCATCATAGAGACTAGATGCAGCCATAGCATAGCAATCTGATGCAAAAGAGGTACTATGAGATCCTGAACGAGTACGATATGACAAAGGTGCATCTAATTTGCTATCACGCAAAGTCTGCACCAGCCATTTTGGCATAGTTTTTGCCTACTCAATATCAGCTCTCTCATCAACTAGTGCATCATGTAAATCTGCATTAGAAATGGAAGGATCTGCATCATCACATGAAACCTGCAAAGGCTGAGAAGTTGCCTCATTGGGACCAGCACTAGACTGTCCACCTGTAAAAAGAGGCAACAAAGTATCATACATGTCTTTGGAGCTAACAAATGTCTCCTTAGTACATGAAAGCAATGGTTGAATAACATCTTCCACAAAAACAACATCACGGCTAACCAGAATGCATTTAGTCTATGGATGATACAGACGATAGCCTTTACTTTCAGAACTATACCCAAACAAAATACATTCTACTCCTTTATTATCCAATTTTTTGCAATGTTGTTCAGGCACTAATGCATATGCCAAACAACCAAAAACACGTAGAGGAGCAACAGATGGCTTGCAATCATGCTAAGCCTCATATGGAGTGATAGACTACAGCACTTTAATGGGACACCTGTTCAGTACATATGTTGCACACATGACAGCCTCAAGCCAAAAACTATGTGGTAAAGCTTGACTCTTGACCATACACCTCGCCATCTCCATGAGTGACTTGTTCTTTCGTTCAGCAACTCCATTCTATTGAGCTATATACGGCACTGTACACTAGTGTTTTATCCCATGTTCAGCCAGAAATGCATTAAAATCAAAAGACATATATTCCCCCCCCTCGATCAGAATGGAGGGTGCCCATATCCTGACAGATTTTAAGCCAAAACCAAAAACTGTTTGAAGCACATGAACACTTCGGACTTTGCCTTCAATGGATATACCCATGCATGCCTAGAAAAATCATCGATGAAAGTCACGAAGTAAAGATAATTTCCAAAAGAAGGTGTCTGCATAGGACCACAAACATCACTATGTACAAGCTGCAATTTCTGAGTAGCCCGAACTGAACCATCTTTTGGAAAGGACGAATGCTGCATTTTTTCCAAAATACAGCCTTCACAAACATGTTTTACAGGTGCCTAAAGTTTTGGCAAAGAGGACACCATTTCATATTTCTACAGGCATAGCAAACTAGCAAAATTCAGATGACCAAAGTGTGCATGTCAAAGCTTTGCATCTGACATAGCCTGAGAATCATTTACTGCACATGCCAAATCATTTACAGGTCTTTCATAGTCTATGAGCTTATACAGCCCACGAGATAAAATGCCAGAAGCAATAATCACATTGCCATTTGACAAATCATGAACTGTACACCTGTCATCAACAAATTTCACAACCAAACCAATCTTGGCTAATGTAGAAACTGATAATAGGTTCTTCTTGATCCCTAGCACAAATAAAGCATGTGACAAAGTGAAGGAAGTACCATCAGCAGTAGACAAAATGATATTAGCAACTCCCATAATAGGATAAGAGGAGTTGTTGGCGCATGTAATAGTATTCCCTGCAGGGGCACTCTGATATGAATCAGGAAGACCATTCATCAACAAATCTAGTATAATCTCATCAGCAAAAATCAAATGCTCCTTCAAGTCTTTGATCTTCGTTAGGAAACTGTCCATAGAATCACCTTCATTCATGTGCTCACTCTCCAACTATTTTCAGAGATAAGCAACATGAGCCTCATTCCTAGCTTGGTACAATGTGGTAAGTGTATCCCAAGCATCCTTAGTTGTTCTGCAAGAGCGAATGTGAGGAATAATGGCATGTTTGATAGACAAAGCTATCAATGCATGTGTCTGGGCCTCACTGCCATCCCAACGAATATGCTCTATAGTAGGTGTAGCAAAAACCGCAGCACGAACAGGAATATGCAGAATATCATCATCTTCGACACCTTCTGCATCAGCTTCAGTACCTGCAGTTGTAACAGTTGCAGGTGTGATATGACGTTTTTCGACACCCTGCACAATGTTCCATAGTCCTTTTGCAACCAACACATGTTGCATCATATAAGCCCATAATGGGTAGTTGGTACAATCCAACTTATCCTCAACAGCCAACATACGGAATACATCACTGCTTTCAACCATCACCGGTAACTAAAATACCTTGATGCAAAAAATTGATTGTATCTCAAAAAGTTGAACAAAATTGCCCAGATGAATTTTGTTAGACCTATAGCAGATTTCGAGATGCTTATACTGGCGAACAAAAATTGGTATATATCTTTGGCACAAAAAGACGAAATAGCCTACACAAGCACTATGATAGTGCGTTTGGAGGCCGAAACGAGCCTAGATAGTGATTTTGTCACAACATCACGAAGCTGTTTTGATCTCGAAAACACGCTGAGTATGCTCACCAAAACTTGTGGGATTCTGAGACTGCAAATGGAGGAGTGTCGACGGTGCCCTAGATGAAGTGATGACCTGCTCTGATACCAATTATTGGAGTTAGACGTCTGCGAAAGCACGCGAACAACACAAGGAAGAAGAAGCTTGGAGCACAACACACAATACTGAATGTATTGCTAGAGAATGTACAAAGATAAGTAACCCATTAGGGCAATAGGCATATATACAAGCCGGGGGAAAAAAACCTCCTAAAGAGGGAAAAAAGTGCCCCAACGGTCCTAGTGTGTTCACACATATCACTACCTAAATATATCAACACTTATCCTGTCATGGGAGTTGGTAAGATCATTTTGACTACTTTCGATGGTAGTCCTTTCACTTTGTCAGATGCTTTATTTGTGCTAGGGATCAAGAAGAATCTGTTATCAGTTTCAGCTTTAGCCAAGATTGGCTTGGTTGTGAAATTTGTTGATGACAGGTGTACAGTTCATGATCTATCAAATGGCAATGTGATTATTGCTTCTGGCATTTTATGTCGTGGGTTGAATAAGCTCATAGACTATGAAATATTTGTGAATGATTCAGCATGTGCAATACATGATTCTCAGGCTATTTGAGATGCAAAGCTTTGGCATGCATGCTTTGGTCATCTGAATTTTGCTAGTTTGCTACACCTATAGAAATCTGAAATGGTGTCCTCTTTGCCCAAACTTGAGGCACCTAGAAAACATGTTTGTGAAGGCTGTGTTTTGGGCAAAATGCAATGTTCCTCATTTCCAAAAGATGGCTCAATTTGGGCTCCTCAAAAATTGCAGCTTTTACATAGTGATGTTTGTGGTCCTATGCAAACACCTTCTTTTGGAAATTATCTTTACTTTGTGACTTTCATTGATGATTTTTCCAAGCATTCATGGGTATATCCATTGAAAGAAAAGTCTGAAGTGTTCACGTGCTTCAAACAGTTTTTGGTTTTGGCTGAAAATCTGTCAGCATATAAAATGGGCACCCTCCGTTCTCATCGAGGGGGGGAATATATGTCTTCTAATTTTAATGCATTTCTGGTTGAACATGGGATAAAACACCAGTGTAAAGTGCCGTATAGACCTCAATAGAATGGAGTTGCTGAAAAAAGAACAGGTCACTCATGGAGATGGCGAGGTGTATGGTAAAGAGTCAGGCTTTACCACATAGTTTTTGGCTTGAGGCTGTCATGTGTGCAAAATATGTACTTAATGGGTGTCCCACTAAAGCGTTGTAGTCTATCACTCCATATGAGGCTTGGCATGATCCCAATCCATATGTTGCTCATTTGTGTGTTTTTGGTTGTCTAGCATATGCATTGGTGCCTGAACAATATCGCAAAAAATTGGATGATAAAGCATTAAAATGTTCTTTTGTTGGGTACAGTTCGGAAATTAAAGGCTATCGTCTGTATCATCCACATACTAAATGCATTCTGGTTAGCCGTGATGTTGTTTTTGTGGAAGATGTTATTCAGCCATTACTTTCATGTACTAGGGAGACATATGTTAGCTTCAAAGACATGTATGATACTTTGCTTTCTCTTTTCACAGGTGGACATTCTAGTGTTCTTCCTAATGAGGCAACTTCTTAGCCTTTCACATTTCATGTGATGATGTAGATCATCCCATTTCTGATCCAGATTTACATGATGCACTTATTGATGAGAGAGCTGATATTGAGGAGGCAAAAACTATGCCAAAATGGCTCGTACAGACTTTGCGTGATAGCAAATTAGATGCACCTCTGTCATATCATACTCGATCAGGCTCTCATAGTGCCTCTTTTGCATCAGATTGCTATGCTATGGCTGCATCTAGTCTCTGTGATGAGAATGAGCCTGTTTTGTTTGATGAATCACAAAATTCAAAAAATTGGATGGTTGTTATGCAATCTGAATATGATGTTATAATGAAGAATGGTACTTGGTCTTTGTGTGACTTGCCTCCTGGCAAGAAGGCCATTGGCACTAAGTGGGTTTACAAGCTGAAGTGTAAGCCAGATGGAATAGTTGACAGGTATAAGGCTAGGCTTGTTGCAAAGGTTTATGCACAAGAAAGAGGCATTGATTTTGATGAGACCTTTCCACCTACATGTCATATGACTACTGTTCAGAACATCTGTGCACTTGCACCCCATCATGGTTGGAATGTACATCAGCTGGACATTAAAACAACATTTCTGAATGGTGACTTGCATGAAGAAGTGTATGTTTTTTAGCCTCGTGGCTTAGTGCAGAAAGGACATAAAAACCAGGTGTGCAGGTTAAAGAAAGCATTATGTGGTTTAAAGTAAGCACCACATGCTTGGTATGATTATTGAAGCATTTTGGCCTTGAAGACTGTAAACCTATTGCCATTCCTATGGAGATAGGTTTACGATTGTGTCTTCATGATATTGAAGATGCATTTGATGTTGTTCTCTATCACCAGGCTGTTGGATGCTTGATTTACTTATGCATTACTAAGCCAGATATTCAGTTTGCTATCTCACAGATGAGCAGGTTTATGCATTGCCCAGGAGTCAAGCATTGGTAGGCAGTGAAGTGCATCTTTTGCTACTTGAGTGGTACTCGGCTACTTGGGTTGTTTTATCCCAAGGGGGGATCACTACCGCCATATTCGCATGCTTTTTTTTACTCTGATTGGGGTGGTTGCTATGACACTCGTGTGTCCACTAGTGGCTTTTGCTTCATGCTTGGTAGCTCATGCATATCTTGGTTGAGCAAGAAGCAGCCTAACGTGGCCGCTCCAGTTGTGAGGCTGAGTATAGGGAAGCTTTCACAACGACTGTTGAGCGTGTGGCTCAGACACCTTATGGCTGATTTGGGTGTTGGTCAGTCTTCTACCACCACCATCTTCACTAACAGTTAGAGCGCATTGGTAATTGCGAGGAACCTTGTGTTCCATGCTCGCACTAAGCACATTGAGGTGCATTATCATTATGTCAGGGAGAGGTTGTTCGCATGCTTCCATAGACGTCTAACTCCAACATGTATGTCGATGACATGCTGCTCACTGGTCCTCATGAGAAGCATATTGCTGATTTTAAGGCTTATTTGCATGCCTCATTTGAGATGTCAGATTTGGGGCATTTAGATCATTATTTGGGCATTCAGTTCATGCAAGTGGATGGCGGAATAGCTTTGTGTCAAACAAAATATACTGACACATGATTGCAACGTTTTGGCCTTGAAGAGTGCAAACCTATTGCCACTCCTATGGAGACACATTTATGATTGAGTCTTCATGATGCTAGAGATGCATTTGATGTTGTTCTCTATCAGCAGGTTGCTGGATGGTTGATTTACTTATTCATTACTCGCATAGATATTCAATTTGCTATCTCACAGATGAGCAAGTTTATGCATTGCCCAAGCGTCAAGCATTGGTAGGCGATTAAGCACATCTTTTGCTACTTGAGTGGTACCCAACTACTTGGATTGTTTTCTCCCAAGGGGGGATCACTACTGCCAGATTTACATGCTTTTTTTTACTCTAAGTGGGTTGGTTGCTATGACACTCGTGTGTCCACTAGTGGCCTTTATTGCATGTTTGGTAGCTCATGTATATCTTGGTTGAGCAAGTAGTAGCCTACTGTGGCCACTTCTAGTTGTGAGGCTGAGTATAGGGAAGCTTTCACAACGACTGTTGAGTGTGTGGCTCAGACGCCTTATGGCTGATTTGGGTGTTGGTCAGTCTTCTACCACCACCATCTTCACTGACAGTTAGAGCACATTGGTAGTTACGAGGAACCCTATGTTCCATGCTCGCACTAAGCATATTGAGGTGCATTATCATTATGGTTAGAGGTTCTATGTTGGGGAGATCAGCTTGGCATATGTGCCCATGTAGGAGAACATTGTAGACCTTTTCACAAAGGCTCTGCCTAGGGAGAAGTTTGAAGCTTTCGGCAAAGCTTTGGGCTTACTTCCTTTTTGTGGATTGATTCCACATAGCTTGGCACTTCCTTATACATGAGTGCCAGCTCCTTGTTCACCGCATCACTCCCAAGGGGGATTTGTTGATATATTTAGGTAGTGATGTGTGTGAACAACCTAGGACTATCGGGGCACTTTTTTCCCTCTTTAGGAGGTTTCTTTCCCCTGGCTTGTATATATGCCTATTGCCCGAACGGGCTACTTATCTTTGTACATTCTAGTGGTAATACATTCAGTATTGTGTGTTGAGCTCCAAGCTTCTTCTTCTTCTTCCTTGTGTTGTTCGCATGCTTCCACAGACGTCTAACTCCAACATGTATGTTGATGACATGCTTCTCACTGGTCCTCATGAGAAGCATATTGCTGATTTTAAGGCTTATTTGCATGCCTCATTTGAGATGTCAGATTTGGGGCAGTTAGATCATTATTTGGGCATTCAGTTCGTGCAAGTGGATGGCGGAATAGCTTTGTGTCAAACAAAATATATTGACACATGATTGCAACGTTTTGGCCTTGAAGAGTGCAAACCTATTTCCAATCCTATGGAGACACATTTATGATTGAGTCTTCATGATACTAGAGATGCATTTGATGTTGTTCTCTATCAGCAGGTTGTTGGATTGTTGATTTACTTATTCATTACTCACCCAAATATTCAATTTGCTATGTCATAGATGAGCAGGTTTATGCATTGCCCAGGTGTCAAGCATTGGTAGGCAGTTAAGTGCATCTTTCGCTACTTGAGTGGTACCCAACTACTTGGATTGTTTTCTCCCAAGAGGGGATCAATACTGCCAGATTTACATGCTTTTTTTTTATTATGAGTGGGTTGGTTGCTATGACACTTGTGTGTCCACTAGTGGCCTTTAGTGCATGTTTGGTGGCTCATGTATATCTTGGTTGAGCAAGTAATAGCCTATTGTGGCCACTTCCAGTTGTGAGGCTGAGTATAGGGAAGCTTTCACAATGACTATTGAGTGTGTGTGGCTCAGATGCCTTATGGCTGATTTGGGGGTTGGTCAGTCTTCTACCACCATCATCTTCACTGACAGTTAGAGCATATTGGTAGTTGCGAGGAACCCTGTGTTCCATGCTTGCACTAAGCACATTGAGGTGCATTATCATTATGTCAGGGAGAGGTTCTGTGCTGGGGAGATCAGCTTGGCATATGTGCCCATGCAGGAGAACATTGTAGACCTTTTCACGAAGGCTCTGCCTAGGGAGAAATTTGAAGCTTTCCGCAAAGCTTTAGGCTTACTTCCTTTTGTGGATTGATTCCACGTAGCTTGGCACTTCCTTATACATGAGTGCCAGCTCCTTATTCACCGTATCACTCCTGAGGGGGATTTGTTGATATATTTAGGTAGTGATGTGTGTGAATACACTAGGACTGCCGAGGCACTTTTTTTCCCTCTTTAGGAGGTTTTTCCCACCGGCTTGCATATATGCCTATAAGCCTAACGGGTTACTTATCTTTGTACATTCTAGCGGTAACACATTCAGTATTGTGTGTTGTGCTCCAAGCTTCTTCTTCTTCCTTGTGGTGTTCGCATGCTTACGCAGATGATCTCAAACTCCAACAGTTTTCTCCTACTAAAGCATAGTCATGAGCCTCTTGCTCCATGCTTTGTTTTCTTGCTAGACTAGCCTCACTGGGTAGTGTTCATGATCTCATAAATTCTACCAATGGAGAACTCCACTCTCAAATTAACGACACGTGGTAAAGAGTAGCAAACTCCACTCGGGGTCTCTTCTGGCACACTAAACAATTCTTAATCCAATCACTTATTTCTTTGTCCATAGTAGGCCAATACACTTCTAAACATTTTAGATTCTATGATGTTTATTGTTTAGAATAGTGATTTCCTAGCAGTCCTTCATGGGCTTGTTGCAACCAACTACTATGTTCATCCTCCTCAACACAACAAGCTAATACACCTTTTGTATCTTGTTTGTACATACTTCCTGCTAATATTTGATATTTTTGTGATTTTATAATTTTATCTTTGTTTGTTTTCACATTCTTGTTTGTAGGTCTGAAGGTTACGAAGGTACCAACTTATTTGCCCATTTAGGAACAACTTCTAAATTGAATAGATACGCATTGGTCAATTCATCAGACACTCCTTGCAGTGACTCTCCTGAAGTGATGCGAGAAAGATGATATGCCCTAAGATGGGTCCTACCTTTCCGAACAACCACTTCAAAGTCATATTCCATTAGTAAGAGGATCCATCTTACTAACCATCCTGTATTGCAAGGCTTATTGACCAAATACAATAAAGCTTGATGATCAATGAAAAACTTGAACTTGTTGGCGAATAGATAGTATCTAAACTTCTTCGTAGCATATACCATGCCTAAGCCTTCTCTTTTGGTTGTTGTATAGTTTCATTTAGCTCTGTTTAGCTCTTTGCTAGCATATTCCTAAAAGTATTTGATCTTTGTTAGGAAATTGTCCATAGAATCACCTTCATTCATGTGCTCACTCTCCAACTGTTTTCGAAGGTAAGCAACACGAGCCTCATTCCTAGCTTGGTACAATGTGGTAAGTGTATCCCAAGCATCCTTAGTTGTTCTACAAGAGAGAATGTTAGGAATAATGGCATGTTTGATAGACAAAGCTATCAATGCATGTGCCTAGACATCTCTGCCATCCCATCAAATTTTCTATGTAGTAGGTGCAGCACAAATCAAAGCACGAACAAGAATATGCAGAATATCATCTATGATCTTCGACACCTTCTGCATCAGCTTCAGTACTTGCAGTTGTAATAGTTGTCACGAGGAAGGAGATAAGGAAGAGAGCTCACACACACACTCTCACTCTCAAGGAGAAGCACACACACAGATTGAGGCAAGGAAGAATGATCTTCTTCTTCTTCTATTACATAAAAAGAATGTACAAGAATGACCTAAAAACAAGAATACAACAAGTGCAATATATAAAGACCAGTACATAAGGAAAAACCTAATGTCTGCGAATGAGTGAGCTGGCAAGAAACAAATGTGCCATCACTCTCGGTAGATAAATCTAATAAAGCTCAATGAATTATCCCTGACATATACCGGCGTGACCACTATAAATGTCCGAGAAACAAAAAAACTGGTACGTGTCATCCTGGATCATCACATGTTGAGCTTGATATCTCAACACTCCCCCTCAAGCTCAATGCCATATCCTGTAATCCAAGCATCTTCCAAAACTTCTTCAACTTCTCAGCTCCAAGTGCTTTGGTGAAAATATCAGCAACCTGTTCATCTGTTCTCACATAAACAAGATCAATATCACCTGCTAATACCTTCTCTCTGATGAAGTGATAACGTACTTCGATATGCTTTGTTCTAGCATGGAAAATAGGGTTCTGTGCTAACTGTATGCTGCTAAGATTATCACAATAGATAGTGATAGGCTTTTGCACTTCCACACCTAAATCTGCAAGTAACATCTCCAGCCATGATGCCTCACATGCTGCCATTGCAGCACCTCTATACTCAGCCTCTGTACTCGACAAAGCAACAGTGGGTTGCTTCTTATTGCTCCATGTAATAGTTGCACCTCCAAGTGAGAAAATAAAGCCACTAGTAGATCGTCTATCTGGAGTACTACCAGCCCAATCTGCATCGATGTATCCATGAACCTGCAAATCTACACCAGCTTCATAAAACAATGCATAATCCAAAGTAGCACTCACATAACGTAGAGTGCGCCTCAGAGCATCCAAATGTGGCTTCCTGAGAACCTGCATAAACTGACTTTCAAGTCCAACAGTATAACTTAGATCAGGCCTTGTAATTGTGAGATATATAAGACTTCCCACAATTTTCCTGTACATAGTAGCATTTTCCAATGCTTCACCTGATGTGGTATCCAATTTCAAATTCTGATCTAATGGCATAGAAATTGGCTTACAATCAGCCATACCATACTTTTGCAGCATATTCAAGGCATATTGCCTTTGCGACATCCATATACCTGTTTCTGTATGTATAAACTCAATGCCCAAGAAATAGCGCAGCACACCAAGATCTTTCATGTCGAATTCTTGCATAAGAAGTTTCTTTACCTCTTTGATGCTTTCTTCATTATCACCACCTACAATCAGGTCATCAACATAAATAGCCACAATAGTGATGCCATCATCAGCCTTCCTTGCATATAGTGAGTGATCTGCATTACACATAGAGAACCCAATGCTGGTTAAGTAATCAGCAATCCTTGCATGCCATGCACGCGAAGCCTGCTTCAGCCCATACAAAGCCTTTTGCAACCTGCAAACATATTCTGGATGCTTTGAATCTTCATATCCTTGTGGCTGGTCCATATATACTTCTTCCTGTAACTCACCATGTAGGAAAGCATTCTTCACATCCATCTGATGCAAAGTCCATCCTTTTGTTGTAGCTAATGCAACAAGTGTTCTGACAGTAGACATTTTAGCTACAGGGCTGAATGTTTCCTCATAATCAATGCCATATGTATGTGCATAAACTTTAGCTACCAATGGTGTTTTATACCTGCTTATGCTACCATCAGCATTATGCTTTACCTTGTAAACCCATTTGCAGCCTATGGATTTCTTTCCTTGCGGCAATGGAACCAGCTTCCATGTATCATTTCCATAAAGTGCAGCCATCTCCTCATCCATAGCTTTTTCCCAATCTACATTAACAATTGCATCTTCAAAACAAGAAGGTTCAGCATCTTGTATTACCTTTGTCATGTAGGCACAATGGCGAGCCATGTAACTATCATATGTCAATCGTTGCACTGAATTACGCATCCTCCCAGATCTTCTTGGTCCTGGGTCACTTCTTCTTGTATCATCTGCATGTGCCCTTCTTACTCCTGGAGTCTTCACAGAGGGCAATCCAAGTTCCTCATCAAGACTCTTTTCTGAACCGCTTGAATCTCCATCGTCTTCAAAACCTGCACCTGTTTTACTTCCAGTAGAAAGCTTTTCTTTACCTTTCTTGGATGTATTTGATGAATTTGCTGGACTGAAATTTCCACGCAATCTTCCACTCCATGGATTTGAGTTGGAACTATTGCTTGGTGATGCATCCGGTCCACTCAAAACTTGAGATTCTCCACTAGATTTTTCAGCATTTTCTTTGTCATTTGGTTCAAGATTCAATCCTTCTTTGGCATCTGCATAGAAGCTTGACATTTCATCAAATACCACATCTCTGCTCACCTTCACCTGTCATGTGAGTGGGTTATAACATTTGTACCCTTTTGCTCAAGGGAGTATCCAATGAAGACACATTTTTCGGCTTTCGGATCAAGCTTCGTCCTCAACTCATCTAGAACATGTACATATGCAATACAGCCAAAAACTTTCAGATGTGATAAGTTTGGCTTTTTACCTATAAACTTCTCTTCAGGTGTAACTTGATGTACAGTAGCAGTCGGAGTTCTGTTCATGATGTATACAGCAATATGCACAGCTTCTGCCCAATAACAATGAGCATATTCTTCTCAGCCATCAAGGCTCTTGCTATTTCTGCAATATGTCTATTTTTGCATTCAGCAACACCATTCTGTTGTGGATTCCATGATTTTTTAGAAAATTGTTGAACTCATTTGACATGTATTCACCTCCTCCATCATATCTTAATGTTTGAATGTACTTCCCTGTCTGCTTTTCCACCATAACTTTAAAATTCTGGAAGTGAGTAAACACCTCGCTCTTCTCTTTCATGAAATATACCCATACTTTGCGTATATGGTCATCAATGAAAGTAACATAAAACCTGCAACCGCCCATAGATGTGGTCTTTGCTGGACCCCAAACATCTGTATGTACTACTTCTAGTACATTCTCACTAACATGCTTGTCATGTGGAAATGATGCTCTTGATTGTTTACCAAATTGACATGTTGCACATACCTTTTGCATTTCTGCAACTTTGAAATTTGGTAGTCCATGGACAATCTCCTTTGACTGCATCAGTTTCAGCCTTTGCAAGTTTGCATGTCCAATCCGTTTGTGCCATATCTCTATATTTGCAATAACTTCTGCACCTTTCGCAAACATGGCTGCATTCATTTCAGGAATCTTCATGTTTAAGGTGAACATCCTACCCGTTGGCAACCAATCGTCCATCCTGCTTGTACTCTTCTACATATAATCCATCAACATTAAACCTGACTTGTAATCCCTGGTCAACCATTTGTCCAACAGAGACCAGATTCTTCGTTATATTTGGAACATGCAGCACATCAGCGAGATGTTTTACCTTTCCGTCCTCCATAGACAATGCTATGTTTCCTGTATGCTCAATAGGATGCGATGTGTCATCACCTGTTTCAACATATCCAGGAACTCGCATTTTCTGCAAACTACTAAACCATTCTGCATGACTCGTCATGTGATTTGAAGCACCTGAATCAACATACCAGACATTATCATTCGATTTTGAAACACCAGCAGACATCGTATTCATCATGTGATGTTGAACCATAAATAGCTTCTCAGAATCATCTGCACTTGTGGATGCATAGTTGTTTTGCTGCCTTCTGTTATTTTGATTCTTTAACCTGCAATCACGTTCAAAGTGTCCAGGTTTACCACAATTCCAGCATCCTTTACTATCATTACCTGAATCATTTCTTTGGAAATTTCTGCGACCTCTTTGGCTCCCCCTACCTCGAAACTGTCCTCTTCCTCTTGCATGATTCTGCTGTTGACCTTGGTCTTGGTTACTGTTTCCTCTTCCACTTCCAAAACCTCTACCTCTGCCTCTTCCTCTGCTAGAGTAGAATACCTGCTCAGAACTGGGCTTTCCTTGGGAGTTTGAATCCTCACCAAGATTCTTTTCTTCAATGATCAGCATAGAGACCAAATCAGCAAAATTCAGAATATTTTCCCTGGTCTGTATAGAAATTTCGAACTGCTTATATGCAGCTCCTAAACCACGAAGGCACACTTCCACCTTATCATCATCATCATCTACATTCACACCAATAGATGCAAGTGACTCACATATGCTTTTGATTTTTAGAGTGTAGTCACTTACCGACATGCTCTTTTTCCACAATGTATGTAGCTCGTTCTTGAGTTGCAATTTCCGTGCCTTTGTATTGGTCTCGTACAAAGTGACCAAACTGTTCCAAGCCTCTTTTGGAGTCTTGGCATCCTGTATGTGTCCAATCATGCTATTCTGTATGCTAACAGATAGCCAATACATTACCTTTTGTGCTCCTTGATTCCATTCCTCATATGCTCTTAACTGTTCTGCAGTCCGATTCCTTTCTGGTAACTGTAGAGCATTTTCATTCTCTCCTTCGATGTATTTCCAGTAGCCTTTTCCCATCAAGAAATTCATCATTCTGAATCTCCAAACATGGAAGTTGTTCTTGTCCAGCTTATCACTCATAAGCTGACTCATTCCATCTGCGTTTGCCATTTCTGCAACAATTCACAACACCGCAACACACTACAAGCAACACTTCTGCTTGAACACTGTCGCACTATGACGTGACAGTTCGATCTCAGAAAAACACAGTTTTCGTGTATCAACAGTACACGGAATCGCTTGAAATTCTGAATCTGGAATATATGAGTGTCGTCGAACACAACGCAAGTTACAATTTCTGAAACTGACCTGGTTTTTCTGTGGGCCCCACCTTGCGGGCTCCAAACGGAGGTCGAGATGGCACCGAAATATCGATCTGACAAAAACAAGTGACCCTAAAGGGATAACTGTCGAAAATATTTTGAGCTCTTCTACCGTCACGACGATTTTCGTAGCAAACGGAGGCCGTTTGTGAAATCGCGTTTTCTCCACGCCTTGCCGTGTAGTCTTCACCGTCGCCTTCTCCACGAGCTCTCTACAGCCAACTTGGCTCTGATACCATGTCACAAGGAAGGAGATAAGGAAGAGAGCTCACACACACACTCTCACTCTCAAGGAGAAGCACACACACAGATTGAGGCAAGGAAGAATGATCTTCTTCTTCTTCTTCTATTACATAAAAGGAATGTACAAGAATGACCTAAAAACAAGAATACAACAAGTGCAATATATAAAGACCAGTACATAAGGAAAAACCTAATTTCCGCGAATGAGTGAGCTGGCAAGAAACAAATGTGCCATCACTCTCAGTAGATAAATCTAATAAAGCTTAATGAATTATCCCTGACATATACCGGCGTGACCACTATAAATGTTAGAGAAACGAAAAAACTGGTACATGTCATCCTGGATCATCACATGTTGAGCTTGATATCTCAACAATAGTTGCAGGTGTGATAGGACATTTTTCAACACCCTGCACAATGTTCCACAGTCCTTTTGCAACCAATACATGTCACATCATATAAGCCCATAACGGGTAGTTGGTACCATCCAACTTATCCTCAGTAGCCAACATACGGAATACATCACTGCATTCGGCCATGGCCGGTGACTAAAATACCTTGATGTAGAAAATTGATTGTATCTCAAAAAGTTGAACAAAATTGCCTAGACAAATTCTACTAGACTTGTAGCAGACTTCGAGACGCTTATACTCATGAACCAAAATTGGTATATACCTTTGGCACAAAAAAAAAAGCCTGCAGAAGCACTATGAGAATGCGTTCGGAGGCCAAAACGAGCTCAAATCGTGATTTTAGAAGCATAGAGCGAAGCAATTTTGATCTCAGAAACATGTTGATTATACTCACCAAAATTCATGTGATTCTAAGACTACAATCGGAGGAGTGTTGACGATGCCCTAAATGAAGTGGCGACGTGCTCTGATACCAATTTTTGGAGTTAGACGTCTGCGGAAGCACACGAAAAGCACAAGGAAGAAGAAGAAGCTTGGAGCTCAACACACAATACTGAATGTATTACCACTAGAATGTACAGAGATAACTAGCTCGTTAGGGCAATAGGCGTATATACAAGCCGGGGGGAAAAAACCTCCTAAAGAGGGAAAAGAGTGCCCCGGTGGTCCTAGTGTGTTCACACACATCACTACCTAAATATATCAACAATACACAACAATGATCAGAAGCATATCATTAACATGCTTAACATATAAGGTGCTCTCTGTTTGATTGTTCTTAAAACCATGTGCAATCAAGTAGGCATGTAACTTTTCATACCAAGCACGTGGTGCTTGCTTCAAACCATATAATGCCTTTTTCAACCTGCACACTTGGCTTTCATGCCATTTTTGCACAAAGTCACGGGGCTAAAAAACATACATTTATTCATGAAAATCACCTTTCAAAAATGTAGCTTTAATGTCCAACTAATGTACATTCCAACCATGAGGAGTTACAAGTGCATAGATGCAATGAACAATAGTCATTTGAATTGGTTCTGACATGCTTACACTTCAACTTGTGTACCCACTGCCAATGGCCTTCTTGCCAGGAGGCAAGTCACATAAAGACCAGGTACCATTTTTCATGATAACATCATATTCTGATTGCATAGCAGCCATCCAATTTTCAGAATTTTGTGCTTCATCAAATGAAACAAGCTCATTCTCGTCACAAAGACTAGAGGCAGCCATAGCATAGCATCAGAAATGGAATAATTTGCATCATCACATGAAACCTGTAAAGGTTGAAAAGTTACCTCATTTGGACCAACACTAGATTGTCCACCTATAAAGAGAGGCAGCAAAGTGTCATACACGTCTTTACAACTAACTTATGTCTCACTAGTACATGGAACTAACAGCTAAATAGCATCTTCCACAAACACAACATCATGGCTAACTAAAATGCATTTAGTCTTTGGATGATACAGACAATAGCCTTTACTTTCAAAATTGTACCCAACAAAAATACGTTATTCTACTTTATCATCTAATTTCATGCGTTGTTGTCTAGGCACTAATGCATATGCTAGAAAACCAAAAACATGCAGGTGAGTAACAGATGGCTTGTGACCATGCCAAGCCTCATATGGAGTGATAGATTGCAATGCTTTAGTGGGACATTTGTTAAGTACATATGTTGCACACATAACAGCCTCAAGCCAGAAACTATGTGGTAAAGCTTGACTCTTAACCATACACCTCGCCATCTCCATGACTGACCTATTCTTCCATTCAATAACTCCATTTTGTTGAGGTGTATATGACACTGTACACTAATGTTTTATTCCATGTTCAGCCAAAAATGAATTAAGATTAGAATACATATATTCCCCCCCTTGATTAGAATGGAGGGTGCCCATTTTACATGTTGATAGATTTTCATCCAAAACCAAAAACTGTTTGAAGCACATAAACATGTCAGACTTTTCTTTCAATGTATATACCCATGCATGCCTAGAAAAATCATCGATGAAAGTCATGGGGTAAATATGGTTTCCAAAAGAGGGTGTTTGCATAAGACCACAAACATCACTGTGAACAAGCTGCAATTTTTGAGTAGCTCAAACTCAACCATCTTTTGGGAATGAGGAATGCTAAATTTTGCCCAAAATACAACCTTCACAAACATTTTTACATGTGCCTCAAGTTTGGCAAAGAGAACACCATTTCAGATTTCTATAGGCGTAGCAAACTAGCAAAATTCAGATGACCAAATCATGCATGCCAAAGCTTTGCATCTAACATAGCATGAGAATCATGTACTACACATGCTGAATCATTCACAGATTCTTCATAATCCATGAGCTTATACAACCCACGATATAAAATGTCAGAAGCAATAATGACATCGCCATTTGACAGATCATGAACCGTACATCTGTCATCAACAAATTTCACAACCAATCCAATCTTGGTTAAAGCTGAAACTGATAATAGATTCTTCTTGATCCCTGGCACAAATAAAGCATCTAACAATGTAAGAGAACTACCATCAGCAATAGTCAAAATGATCTTACCAGCTCCCATGATAGGATAAGAAGAGTTGTTGGCACATGTGACAGTATTCCCTATAGGGGCAAGCTTGAGTGAAGTGAAGAAACTTTGCTGCGAGGTAATATGTTTGGTTGCCCCACTATCAAAGTACCAAACATCTGAGTCTACTGTGGACATACATTGTTACGAGAAGCTGGGTCATAACTGCAAACAGTGGTAAATGCTCATTCTTTATTGTGCACAAGATTAATAGACTTTGTTTTGGGTGTAGAGGCCTTTGCAATAACCATTCCAGTCTCTTTCTTCCTTGCCTCTTTAGCAACCAGTTTTGGACAACTCTTTATGACATGATCATTTCCTTTACAATATTTGCAAAATATTTTCTACTTTTTTGTTTTCTTATCATCTCTATCATCCTTCTTTGATTGTGTAGAACTAGCAAATTTTTGCTTACTAGTAGAAGAGCTCCATTTACCTTGTGGCCCTTCTGACTAGCCAGGAAATCTTGATTTGCAACATGCATAATGGACCTATTCTACCTAAATTGATCTTCCTGCAACAAAACAGAGACTAACTTCTCAAATATTAAGGAATTTGGATTGCCTTTCATCATCAAACAAAGAGTAGAAACAAAAATGTGATATGAATCGGAAAGACCATTCAGAACAATCCACAGAAGTGAACTGCCAGGCAAGAATTCATCAGCAAAAATCAACTATTCCTTCAAATCTTTGATCTTTGTTAGAAAATTGTCCATGGAATCTCCTTCATTCGTGCTCACTCTCCATCTGTTTTTGGAGGTAAGCAACAGGAACCTCATTCCTTGCCTGATATGAAGTGCTAAGTTATCTCATGCATCCTTAGATATTTTGTAAGAGTGAATGTGAGGAATAATGGCACGTTTGACAAACAAGGCTATTAATGCATATGCCTGAGCATCTCTGCCATCCCAACAAATTTTCTCTACAGTAGGTGCAAAAGGAACAACAACATGAACAGAAGCATGAAGAATATTGTCACCTTCAATGTTATCTACATCACCTTCAACAACTGTGTTTGCAGGTGTAATAGGACATTTTTCAATACCCTACACAATATTCCACAGTCCTTTTGCAACCAATACATGATGCATAATATAAGCCCAAAATGGGTGATTGGTACTTTCCAACTTATCCTCAATAACCAACATATGGAATACATCACTGTTTTCAGCCATGGCCACTGACTAAAATACCCTAATGTAGAAAAATGATCGTATCTCAAAAAGATGAATAGAACTACCCTGTCAGGTTCCATTCAACGTGTACCATACTTCGAGATGCTTATATTGGCAAACCAAAACCTTTATATATCTGTGGCACATATAGATGAAATTGCTTGCATAAGTGCTATGATAATGCATTTGGAGGCCAAAATGAGCTCAGATCGCGATTTCGGCACCATACAACGAAGCTGTTTTTGAACTTCTAATCACCTTGAGTATGCACACCAAATTTCATGTGATTTTGAGACTGTGATTGGAGGGTGTTGATGATGCCCTAGAGATGACCTGCTTTGATACCAAGTGTTTTATAGATCAAGCTTTCCTAGCTAGTTAGAAGGGCAAAGGTAAATGGATCTCATCTACTAGTAAGCAAAAATCTGCTAATGTTGCACAATTGAAGAAGGAAGACAAAGACAAGAAGGAAAAAAAAAGCAGAAATAGTTTTGTAAACACTATAAGGGAGATGATCATGTCATAAAGAGTTGTCCAAAATTGGATGCAAAAGAGGCAAAGAAGAAAAAGGCTGAAATGGTTGTTGCAGAGCCCTCTATGCCTAAAATAGAGTTTTCTAATCTTATTTTCACAACCAAACATATTAACTCTCAAAGGAGTTTTTTCAATACACTTGAGCCTATCCCTACAACGAATATTATCACATGCACCAATAGCTCCTCTTATCTTGTAATGGGATTTGCTAAGATCATTCTGACTACTACTAATGGTAGTTGTTTCACATTGTTGGATGCCTTGTATGTGCCAGGGGTCAAGAAAAATATATTGTCAATTTTAGCATTAGTCAAGATTGGCTTGGTTGTCAAATTTGTTGATGATAGATATACACTTCATGATCTCATAAATGGTGATGTTATTATCCCTTCTAGCATTTTATGTTATGGGCTATATAAGCTCATAGAGTATGAAAAATCTATGAATGATTCAACATGTTCAGTTCAAGATTCTGTGGCTACGTCAGATGCAAAGCTTTGGCATGCACACTTTGGTCATCTAAATTTTGTTGGTTTGCTATGCTTGTAGAAATTTGAAATGGTGTCCTCTCTACCCAAACTGGAGGCACCTTGTAAACATGTCTATGAAGGTTGCATTTCGGGCAAAATGTAGTGTTCATCCTTTCCAAAAGATGGTTCAGTCCCCAGGTGCTTTGCAGCTCATCCATAGTGATGTCTATGCTCCTATGCAGACACCTTCTTTTGGGAACTACCTTTACTTTGTGACTTTTATTGATGATTTCTCCATGCATACATGGGTGTATCCACTGAAAGCAAAGCCTGAAGTGTTTATGTGCTTCAGACAATTTCTGGTTATGGCTGAAAATCTATCTGCATGTAGGTTAGGCACCCTCTGTTCTGATTGAGGGAGGGAATACATGTCTTTTGATTTTAATGCATTCATATCTAAGTGTGGGATAAAACATCAGGGTACAATGTCTTATACACCTCATAAAATGGAGTTGCTGAACGAAAGAACAAGTCTCTCATGGGGATGGCTAGGTGTATGGTCAAAAGTTAGGCTTTACCTTATAACTTCTAGCTTGAGACTGTTATATGTGTAGCATGTGTACTTAACAGGTATCCCACTAAAGCACTGCAATTTATCACTCCATATGAGGCTTGGCATAGTTGCAAGCAATTTGTTGGCCATCTACGTGTCTTTGGCTTCTTGATATATGCATTACTTCTTGAACGACATCGCAAGAAATTGTATGATAAAGCAATGAAATGTATTTTGTTGGGTACGATTGTGAAAGCAAAGGATATCATCTCTATTATCCACATACTAGACACATTTTGGTTAGCCATGCTATTGTTTTTGTGGAAGATGCAATTTAACCATTACTTTCATGCACTAGGAGACTTTAGCTAGCTCTAGATATGTGTATGACACTTTGCTTCCTCTTTTTATAGGTGGAGAATCAAGTGCTAATCCAAATGAAGTGATTTCTCAACCTTTATAGGTTCCACGTGATGATATAGATCATTCCATTTATGATGCAAATTTACATGATGCACTTTTTGATGAGAAGGTTGATGTAGAGGAGACAAAAATTGTGCCTAAATGGCTGGTGCAAACTTTGAGAGATAGCAAATTAGATGCACCTCTATCATATCATACTTGTTAAGGATCTCATAGTGCTTCCTTTGCATTAGATTGCTATGCAATGCTTGCCTCTAGTCTTCGTGATGAGAATGAGCCTATTCTTTTGATGAAGCACAAAACTCAGAAAATGATGTTATTATGAAGAATGATACTTGGTCTTTATGTGATTTTCTTTCAAGAAAAATGGCAATCGACACTAAATGGGTATACAAGCTGAAATCTAAGCATGATGGAATAGTTGATAGGTATATGGCTAGGCTTGTTACAAAAGGTTATGCTCAAGAGAGAGGCATTGATTTTGATGAGACCTTTGCATCCACTTGCCAAATGATCACTGCTTGTAGCATCTATGCACTTCCAGCTCATCATGGTTGGAATGTATATCAATTGGACATTAAAAATGCATTTATGAATGGTGACTTACATGAAGAAGTGTATGTATTTCAGCCCCGTGGTTTTGTGCAGAAAGGGCATCACAACAAAGTGTGCAAATTGAAAAAGGCATCATATGGTTTGAATCAAGCGCCACATGTTTGGTATGAAAAGATACATGCCTACTTGATTGCACATGTTTTTGAGAACAATTCCATTGAGAGTACCTCATATGTTAAGCATGTAGATGATGTACTTCTACTCTTTGTTGTGTATGTTGATGACATGTTGCTCACTAGTCCTAATGAGAAGCATATTTCTGAA
Organism: Ceratopteris richardii; assembly: GCA_020310875.1. NCBI lineage: Eukaryota > Viridiplantae > Streptophyta > Polypodiopsida > Polypodiales > Pteridaceae > Ceratopteris > Ceratopteris richardii. The sequence continues at coordinate 112,595,113 of CM035410.1, forward strand.
TTTAAGGGTGATTTGGATGCCTCTTTTGAGATGTTAGACTTGGGGCATTTGCATCATTATTTGGGCATTCAATTTATGCAAGTTGACAGGGGAATAGCTTTGTGTCAAACAAAATATATTGACACATTATCATAGCATTTTGGCCTTGAAGATTGCAAACATAGTGCCATTCCTATGGAAATAGGTTTGCACTTGAGTATTTATGATGATGGAGATGCATTTTATGTTCTTCTCTATTATCATGTTGTTGAATGCTTGATTTCCTTATGCATAACTTGGTCTCGTATTTAGTTTTTTGTCTCTCAGATGAGCAACTTTATGCATTGCCAAGGTATTAAACATTGGGAGGAGGTTAAATGCATCTTTCTCTACATGAGTGGTACCCCATTACTTGTATTGTTTTATCCCAATAGGGGATCATTACAACCAAATTTACATGCTTTTTATAACTCGGATTGGGTTGGTTGCTATGAAACTCCTATGTCCACTATTGGTTTTTGCTTCATGCTTGGTAGCGCATGCATATCTTGGTTGAGCAAGAAGTAGCATACTGTGGCCACTTCTAGTTGCGAGGCTGAGTATAGGGAATCTTTCATAGGAACTATTGAGTGTGTGTGATGCAAATGCCTCTTGGATGATTTGGGTGTTGGTTAGTCTTCTACCACCACCATCTTCATTGACATTCAAAGTGCATTGGTAGGTTCGAGGAACCCTATGTTCCATGCTCATACAAAGCACATTGAGGTGCACTATGATTATCTCAGGGAGAGGTTCTCTTTTGGAGAGATTAGTTTGGCATATGTGCCCACACATGATAACATTGCATACCTTTTCATAAAGGCTCTCCCTAGGGAGAAGTTTGAATCCTTCCACAAAGCTTTGGTCTTACTTCCTTTTATGGATTCATCTATTTCTACATAGCTTGGCACTTCCTTATACATGAGTGCTAGCTCCTTGTTCACCACATCAATGTCAGGGGGGAAGTGTTGATATTTGGTAGTAATGTGTGTGAACACACTTAAGATTGTCAGTGCACTTTTTTCCCTCTTTAGGAGGTTTTTTCCCTCAACTTGTATATACTCTTATAACCCTAACATGTTCCTCATCTTTGTACATTCACTTGGTAATTCATCCATTGTTGTGTTTTGCTCCAAGCTTCTTCTTCTTCTTCGTTGTGTTGTTTGCATGCTTCTTCAAACCACAAACTCCAATAGTACAAAGCTTTAGATGATATTTCTTTTGTAATCCTTCTTGGTGTGTCTTGTAGGTTTTTTCATTAGCTTGAAAAAAGCCATCATATGCTCAATTAGGACAAGTAAGGAGGGAAATACGACCATTTTTTTTACTAGCTATCTCCTTTGATCGCCTGATTGAGTGTGACTTTGAAGTTGAAGATGATGATGAACATGAAAAATTTATCAAAGGTTGATCTTTTCCTTTGATCAAGAATTGATCTTTTCCAATCATTGAGGGTTGATCAAAACCATTTATTGGGGGTTGATCTTTTTTATTTATCATGGATTGACGTTTTTCATGTTGATCATTTTTCACATGACTTGGGTCTCATATTTGATTGTGGAAGTTGATACTTGCATATAAGGAGTTTCTCAAGACATCTATCCATCCCACCTACTTATTTCCACCCATTGCGACTAGGTAGAGGTCTAATCTTCATGGCTTTTGACAAAGTAAATGTGTACGAGTGCACCATGTATTGCATGTCAACACTTTCCTTTTGAATCATCTAGAGAACAACACAAAAGATTAGAACTAGTCACTTGACTGACCAAAAAAATTGAGAATGTTATAGTCAAATGCATGAAAGAAGTGAAGATTAAGTCAAGAGACATCCTGTCCATTTTGCACCACCTCTCAATATTATGAAAGGATAGAAACGATAATATATTAAGCGAGTAATTAAGAAAAGTCGAGATGACAACTTAAATTTCCACCATAACACATTCACATATTCTGAGGAAGATTTTGATAAAATCGATTGCAAGTGGTGAAAGAAGCTATTAGAACATGATAGTACTCTTTCTTCTGCATTTGCATGAACCTCCATACTGCTACAAGTTGATCCCTCATTTTTCTTGATACATCAAAGGCCCAATTAGGAAGAATTTTGAGGCCTATAAAGCTAGAAGAAAATATTAGAAAGACTACTGAGCTATCTATGTTACCAAGTCCATCGGAAGGCCCCCTTCCTACAAAAGATTGATTGATACAATGCACATATTGTTGGATCAAGGAGCTCTTCAACATTTTAGATCTGAAAGTAAAAATGACAAATGAAAATTCGAGTATGATTCTTACAATCTTGAAGGTCTTCAAGCATACAAAATTCAATATGGGGCAACATTGCTTTTTGGTTTATTAGTTACCCTAATCAAGACACTTAATAGTCTATTTTCAAGATGTATTTCCTTACCAAACCATTATTTACAAACATTTGAAGAAGCATTTTTTACTATAGTAGCATTTATATACATTTTTGAAGGTAACCACTAATATCAATTCTCGATTAGTAGCTTATAAATATGACTTTCTGTGCTCAAAACATGTTGCCCAAACGATCCTATCCTCTAGGAAGAATGGTAATAACTTATGCTAAAAGAAGACATAACAATAAAAGAGTGAGAGATAATGATCTATCAAGAATGTATGTGGTGCCAACATCACACAATTGAGGATGACCATATTAAAGAGGGTGATCATGTTGGAGTGTGCACAACAAGAAAAAGCACCAAGTCCCCAACTAGATAAGCAAAATTTAGCAAGAAAAAGAATAGAAAAAGAAGTTGCAAAAAGCAAAAGACCATGGCCCAAATAACCAAGGCACAAGTAGAGATATATTCAAGAGGCATGTGGCTTAAACAAAACATATTGTGGAGCTTTCAAAAGATAGAAAAGATTATGATTCAACAAGTCCAGAAAGCAAGGTTGGTGGCCTAGCTTATAAAGAGCAATGTGATTAAAAAACAATGTTATGAAGCTATATAATGTGAAGATTAGGAGACAAATAGAGCTATGACATTTTGTTTATTGGTTTCATCTCAAATAACGTATAGCTTTGTACTACCACCACTTATGCCTGTCTGATAGACACTAGGAGGGGGAGAGTGTTACAAGAGCAGAGCAGTGAACCCTCAAGGAAGACATAACAAAGAATTGCACCCATAGTTTTTTTTGAATTTTCCATTATATTATAATTCTTGAATATAAATTGAGCCATGCAAAAGCACCAAAGGAGTCCTCTAACTGCATGGTCTTGACCATGTATAATATTTTTCCAATACTTTTCGCTTAGGGACTACTTTTTAGAAGTGCCCAATACATGTGTGTGAAAGGAGCTAACTTAGGGCACATGTATGTTAGTCGATTTCTTCTTTATCGTGAAGAAGAACGAAGTTTGGAGAAGTGCAATCCCATAAGTTGTCTTTCTTGCCCTCTTACCTCCTTCTTTCCGAGATTTTAAGCATGTCTATGGCATGTAATGCATGCTATCTATTTAGCCCCCTTCCCTCTTTTTCATGTGTCTCTCACATAATCATAGTGTTAGGAGCATCATAGTGTAGGTAGTTAATGTTTGTCAGGAGATTTTGGGCACAACTTTGCATAGAAGAGTTAAACTACATATAGACACTTTAATAGAAGTATCACATCGAAGGCTTCAAAACAAACCCATTCCTACCCTATTTGGACTTTGGACTTAGGAAATATGACCATTTAAGTGTCAACGATTGCATGTGGTTGAAATGCATGACTGAATGAGTAAGAAGAGGGTGAGTGTGTGTGTGTGTCCACTGATAAGAGGGTGTGTGTGTGTGTCCACTTATATTAGTTGCACCCTTGTCCATTCATGTTGCGCATGTACATGCTTCTATACACCTGGACAGATCAACTCTCAATTTGACAATTTAAACATGTCTAGGTCAAGACACCACTTGATTACACTTGCATGATGTGTGATTAATAGTTAGGATCACTTATATGTGGGTGCTATGCTTGAAGAACTCTTTTATCCATGTCTTTTGCCCACCAAATGTTTTTAGTACCTACACTTATATTATTATTTAATGGATTCCTCCACATAATTGGATCAATTCTATTCCACAAGAGTACATCATGCTTTGACCTCCTCTGCACCTTCAATGTTCTATTAGTGCTCTCTTCATCATTCTCAACATCATTAATATAGCAGTAGTGTGAAACTTTAGACTTGATTTCACTCTACCTTGTTGGGAAAAGTTGACATTTCTATCATTTGCCTTGGATTTGAACGGCCTGACATAGAGTTAAAAGCCTTTTGTTTCTCCTATCGTTCTACCTCACACATTCTATGTTTAGGAGTTGTCTCTCTTTCTACACACACACATATACATACATACACACACACACACACACATATATATATATATATATATATATATATATATATATATATATATATATATATATATATATATATATATATATATATATATATATATATATATTCCAAAGTCTTACATGTGACTTCTTTCTCCTCTATTTGCATGTGCAACATCTAAAAGAAGGCTTTGGTCCATAGGCATGGATCCTCCTAGTCTTGATATGTCTAGGGAGGATTTATTCATGGTAACTTTTGAAGCCTAGACATCTTTCTAACCTATTGTTTATTTTTGGTAGATTACCATGCCTTTGATATTTGACCTTTTATGCACCTTCTATGTTCTCTTAGTGCTCTCTTGATCATTCCCAACATCATTAACATAGCATTCATATGAAATTTTAGACCTAATTTCACTCTACTTTGTTAGAAATCTTCACTCTATGTAATATTCTATGGACAAGCACATGCCAACATATGTAATATTCTATGGACAAGTGCATGACAACATAATCGAAAGTTGTTGATTTATGTCACATAAAAGAAAGATACAATATCAATGAGAAAGGTAGAAATTTCTATTATTAGCCTTGGATCTCAATGACCCCACATAAACTAGTTAGAATAGAGTTAAAGGCCTTTTTGTTCCTCCTATCGTTCTACCTCGCACATTCTATGCTTAGGAGTTGTCTCTCTCTCTCTCTCTCTCCACACACACACACATATATATCCCATCAAATTATTCTTCTCAATGACCCCACATAAACTAGTTAGAATAGAGTTAAAGGCCTTTTTGTTCCTCCTATCGTTCTACCTCGCACATTCTATGCTTAGGAGTTGTCTCTCTCTCTCTCTCTCTCTCTCTCCACACACACACACACACACATATATATCCCATCAAATTATTTCAAAGTCTTACATGTGACTTTCTTTCTCCTCTACTTGTGTGTGCAATATCTAACTCTTATATTACCTTATTATGGACGTATTGATTTATGACTCTCTCACTATCCCATTCACGTTCAAAATAGCATTTTTTTTTTGCATATCCTTCTTCTCTAGGGGGGGCTCAAGAATGCTTTGGTCCATAGGCATGGATCCTCCTAGTGTTGGATGCCTAAGGAGGGTTTGTTGCCAGTACACCTTTTGAAGCCTAGATACTTTCCCAAGGCTCTCCAAACTTTATAACTCTAACCTATTGTTTGCTTTTGGTGGATGGCCATGCCTTTGATATTTCAAGGTTATAACATATTGTATATTATATTTCGAAGCATACTTTAGTTTTACTTTTTGAAGGTCTTTGTGAAATGTACAACCCTTTTACATTACAAAAACTCAAATATGATCAATAATCAATAAAACGAGCCTTCCTCAAAAGGACAAGAGTGAAGAACATGGTATAGTTTGTGCATGTGTGTTTTAAAGGAGTTAGACTTTATTGCCTACTCTCCTTGGGCTTGGATATACACCTTTGGAGGAGAATGGGAAAATAATATCCACTGGACCTCCATATCCAACAAATTAAATTAGTGGAATACAATTGCTCCATGACATTTGATGTGAAAATGATCCAATTTTTCATATGGAAAGCTCTGATGGAAAATTGAGAAGCTCCTATGAATTGCATGACAATTCCCACACCACATCATGCTCCACACATGATCACCTTTGATGGTGATAGGATAAATTCTAGTTGTATCTCACAAGGGAGGGACCTACAACTCAAGATTTTTGATGTAAAAGTAAGCTAGATTTTCAACTTGAAGACACCCATCACATGTTTTTCCATGTAGGGATCCACCAAGAGCTCTTGTATGTAGCCCTACACTTTACCATAATGTGTAAACGATCTATAGGTTATAGCCCTACAATGTACCAGATGTGTAAAAGACCTATAGGTTATAGCCCTACAATGCACCAAAATGTGTAAACAACCTATATGTCATTAGGTTCCAAGCGAGAGTGAACACCTTATGAAGCCTATAGACATGAAAACCTCCTCACCTCAATTTGTTATGCTAACCACAAGGACACATGTGCTTTTAAAAGTTGACATGGTGTTGAGGTGCCACCCTTTTGCTCACTAATATGTTGAAACACCTTTTTTTAGTATCCACATCTCTTTATAGAGATGCATTATTATTATTTTTCTTTGGAGAAAAGAAGACGATCCTTCACATAGAGAATGGCTTTGACTTGAGTATTGCTCTTTATTAAGCTTCAACGCAGTCAATGGAACACCTCGTTCATGAAAAGAACAGTTCAAAAGAAATGCGTTTGCTTGGTGGAGAAAACACCAAAATTGGTTAATTTAGGATGAATGATGAGCGGAGAGCGTTGGGCCATTGAACGACAATGAAGATGATGGTAGCATAGTACATAGGCTAGTAACACGAGGACATGACGGAGGAGGAGGTTTTCAGGTCTTCATTGTATGATCTGGCTTGTTTGCTGCGTGACGTCTTTCTAGACTGAGAAGGTAAAAGCAGAAAAAATACAGCACCAGCACCTCCCAGAAATCCAAGGAGACTTCAGGCATCTCTGCAAGATGTCAGGTTCTCCTTGATCTGCAATGTAGGTTTTGTAAACCCCTCCCAAGAATTTTGCAAACAGAAGCCAAAGGGAGCTTGTCCAGATAAGCCATCCAACCCCATAGCTCAAATTTCCAAGCTTTTGGTTTGCCTTCTTTTCCCCGTCTGCACGCGCGTGTGTGTGTATGCTATTGTAATTAAGTTCTGCTTGGTTTCCTTTGCTTGTTTTGAATCCTACTGCCGCATATCTCTGTGTGCTTTCCTACCCTCGATCTCATCCGCACGTTTGACGAGGCGGCAGCTCCACTGAAGAATTCCGCAAACATGGAGGGTATGGGCGAGAGCTATGAAGCCTTTTTAGAGCGTCTGCACTCAGATTTTTCTGTATCAAAAGGTTCAGGACAGAATGGGAGCCCGTCTTCTAGTCCGGTCGTCAATCATGGCCACGGACATAGTTCCGGTGCTAGCATGAAGGGTACCTCAAAGTTGAACTGCAGTCCCTTTCCGACACATCTCCCCCCTTCACGTATGCCCCATCCAAAGTATGTTGGTTACCCATCCCCGGCAAATGCATTCACTGTGAAGAAAGACGAGTCATCATCTTCATCATCATCGACTGGCCGTCCTCCTGTAGATGCAACCAAGGATGAGAAACCTTCTTCAATGGGGTTTTCAGGGGTGTCAAGGACCGTGAGCTCTGATCTGGTTGAAACATCAGATATTCCATATCATCCAAGACGGCACCGACGAGCTCAGTCGGAGACTGCATTCCGTTTGCCGGATGATATTGTGTTCGACTATGACCCTGGATGCCTAGAAGCTTCTGCAGAGACAGATGAATTAGGAGACGATTTCTCATCTATACTTGACTTGGAAAAAATGAATCTGTCATCCACAACAACACATTTTCCACCCACAGCAAAACCTCTTAGCAACATAAATAAAAATACATCTGTTGCCCCACACCATGCACGCAGCTATTCGGTAGACCAAATGTTCGATGGATTCACTGGTAATGAGGATCCTCTTGGATACGTGGAAGAGCAAGTACCAGAACGGCCCAGACACAGGCATTCTCATAGTTACTCCATGGATGGATCCTCTATGCCATGTCCTAAGGAAACAAGTACAAGCTCAGGAGATTCATCAAAATCTGTATCGGCTAACAAACTCGCTGAGTTGGCTCTTATTGATCCAAAGCGGGCAAAAAGGTGTTCTTATTTGCACATGGCATTTCCCCTGCTCCCACACCCCCTGAATTTGTCTTCCTTGTCCCATTATATGCTTATAGATACTCACCCATCCCTTTTTGCATTATTTTTGTGCATTGCATTTGCTGATTTTCAGGTTTTGTTAAATTCCTTGTCGGTATGGTCTATGATTTCACTTATTGATCTGCATCATTTGAACAGGATTCTGGCAAACAGGCAGTCTGCTGCAAGGTCAAAGGAGCGTAAAATGCGTTATATAGCAGAACTGGAGCGGAAGGTTCATGCCCTTCAAACAGAAGCCACAACTTTATCTGCACAACTTTCAATCATGCAGGTTTTTGTAGATCTCCCTATTCTTTGGAATTTTGTCAAATATTCACCCAATCCTATCTTTTCTCTGATTTGGACCTCAAACGTTTTGTAGTCCTAAATGTTTCCTTTTATTCAACAGAATGATACAACAGTTTTAACGGCAGAAAATAATGAGCTCAAGTTTCAGTTGCAAAGTCTGGAACAACAAACACACTTGAGCACTGGTAGAGTTCACTCTTGGACTTATCTGTTGAAGTTTGTGTTCTTTGGCTACCTTCCATGATATAAGTACTCTTTGGTGTTTCAATGAATGTTACGATTCTCTTACTTCCCATGTGACTGAGGGAAGTTCCTTGCTATACCTCCTATGATGTAAGGAGTTCTATGTGCTCTTTGATATTTCAATCAGTGTCGCTGCTCTATTACTTGCCCAATGGCTTTGGTTTCATGGATCATAAGCTGTAATAACTGAAAATACCATTTGGAATCATGTAGAGCATTTCGAGATGCTTGGGAAAAGGGTGGTATAGCACATACAACAACCTTTGTGGTGGCAAAGAAAATTCAAAAGCCATTTTCTGCAAAACATGTCTCTCTATTAGAGATAGAAGCATGACCACTAGAATCAGGATTTGTAATGAGGTCGATGGAAAGTGAGAGATGTTGATGAGTTTTAATACATTAAGGATTGAAAAGGCCATGGAATTGATGATATGATTCCCTTCGATTAATGATTCAGATGTAACAAGGCCATTGAGCTCTTCAGAAAGAAGTCTCATACAATATAGATACACAAACTCCAAAGCCAATCCTAGATGGAGAAGGATGTTTTTTTTCCCACAAAGCAGGGGAAGCTTTTACAGAGCTTAGATGACATTACAAAGAAGGTTAATTACCCTCTCATCACCCTCATGTGGGGCCCACTTGGGAGATGGAGAAGGATGTTGTTAGACAGGCCAAGTAGGCCATTATTTTGTATGTGTGGGAGAAGTGCAAGACTAGCCAAGGTCCTTAGTCGGGGGGATACCTTGAGGTTCCTACATAGGTACTAGAGTGAGTGTGCATGAGTAGCTTGAGGATTAACTCAAGGTTTCTAGATAGGTAGGAGTCTGCAGAGTGAGTGTTCTTGGGTTAGTAGTGAGGGAAAGAAAACTCGTAAGAGGAGACATGAAATGTTGTGTGCTACTCAACTCTCATCCTTCTTAACCCCTTGCTACCAAAATAGATAGTCTCTATAGTGGTTTAATGTGGAGTCTGGACATATGGCCATCATGCACACTCACTCTTCTACCTATCTAGGAACCTTAAGATAACCCTCGACCTAGGAAAAGTGATTGCCCTTATCCCACATACACGGAATAATGGCCTACTTGACCTATGTCTAACACCTTCTCCCCTCCTAAAGATCATTTTCCTCAATGATTAATGAGTGAAAGTACTTGCGAACGAGAGCTTATGATTCCCAAGTAGAATTCGTGAGTGGCAATCCTTCCAAGCTACTAGATGCTCTTGGATTGCATGGGTTCCTCAAGCGATTTTGTCTCATATCTAGTATCCTATTTTGAGGATGATCGAAACCCTTGTTTTCTTGCAAAGAAAGGATTCCTTTTATTTGATCATCTTATGAGTCCAATATTATAAACAAACTCTATTAATGGCAAATAACTATCCTAATCTGTCGAACAGTTTCTCCCCCTCCTAAAGATTATTGTTCCCAATGATTAATGAGGGAAAGAACTTATGAACTAGAGCTTCTCATTCTCAAGTAGAAATTGTGGGTGGCAACCCTATCTCGAAAATGGTCCAAACCCTGAACTTCCTTTTAAGAAACAATACCATTTATTGGACCATCTTGCCTAGAGGTATCCTTTCTAACCTTATTGACCAGCTTCAATCAATATGTCTTTGAGCTATCTTTCAAGCTCCACAATGCCTTGATGAAAGCTTATAACAATTTCTTGTAGATAATGAAGTAGATTTTACATGCACATGTAGAAAAGCTCTCTCTTTTTCGCTAAAGATTCTAGAAGATCTCTTCTTTTCAGCATATTCTTTAGCCCTATCAATGGCTTGTTGCACCTTGGCTTTATACATTTTTAGATTTTCTTGGAGATTCGTTAGAAACTCTGAAGCACAAGGACATTTCTTTGACATCCCTATGGAACTTAGAGTAGTGGGATTATTGCCATAGTTCATCTCAAAAGGAGACATCTCAATCATCTTAAAAGTCTAATATTGTAAACAAACTCCACTAATGGTGAATAACTATTCCAATCTTTTTGCATTGAAGACACATATGCCCCTCACATAGTGTGTGGCTGATCCTCTCTATCTGACCATATATTTGGATAGTCATCACTATAGTTTTTGAATGAGATTTTAAGCTTATCAAAGACAAACTTCCAAAAGTACCCAGTGAATTTCACATCGTTATCTAAAACTATGGATGCTAATAATCCATGCAATCTAAAGACATGCAAAATAAATAAATAAAAAATGCAACTCGTGCAACTTCCACCATCTCTACGCAAGATGTGTTCTTCTTTCTTTGAGTATGAAGTAACCCAACTACAAAGTTCTTAGATATTTTATCCCAATTATGCTCTAGAATTTGCAACAACCGTAGACCTAGTGTCCTAATTCTTTTTTCTCATAAAGCATTGCAGAATATATATGCGGACATCTCTGGTAAAACCAAGCCATCAAATTGTTCTTTTGACAATATCTATATGTCCTTCACCAGGAACATCATGATCCTCGTGCATAACCTTTCTTCTCAAATCTTGGGAATCTCATAGTAAAGTTTTCCTAGTCATTTAATTATTCCATTTTTCGATGATTAATTTTATCACAAACTTGACTTGTAATTTGCCAAATCCCTTATAATAGAGCAAAACTTACGATGAAGATGGATCTTCCACTTGTGATTCCTTTAGTTCTTTAAGTAGTGAGCTCTCTAAAATTGTAAAGCCTCGAGATAATGCATCAACATATATACTCATTTTTTTTTCATTTTGTATTTTTTAAAGAATTTGCATATGAAATTCTTGCATAAGCTCAATCCATTATGCCTACCTTTCACGAAGATTCGAGTGATTATAAAAGGACTTGAGTGCATGGTTATTTGCATACACCCTTAAAGTTTGCATCATTAAAATAGTGCCTCCAGACCACTTTAGGTGCATGTACCACTTCATATAACTCTTGGTTATGCTTGGCCCAATTGCATTGTGCACTTGAGAGTTTCTTTCTTTATAAAGCTATTGACCTATCATCTTGGCTAAGTACAACCCCTATGGCTATGCCTTTAACATTAGTCTCTAACTCAGGGGGTTCATATGGATCTATGACTTTGAGCACTAGAGCACTTGAAACAACTTGTTTCATTGCTTCAAAGCTGTCCTATTGCACTCGCTTTAAACGTTTGATAAAATCTCAAAATTCTTAGAAATAGTTGAAGCTTCCACTCATCTTAGGTAGGAGACCCTAAAATAATTGAGACTTTCATGAGATCCATCCAAATTCCCCCGGTCAACACACTGTCTCAAATACTTTTATTTCGTGTTCATTAATTGGTTTGCAATAAATCAATAAGTCATCTACAAAATTAATGACAAATTTACCAACAAGTAGTTTTCAAACATCGTTCATTAACATCATAAAAGTTGTCGGAGCATATGTGAGACCAAAAGGCATAACAAGGTATTCATAATGCTCGAATAGTGTTTTGAGAACGGTTTTATGTAATCATCTTCTCTAACTCTAATACGGTGGTACCCACTTTTCAAGTTTATTTTACTAAATATAATGACTCTATCTAGAGCATGAAGAACATCAATTTTGGGCATAGGATACGTATGTTTTACAATAATCTTATTGAGTGCAGGACAGTTGACACACAGTAAACGATCTTTCTTTTTTATAAGTAGAATTGGAGGAGTAAAGGGTCAATACCTTGGTGAAATGAGCCCTTTCCGCAAGCACTCATCCTTGACCTTGTGGACTTCGTTCTCCTCTTGTATGCGCATATGAGATGGTGGTCGTTTTGAAGGATTCTCTATTGGCACCTTCCACCAATTCGATCCAATGCTCAACAAGCATACAAATGAAATAATGATTTATTTTTATATATCCTTGGAACTCTACTCTCACTTAAAACGTGCTTGAGCATCCGAATTAGGACTTCATACAAATTGAGAATCCATCCTTAGAACTTTCCTAGATGAATAAACAAATTAAAATAGAAAATAAAACTCAGATTCAAGTACAAGAAGCTTGGTTGTGGTCATTAATCTAGTAGTTTGGAGATCTGGCTCTCATAAACAAGCATCTATCTATTCTCATGCTCAAGTTGGTACATGTATGATGCGAAATCGATTATTGGTGGTTTTTTTGAATGCAACCATTTGCTCAACACTAGATCAGATGAACTAGCATGGATATTTCAAAGTCCAATCTATCCTTGTGAAAATTGATATGCATGATAAGCTCGACTAGTCGTTGGTTCCATAACTTAGTTTCCTTCCCATTGACTAGCTCCAATGTGTAGGCATAGTCCGAGACTCTGATGGTATAATGTCTAAGTGTAAACGTCTGACAAGTCGAGAATTAATTATATTATTGGATACAACTTGTGTTGAGGATGACTTTGACAAGCTATCTTGCCACTAAAACCCTCATAACTATAAGCTTTGTATCTTGAAATTTATGCTCCATTTGTGCCACTAGCAAAAACACATCATCTAGCATTGTAAGTATTGTCTTCATAATGGTCGTACTTGTGATGGGAGATGGTGTCGAGGAGGGAGGGTCCAACATTTTCTACTCCATCTCTACATCACCCTTAGTATGGTTCACTACCATGATTACATAGGTTTTCTTTTTTCGAGGATAATCTTTAAATTATTTTGCCCAAACAACCATAATAGAGTCCCCTCTCATAGCGTTCTCTCATTGCTTTGACTTGAGCACAGACTATTGCATGCTCTCTTTGCCATAATGTATACTTTCCTTTTGGTCTCTGGCATTGTCTTGATCATGTGTGATCCTTTGCATATATGCTAGGATAGTTTGAAATGTATGCTTTAGGTTTTGAATCCTAGCATTCATGGAGAGTGGTTGCATGATAGTGTCTATGTCAAGAGGATCAAGCGAAGATGGTCTTGAGGCCATGTCGATCGTTCTTTTGTTTGTTTGTTTGTTTTTTTTTAATAGTTTTTGTGTTTTTTTGTGGGGTTTTTTTATTGTTTTTTGCTTTTTCTATATTTTCAATAAAGTATATGTATATCCTAAAAGAAACTAAAAGATTGAGTATCAATAATGAAACAACAAGAAAAGATCAATATGAATTGCCTTTAATGGGCATAAATCATAAAACAGAAACTTTTTAGTATGTGAGTGTTTGGAATCATGCATATATGTAATAATAAATTTTTGGAAATTTGAGAAGAATTTTGGTTGCATGAGTGTAGCTACAAAAAAAAAGGGAAGTGCTCTCTAGAACTAAACATAAAGAGGCAAAAACTATGCCTAAATGGCTAGTGCAAATTGTTGGTTTTAAAGGCCCACAATCAATATAAAGGCAAAAATGAAATAGAGACATGAGAGAGAGTAGACAAGACAATAGAGAGATGAAGGAGCAAAGCTCCACATATATGCCATACATTCCAAAGGATGAAGTACATAAATACAAAGAATCATAAAGTCTTCATTAACAAATCTGTTGCATATCTTCATAACTTCACAATCTCCATAAAGTGAAGATGATCTCCTCCAAGTATAGATAAGCTCCAAGTCAATGTCCTCGTGGAGGAAGAAGAAACAAATATCCTAGTTACTGCCCTCCTTGTTGAAGGTTAAGAAATCCAAGCTTTCCTCTTCCCTGAGGTTGAAGAAGACCTCCTGTACCAAGCTCAAGGCTTAGACCACCTAGACGTGGTGATATGAGTGCAATAGGCGTCTTGTTTATATAGTTTTTGTTTTTCCATGAAAAGCAAAGTTAAAAAGCATAAAAAAAATTAAAAAACAAAGGTTTTGTATTTTAGGAAACTCTGATTTCAAAAATTACGGAAAGCTCAATTTTGGGCTTTTAAATCATTATTTTTTAAACATTTTTGGGTCAAAATTACGAGGTATATTGCTTTTCGCTTTTAAAGATTGCTTTTCCATGGAAAAAAAACTGCCTTTCACACAATTTTCAGAAATTAGGGCTTGACTTTTGACTGCCCAAATGTGGTCCAAATTCCAAGTATTATATATCAATGGACAGCTCTTGGTAGCACATTGCAAATCTGAAATAATTTTTTTGCAAAATTTTGACTATCTTTGACCATCTTTGACCTGAACAAAACTGAAATTATGTGCAATCCCTCTTGTGGAATGTTGCATTTCCAACACAGATGTTGAGAGATAGCAAGTTAGATGCACCTTTGTCATATCGTACTCGTTCAGGCTCTCACAATGCTTTTTTGGCATGAGATTGTTATGCAATGGTTGTCTCTAGTGTGTACGCGTGCACGCGCGCACACACACACACACACACACACACACACACACACACACACACACACACACACTCACTCTTACGTTCTCACGATAACTTGTCTCTTTGCGTTTTGCTTTTTCAATTATTGTTTTTTTAACTGGAAAAAATGATTTACTAACACCCTCCAAGTGAGGCATACATTTTTTATTTTGAAAGCATACGTCGAGCCTACGGATGGAGTTTGAACTGGAGCAAACAAGCTCATGGTTCAACATTCAAGCCAACTAATCCACACTTACTTTTTACTTTATAAGTCCATTATTTTTATTATATGTATGTGCGTATGGCTATGTAATATCTATCTTTTTCAGTGTCTTGTCTTTCTATTATTTGAGCTTTGTTTGTTTGCATGATTAATAATCACTCGATTAGTCATGGAAGACTTCATCTATATCTTATTTTTTATATAAGAATATTATTTGCATCAGATTACCTCTCTCTCTTTCAAATAAACAGTCTATAGTGCTGACAACAAGTGCCAAGGTTGCAAGTTCATGTATAGGGGTAATGTTGCAAGCTCCGATATAGGGGGAAGGGTTAAAGTTCATGTATGGGCCCTAGGTTCAAGGCCCGTGGTCTTGACAAGCTCAAGCTTCACACACAGAAACAAGACTCGAGCTGACGCCTCATGGATAAGCCATTGAATGCTCACTTCTACCTTAGATAGGTCATGACCGGAAAAGAAGTTAGTGCACATTGTTTTATAGGACATCAATGAACTACATTTGTGATACTCAGGCGACCCGTACCGAATCATATGAAGTACCTTATACATCCGATACACGAACGAGCGCAACTGTCAGTTTAATAAAACTTAACTTGACATATGAACATTACATAGTAGACTTCCTAACTTTGACGTGGTCTGTGTTACGTGTGTGTGTGTGCAATCTCCATTCTTGTGTGTATATTTTCCTTCTTCATTCTCCCCCCCTAACACCCAATTGTTTGGTGAATCTCTTGGGTGCTAGGTATTGATACAAAGTTCTTGTCAAGTTCTTTCAATAAATGTATCATGTAATAAAGTTAGATTATATTATTTCAGATTTGATTTAGCAATCTAATCTCTATGGACAAAAATTGTGTTGAATGATTTTGTGTGAGCTTGCATAAGAAGTGTCAAGTATACGAGTGTAATTATATTCGTCGTCTTGGGCATACACGATCACCTTAATTCCTATTAAGGAACCTCCAAGCATAATTTTGTGCTCTTTTCTACCTTATTGATGATACAATAAAGGGTTTTGCTACCATTAGCTTTGCTTTGACTATCTTTCCAATTGAAAGATGTACGTGTTTTTCTCATCTCGAAGAACAAAAACTTCTAGTCCACCACTTAAGTTTTTCCTACTTTTTCTTTATTGAAAATGGAGCTGTTGGCTATATCTTAACTCAATGTCAGTGATTCACTCAATGGAACTGATTTGCTTCCCATGCATTAAGGATAGTTACGAGCAAGAAAATAGCCTTGTATTTGTTATTTGAGTGAGGCAATCCTACATGCCTTTTGTTTTTTTAGGTTTGCCTTTGGTTCCCCAATTCTCTCATCCCATGTTCATTGTTATGACTTGTCATTTCTTGAAATAAAGCATCCTTAGTTTTAGAGGTTTCGGTTGCATAGTATAAAACTATATTCATTCTTAATTCTATACCCACTATTGGGCACTGATGATGTAAGTGAGGATGTCATAGTTTTGAGTCTATACTATGCATAATTGAGCTGATATGCTTGATAGGTGTGTATACCTATCAACTATGCATTTTCTGTGATTTCTCCTATCTTCTGTTTGCATTTTGTCACTTGTGCTAGTTCTTATGGCTGAGTTTGCCCATCACTTCCAGAATTGATAGAAACTCAGTTTGCAGAGCTCTTGTGATTTCATGTTGGTGGTGTGTGTGCATTCTGGGTTGCATGTGTGAGCATGTATCCATTCTTGGTTCTGTACCTATTGGGCACTTATAACATTAGTGGGGATGTCATAGTATTGAGTGGATACTATGCACAATGGAGCTTATATGCTATATAGTCTTGTGGTTGACTATCATGAGCTTATAGTTGCACTTCCATTGGAGGTAAATTTGGGGTTTCCTTGGATTCATTCTGGTGTATGTTATTGTCATATTAGCGGATATGCAGTTTTCACTTGTGGATTCTTTGTCTGAGTTGCGACCAGTTGATTCGCGTGTACACTCTGTCAACCATGCATTTTTTGCAATTTTTCCTACCTTTTGTTTGCATTTTGTGCTAGGCTTCATCATGGCTGAGTTTGTCCATCACGTCTTGAAGTGATAGAAACTCAATTCGCAAAGCTTCACGTTAGATTATGCTCGTGGTTGTGTATCTTGTGGGGTACATATGTGTGCAGGTATCCATTCCTAGTTCTATACCCACTATTGGGCACTGATGATGTTAGTGGGATAGTATTGAGTCGATACTATGCATAATGGAGTCGATATGCTATATAGTCTTGTGGTTGAATATCATGAGCTTATAGTTGCACTCCCATTCGAGCGTAAATTTGGGGTTTTCCTGGATTCATTCTGGTATAAATGATTGTCATATTAGTGGACATGTAGTTTTCACTTATGGATTCTTTGTCAGAGTTGTCACTAGTTGATAATTGTGTAGATCCTATCAACTATGCATTTTCTGTGATTTTTCTTATCTTTTGTTTGCAGTTTGTGCTAGGCTTCATGATCGCTGAGTTTGCCCATCACTTCCGAAAGTGATAGAGACTCAGTTCACAGAGCATGTGTGAGCATGTAACACTGGACCTTTTAGGTTAAGCTAATACCTAAAGGCTTGAGCGAAAACTTTAGCGTAAAACCTGTACAGTAAACTTAAGCGCCTATCGGGCTAAAGAAAACCATTTTGGGGGGGAAGACCATTCAGTCAAGAAGGGGCAAACGATGACATCAGTGGGGAATTCATGGTATTGAGTTGATACTATGCATAATGGAGCTGATATGCTAAATAGTCTTGTGGCTGACTATCATGAGCTTTTAGTTGCACTGTCATTCAATGGTGAATTTGGTTTTTGCCTGGATTCATTCTGGTATATATATCTTTATATCTGTTTTGATGTAATATTGATAAAAAGATGGGCAAAGCAAAAAAATTACCTCAGGGATGTCATGCTAAAATACTGAGATTTTGAAAAAGATTAGTTGCAAAGCAGCAGGGAAGAGAGTTTGATGAGTAGGCATTCATAGAAGTGTTTATTTGTTTTAGAGAGTTCAGAGAAGTATAAATCAAGGCCCTATGTTTGTTAACATAAAGGTACAGATCAATGCCTTTCCAACGATACAGGACTATCCCTGAATAGTGAACTTCTATTTTATTCATCCGATTAAAGCAACCATGCCACATCGATGAATTTTTCTTGTTTACATATGGCCCAGGAGAAGGAAAGAATCGAACGGAAGTGTTCTCATCATTTTATTTTTGCAAAGATTGATCTCGGAGAGATTTTTTCCCAAGGGATTGTCATATTTGCCAAGCTTAAGCTTTTCTTTCTGGCTTACGGCTGAGAGTTTTTCATCTCATAAATGTGTTTTTAATTAGATTCAGTTTAACGGGTGTTGACATTTTCATATTCTTCTTTGTGTATGAAATGTGC
Source organism: Ceratopteris richardii (assembly GCA_020310875.1). NCBI lineage: Eukaryota > Viridiplantae > Streptophyta > Polypodiopsida > Polypodiales > Pteridaceae > Ceratopteris > Ceratopteris richardii. The sequence goes on from CM035410.1 coordinate 112,613,703, forward strand.
TCTGTTGATTTATATGATGTATCAGAAAAATTAATAGATTCTAAAACGTTTTGTGCCTAATTTGTAGCACTGAACATTGCCCTAAAGGAGGAAGTGCAGAAGCTTAAGATAGCAACAGGTGAAGTTATGAAGAATGGACAATCAAGGAGTCGTGATGATCATCCACTCTTATCAAGCAAGCCCTTCTATCGATCACAGCCTAGGGCAGATTCAATTTTTGATCAACAATTACAGCAGCTACATGCAGCTTTGAAGCAACAACAGATCACAAAGCATCAAAGTATTTTGTAACTTTGCAATGAAGGTGAAGCTGCAAAAATACTTGTTTGGGGTGTTTTGACCACTGCTGCCTTGGTGGATAAAAGCAGGTACTGTACGTTTCAAGTAGCGAACTTCTTCAATATATGGCCTCCCCTTGTGCCATTATGAGGAGGCCTATTCCGTGGAGTCTGATTGAGATTGGTCGCATTCAGTCCATTCAAGATTTCTGCTGAAATTTCACACCATGCTGTCAATGGACACTGGCTGAGATGTAGGCAAATGGATGTTCCTGCTGTTGTCCTTCTCAATCTTTCGTTCTTTTTTTTTTTTGGGTTGTTAGTAGTCATATTCTAGCTGGATTTGTTTGCAAGGACAGAAGCGGAATACAGGTACTTTGTTTTTGCTGATGATTCTGCAGTGCCAGAAACATCTTCAAAAGAACTTTTGATGCATGCACACACAAACAGTCCTTTTATCAGAGGGGTAGGCATTTGATATTGAATATATTGTGGACTTTAATATTATTTAGGGAATGCTTATGAGTAACATATATGCTACTGTTCAACTACTGTCATATATATGTTAGGCTTTCATTTGTAGGTATGGATTATGCCGGTATATTCAGGGCATTTATAAGGCACATGCTGGCTATCATGAAATCGGCAGACCAAAGATTCTAGAGTTGGACATCAGCTAGGTTGAAATGTCCATGAACGCCACAAGTATCACAGTTTTTGCTTTTGCAATTCAGTTTTTTTTATGTGCGCTTATCAAGTTCTATTCCTGTATTGAATGTTTTCTTGTGCTATGATATGTGCATAGGGAATAATGTTCGATTATTTTAATAGTGGCGTATGCTTTTCTACACATCCTCATATTCGGATCATGTATGACCTGCATTATCGGATAACCTCATTTTGATTGAACCACTTTCCATCACGAGTTCCAGGCAATTGGTGATTCTTGCTAATAGTGTGCAGAATTTTTAAGGTCTTGTAGAGTGCAAACATTGGGAGAGAAAGTCATGCCAAGGTGATAGGTGTGCACACACGTCTAAATGTGGTTACTGAGATTTCCCGGAATGAATTATGACTGAGGTTGAGATTTATGGAATACATGATCCCCCTCTCATCCATGGTTGATGCTTTTCTTCTTTTAAGTGTTAAAAACAGAATAGAAGTCATTCACCACGTTTGAACATCTGTTATCATCATCTCTGTCATATCTAGATTTGCAAGGATCAAGCAATATTCATTTCTATGATGTTTTTTGGTGCTAATTAATTGTACCCATATTATAATATTCATGGATTGCACCATGTAGTGCCTGCATTATCAGGCCTAGGAAGTAAATGTCAAGTATGACAGGTTTTCCTGAACCCTGAATATGGGATTGGCTGTCATACAAAAATGTTAGAAGGCACAGAGGATCTGCTTCCATTTTGAGCATCTATTATCTTTGTCTGTCACATGTAGATTTGGATAAAGCAGAATCTATTTTTATTATGTTTTTTGGTGCTATTAATTGCCAACAAAGACTAGATCTACCGTTTTTATAATATTGATGGATTCCATCATTTGATGCTGCATTACACAGGCCTTGAAAGTGAATGCCCAGTATGACAGGTTTCCCTGAAACATGAATATGGGATTGGTTTTCATATAAAGGGTGTTATTGTTAGTAGGCTGAGAGGACCTGGCTTCACTCAAGTTCACTATGAATCAGATGTAGAATTATGGAATATGCTGGAAAAATGATATGCCTCCTTTGCAAGTGTTTTATGTGCACAAATGTGTCTGCCTTTTGTGTTGTGAAGGACTCCATCTAGTAGTCCATGCTAAAAGGAGTGCCAAAGGCATTGATGATGAATGCATCCACATGTAAAATGCCTCGTATAAATGGCATCCAACGTAGGTGCTAGCCCTTCTTGAACTTACTACCTCACGGATAATAGCTTCTAAGATAATGAAGTAATGTAGTTGATTGCCTTGAGTATTGTTGTAGGGAGGGTCTTCGCTAGCTAGTATGTAATTTGATATGTGCATCTGAATTGGTTTATGATTTTTCAACAGCATATATTCTACAATATAACTTATGCTCTTATGTAAGACTTCTTAGCCATCCATAATTTTAAAACTAGAATGATTATGTGGAGATAAAGTGTATTGCTTTTTCTTCTGGCATGAAAAAAGAAACGGGAGACAATTTATGGTTGGATTTCTTATTAAAATAGTTACGTCATGTAAGAGGATTTTCTTTGACTAGAGAATTATTATTTATGTACGATAAGACAAACTCATGATGTCGCAGAATCAATATATGTTCTGATCTTTTTAGTATTGTTCAAATAAGTGACAAAAATATGCAGGATGAAAATGAATAAGTTATGTAGATGAACATGATTGATTTGTTCGATTTACTATGTTGAAGTAATCTTTTTGCCATGCCGTTCTATGTGGGCTTACATGAGCTCTTGTGAATGTGCAAGGACATGTTGGTAAGATAAGATTTCATGAGTTTTATTGAATAATGTTTGATGATGCATCATTGTTGCTACCTTTTGTGGTTATGCACTAGAGCTCCTTTCTATATGTTCTCTAGATATTTTACACTTAGCATGCCACCTATTGCGGGTTAGAGTCCATGAGTGCATCTTCATCGGTCCAAGCTATTGGCTTCTAGGCAATTAACCAATGGCCCTTTGAGCTGTAAAATTGTAGGCCTTTCGGTCATTAACTAGTTGGCCTTTGTTGTTGTATGCCCTTGCTTGTAGGATATGGGAGGCATCTCTTGAGAGATATTCTCATTGATTTTGTCTCCTACCTCAGTTCGTAAAAGACTAGGCTAAAGGTGCAACTTGAATGAAGAAACTTATTACTATTCATGAAAGAATTGTGTAAAAGCTTTTATACGCATTTTATGTTGCTTGAAAATATTGTTGCATTTCCTTTTTCTCAATAAAAAACCTAGACATTATACTCTATAGCATGCTTGTAAAGCAAAAAGTGAAACTTTTTAGTTAAGAAAGCATTGACAATGATATAATTAATAAGAAATCATTATATAAGATAGGAACATTTTTAAATTCGCTGCATTTTCCAAGGCAGAATATCCAAATTTTAAGCTAATGCAAGAATATAAGAAAGTTTAAACCAAGTGAAAATGTTTCAAAGTGGTCCATGAACGAGGTGTGGTTTGAAAGTAGCTATGGACCAAAAAACAAAAGAGGGAGTTCTATTTTTAGAAGGAGAGTGAGTTGGCCAAATGTGATGGTTGCATGATGGGGTAACAAAATCCTAGAATATGTGCTTTGAGCATTTGTGAATGAATAACAAACGTGAAAGAGTACTCATTTGTAGTAGAGTTTGCATATAATAATTTAAAGCACTCTTTCATTAGACATAGTCCATTTATGCTCTATGTACATGGTTTAGTCAAGAGTCATGTAGTAGGGTTGCAACATGAGAGAGTTCAAGTTGCAAAGAAATTCATGGAAGAGATGAACAATATGCTTAGGCTTGCAAAGTATAATATTAAAAAATATTTATGATAGAACTAGATCCTAAGCTTGCCCCCAAAGGAGAGGTCAACTTTGAGGTTGAATAGGATTTCATCTAGGTTTGAGACTATATCCAAAATTGTCTCTTAGATATTATGGTCTTTACACTATATAAGAGAATAAGAAACATGGCTTATCATCTCCAACTTTTGAAGGAAAGGCAAATTTATCTAGTACCTCATGTGACCTAGTTATAGAAAAAGACTAGTTCATTTTTTGGAGGATGATTGGATGTTGAGTTTCTGTATGTTATCATAAAATGATTAGTCAACTATTCTATTTTTTATTCAAGAAATGACTTCCTCTATCATTGTGGATCTCACAATCTCATTCAATATCGAGCCTATTCTTAGGGGAGCACTAGATTGTGCTCTTTGACAAGGTTGGATAAGATTTGTGAAATATACTTTTGATTACAAGAATACCCTTGCAAGGGAAACAATACAAGAATATACAATTGGTACGAGAAGTCCCACAACATAGTATTGATAAGTATGAATAACTAGACTAGACAAGTTACAAGAAATCCCACAAGTCAGGATCCTAGGTCTGGAAGAAGATATTCGAATTACAAGAACTCCCTTGATGGAGATGAACTAGATATAAGATATAATTGAACAAGATCTTGTACATTGAGATTACAAAAGACAAGACGATCTCTAGAAACTAGACTAGATACGATTAGAACAAGAAGCTAGACAAGAATAGAAATTGGAACTGGAAAGTACTTTCTTGGAGAACGCGACTCCTTGAGTCCCATACGTTTGCATTGGCAAGATTGCGGATCTATGTGGCAAAGCCCTCATATATGTGCTTAAGCGTGGTGGACTTGAGGTGGTTACCATACTATTATATCATGGATGATGTTAGTAATTGAAACAAGATCTTTGGATATCAAAACAAGGCAATTAGATATTCTTTGTTAGGATTTTGGCACGTTTCAGATGTGGTGGTGATGTTAGATTTTTTGAATTCTTCATCCAATCATGAGATATCGATAAATGTTGATGATGCTTTAAAACATGAGAAGAATTCCTTTCGAGTAAAAACTATAGCCTACTCACGTTTGAAAATCCAACTATAAAAAAAATTTGAGTTTCACAAATATCTTAGGTGCAATGCATACGCAAGGTCACTCCAGACACAATGGTGTGTCTTTAAACATGAGTAGTAGAATTGAGCGAAAAGTTGTAACCCTCACTACATTTTAAAACATAGCTTAAGACCCTCATATCATCAAAGCTACAAGGCTCTACCTCTTGACCACAAGATTGCATTTTAGGATTGAGCACTAAGGTGATTGAAGGGAATCGTCTCATATCGCTTTTGAAGTGAAAACTCTCTCTCTCTCTCTCTCTCCCTCTCTCTCTCTCTCTATCTCATGTATATATGCAACTAAGCACACAATCAAACTTCCAAAAAATTTGAAAAGCTTATATAGGTCTTATAATTCTTGCTAAGGATATCCTTGAAAAGATTGTATATGTCTTATACTTCTTGCTAAGGATATCCTGGCGAACTTTGTGAGAGCATTTGTCAATCTTTGCATCTAGTCTCTCTGTTTGCATATGCCTCTCTCCCCTCGTTTGTGTAATAATATTTAATCCAATCAAATAGATGTACTCCATGGATGATTTGTGATGGTTGAGATCTCATTGCATATCTCGCAAAGTAGGCAAAAGAAAGAGGAGAGGCGTACATGTGCGCACTAGTGCGAAGGGGATGTTTGTTCAGGTGCATGATCAAAATTCATGGTGCTAAAAGATTTTTCTTCTTCATAAACTTGATGTCTGATCAAATTAATGCGCACACTACACCACAAGGAACCATAATTGTATCATGCCAATTGTCATACAAACATCACATATTTTGAGAAGCGGTTGGATAGAACCTTAAATTTTTTGGGATTCATAATGTTGCATGCATTATCACCTAACTTCTCCTCCGGTCCAAGTCCTCGTTCCTCTGTTTCTCTTAAAAACTCTGTGTGGGCTACATCCGCTACAAGGATGATTGGCTACTATGATTTTTTGGATAATGCTCACTCCATGTGCACATGGTGATCATGATATAATTATGAGGAGCAATGCATAACATATATATCAATAGCTCAACCCGAGAAAGACAATCATCACAGCTAGAATAAGCAAGATTCCATTCCTAATGATATGAAGGAGATTTATTTTGAACATCAAAAATACTTTAGATATCAAGAGATACCGAAGGTGCTTTGCAACAATAGTGAGGCATTTCACTAAAAACTATCAACTACTTGTGTTTTGAAACACAAATGACTAAAAAACTTGACGTGCTTAGTTCCTAGTCATACAAGAAGGGTCAATCGGCGAGGCCATCCGATATGCTCGTGGAGCTTCTCATGGAGTGTAGTTCACTTTTGAACGTATGTTTTTGAGGGTCAACGCAACACCCGTAAGCTCTAGAAATGGAAGGCCTACTAGGATTTTGGGTGCAATACATGCACATGGTCACTCTAGATCCAACAAACAATGTTTTTAAATGTGAGGAGTAGAATCCATGAGGGAGTTCCAAACCTCGCCATGTTTTAAAACACAGTCCGAGACCTCATATCACAGATGCTACAAAGCTCTAGCTCTTGACGACAAGGTTATGTCTTAGGATGGAGCACTATGATGATTGAAGGGAATCCTCTCACATCGCTCTTAAAACAAATGTCACTCTCTCTCTCTCTCTCTATATATATACACACACACACACACACACACACACACACACACACACACACACACATATATATATATATATATATGTGTGTGTGTGTGTTTGTGTATATATATGTATATATGTATGTATGTATGTATGTATGTATGTATCTATATATAGAATATATATATATATATATATATATATATATATATATATATATATATATATATGTGTGTGTGTGTGTGTGTGTATGTATCTCTCTCTCTCTCTCTCTCTCTCTCTCTCTCTCTCTCTATATATATATATATATATATATATATATATATATATATATATATATATATATATATATATATATATATATATATATATATATATATATATATATATATATGTGTGTGTGTGTGTGTGTGTGTGTGTTTGTGTATATATATGTATATATGTATGTATGTATGTATGTATCTATATATAGAAAATATATATATATATATATATATATATATATATATATATATATATATATATATATATATATATATATATATATATATATATATATATATATATATGTGTGTGTGTGTGTGTGTGTGTATGTATCTCTCTCTCTCTCTCTCTCTCTCTCTCTATATATATATATATATATATATATATATATATATATATATATATATATATATATATATATATATATATATATATATATATATATATATATATATATATATGTATATGTGTGTGTGTGTATGTATGTATGTATGTATGTATGTATGTATGTATGTATGTATGTGTGTGTGTGTGTAGATATATCTTGAGGAAGTAAGCATTATGGGAGATTAGTTTCCTCATGGCCTCACCACATCTTAAACCCAATCCCCCTTGAGGCATGTGACAGAAGTAGCTCTCTCTCTCTCTCTCTCTTTGTGTCTTTTTTGTCCTTTAGTTGATTCTCTATCTATTTTGGTATCCCTCTTTTTATATCTCCTTTGCAATACTCTCTCTCTCTCTCTCTCTCCCCTCCCTCCCTCTTGACCTCCCTCCCTCTATCCCTCCCTCTGCCACTAGCTCCCTTCTTCCCTCCCTTCCTCCTTTGCCCCCCTTCTCTCCATCTCTCTCAATGTGGTACATGGGAGTGAGTAAGAATTTTTTGTTGTGAATTAACAAAGTATTCTCAGTTCATGCATTCTTATGTACATGAACAACAATAAGGCCCAAATTCCAATCCTATCCTACCATGCGACACGTGGCCATCATTATAACACATTTCGAAGAAAGTCGCATAAAAGTAAAGCATTGAGTTAACTTTGATATTTTTCAACAGTACATAGAATTGCTTGAAAATTTGGACCTAGAATATTTGATAGATGTCGAACAAAACATGAATTAAAATTTTGTGGGCCCCACATTGCAAGCATGAAACATAAGTCAAGATCGCTTCAAAACTGAAATATTTTGATGCCTTCTACCTTCACACCAAATTTTTTAGTAATCTAAGATCGTTTGTGAAGTATGCGTTCTCCACGCCTTCTCACATACTCCACTATCAGCGTTCTACATGAGCTCTCTACAACCACATTGAATCTGATACCATGTCAAGAGAAAAGGAAGAGAGCTCTCACACAATCTCACATACAAAGAGAGAAGCACAAACATATTGAGGAAAGGAACAATTGTATTCTTCTTCTTCTTCTATTACTTAAAGAGAATATACAAGAATGACCTATAAACCAATTCAAGTATTAAAATATGTAAAGAACAACCCTAATGTCTGCAAATGAGTGAGTTGAAAAAAAAAACAAATGTGTCATCACTCTTGATAGATAAATATGGTACAACTCATTAAAAGTTTCATTGATATATATTGGCATAACCACTACATGTCAGAGAAATGAAAAAGTGGTGCATGTCATCCTTGATCATCACATGTTGAGCTTGATATCTCAAGAGTAGATAGGATGGGGCAAGAAAAATAGGTGAAGGACCTCTATGGGATACTTTTTTGATCTTGCAAAGTGACTCTTCAATCCATTTCCCCATTCCACTTTCCTACTTCTAACATCCGAATTCCCCGAGCCACATCTTTGCGCGTAAAGATGAGATTGAAGCGATTTTGGTCTCAATTCGAAGCTATTCTCATAGGATTCTTTGATAAAAAATCAATCTATCATTTGGAGGGGACCTAGCATGTCAAACAAGCTCTATAGTGCTTTAGTACGAACTTTTCAATTGCTCTCTGACTTCATTTTTTCACTTGGAGTGGCATTGTAGCCTTCATGTACACGTGTTAGGACACTTTTTTATGACTTAGGAGGACTGGTGAGAATTCTAAAATTGTTCAGTAGCGTTTGGTGTCCTGAATAATTTTTCTCACTTGGATTGGCATTGCATCCTTCATGTACATGTGTCAAAATAATCTTTTATGACTTAGGAGGACATGTGAGAACCAAAAAATTATTCAATTTTGGTGTATTTTGCCCTTTTGGATGATTGGAAGTTATTTTTTGATTGGTTTTTGGTACCAATACTCTTCTTGGACCTACTAGACATGTCAAGTTTTTATTTGGGCCTAACGATGAGTTCAAATCAGAGCTTCATCACTTCAACTACTTTAATGGTGCTTGGAATATGTTGGATAGTACCAGGGAAGTGTTCTTGTGTCAATTTTTCTCTTTCTTGTTTTATAAAATTTACTTTGATCTTATTTAGTTACACATTTAGGGGGGTTTAAACATGGAAACTAAAGGTAAAGAAACATTAGAAGATGATTTCCCACATAAGGAACAAAATGTAGAGGAATTAGAGCATAGGATGGAAGAGGCCGATCAAGAGGAAGAGTATTCCTACACGGAGCTCCAAGAGTTTGTGACTTAGAAACAATTCATTAGCTCAAAGACCAAACCCTTAGGATAGAGATGGTCATTGGTAGCATGACCTCTCTCATACAACATCTTAAGACTCAAATGATCTCATTAGAAGCTCATGTCACCTCCTTCCTAGCTAGGAAGGAAAGATAAATTCCTACTCTTCATACATCTAAGACGGCTAGGAAGAAGATTGGACAACTTGGAAAACAAAAAGGAGAGAGCTCTTGGGAAAATACCCTCTTGAAAGACCTCAAACCACCTACATTTATGGGGAATGACCAAGAGCACTTTTGCAAAAGTGGAATGAATTGCATCAACAAAAGGGCACCCCACCTGAGTATCGTGTGCTTGAAGCAATTCTCTTGCTTGTCCTTCAAGCATTCATGTGATTGATGAGCCTCAAGGAGGTGAAATCCATCTCTATTGACTTGATTCAATTTTAAACTATTTTCTTGAAAGAGTTTCTTTTTGAGAATGAGGAAGAGAGTGTTAGATATGCTCAATGCCTCACACTTATGTAGCACCACCATTTTTCCATGACACTCTACTTTTAAGGCCCCCATTATGGGGAGAAGCCATGTGAGATTGTTGAACATTGGTAGGTTACTGATTTTGAGGACGGGTGAGGTTTAGAGTAGACTATAGATGGATAGTTAGGAAGGTCACTTCTAAGACATTGAATTTGGGATTGATCCTATGTGAGGATCAACCTAAACCAAGGGCTAGAAGCAAAAATAACTTTCTTAACTTGGGGAAGGGTCTATTTTATGTGCGCCATTGGATCTAGGCTTGATATTAAGTGTGGATTAAGCAAGATCAAGGGTTACAAATGAATGTTTGCTGATCCTACCTTTCTACCATTGGATTTACCCCATAGATCAGTGGTGGAGATTATTTTGGGTATGGATCAAGCTACCATGACCCTAGAACATGGGTAGGCTGACTTAGGCTTGGAGGAACTTATAAGGATGGTCGTCTCCACATGTAGGATCATAGCTTTTGGTATTTGGAACCATTATGGTATCCATGTTAGTGCCCTTTGTGTTGGCCTATAGTCCTTCACATAGCTTCTATCCAGATCACCATCTAAGAGCCATATAGGGAGCGCATGGGTGGATAGAACCATCTATATTTTTTGTAGTGTTTGAGATCCATTGTATTAGAGTTTTGAGTTTGAGTTGGATTTGCTTGAGTTCATCTTCTACTCATCTTGAGTCCACTTTCCATTACAACCATATTTTATGTGTTATTCCCATGAGTAGAAATATCTCTCTTTCTCTCTAACCTTAATCCTATATATATGTGCGTTGTGGAGACCTCTACATGGTATTGGAGTTGCACCACTAGCCCATCACTCAATATTTCTTCATTCATTTATTTTTCTTATCTGGTACCAAAGATCAAGAAGGTATAGAATGTAGAGATCGTGGAGGCCAAGGCATCAACTCTAGAATTTGTGGAAGGAATGCTTCAACATTCAAGCTTGTGAGAGGTGAATGCTTCAACTCCAAAGTTTGTGGTAGGTAAAGGCTTCAACATTGGAGTCCTTTGGAGGGAAAGGATTCAATGCTATAGCTTGTGGGAGGCAAAGGCTTCAACATTAGAGTTCCCAAGAGCTAAAGGCTTCAACGCTAGAGTTCTTGGGAGGCAAAGGTTTCAAGTTCATGGGACACAAAGGCTTCAACACTATGGAGGTGTTATCATCTAGAAGTGGAAGTGGAAGTGGAGTTGGCATGATGGATTTTGAAATGCAAACAATATGCATTCATCCACCAACCTTTAGTGAAGACAAGTCAGATGGTACGAATTATTTTGTTTGGAAGTTCAATATTAGAGTTATCCTTGATTCTCATGATCTTTTGGAGATGGTCATGGGAAGTGAGCAACAGCCACAACCTACCTTTGACCCATTGGATCCGAGTATGGTGATTCTCCTAGATGCAAAGCTTATACAAACCTGGAAGATAAGAAATGAAAATGCACTATATTATATAGTGAACACGTGTGGAATCTATTCTACCTTTTGTTCAACATACATCCAAGGCAAGTGAGGCATGGAGTATATTGAGGAGTCACTACGAGGTAAGAAACCAAACATGCATTGAAAACTTAGAAAATCAATTGTAAGCAGAGAAGTTGACAGAACATTAGGGCGAAAAACGGCCGAAAAGGGGCTGTTTGCTAATGAGAGATTAAGGAAATTGACAAATAGCGTCTTTCCACGTGTACAAGAATATAACATTGCTGTCTCTTTTAACCGTATGGAGAATTTCTTTTTTTAATACAATTTTCCTTCAAAGCGCCGCTAAAGTGATGAAGAGTCTCGTATTCAGTGTACAATTTTTCGGTTTGATGCAAAAAAAGATACTTTTGCACACTACACAAAGCATATTCTCGAATTTCCAAGAAGGAATTGATTTTTGAAGATACGAAATATTTTTGGGTTCACAAAATGTCATGATCATTCAACGACAGGGTTAACATCAAATCAAAAGTTTCCACGTGTACAAAGCCTTTTTTTCTATAAATACTGCCAAAATTTGTGAACGTCGGTTTCTCGCTTTGAACATTCTTCTTCTCCTAAGTTCAAATGGCTTCTTCTTCTCGTCGTCCTTCCAATCGCGTAACTTCATGTGAGGTTTACAACAGAAGAGAGGATTCTTTGTGGAAACCTCTTTCTGTGAAAGTAAATGACTGGGTTACTATGCTTCCTAGCTGTAGAGGTGTCCATAAAGTCAAGCGTGCCAAAAGAGACAACACAAGAAACCATTGGAAGGGACGTATTCTCAGTTTCAAATTGAAGAGATGCGGTTGGTTTGCACGAGTACAGCATGTGTACACCGCTAAGGATCTTGTTCTAGAAAATCATCTGCAATTCCCTTCGTACTGTAAGTGAAGTTTGACAATGCTCTTCTATCATTCCAGTTGATTTTGTATAATGAAACATATGTTTTTGTACTGCAGATATCTTTCCTTCCAATATTGTGGAATGGCAACCTGTTGAATGTTTAACAGGAACATTCAGAGTTCTTCATAAGGAATATGCAGAACTCATGTATGCAGAGAAATCTGTTCAATTCTTCAATAGCATAGAGTTATTTGTCCATTATGCAGATTATCAAGTGCCGTCAGGGAGGAGTTCTTATGGAATTCTTGTACACGTACCTAGTCCTTGCATCTCTTCATTAGATTGGGATGCTCCTGATCATTCAACAGTTTCAAGTTTTCTCTGCAAAATTAAATTTGACATCCAGAAGGCAATGTCAGCAGGCCGAATTTCGAGAAGGATAAAGATTCAATGGTTTTTGCCTATTCATGTCTTTGTAGCATGCTTTAAAAACATGTTATTACAGAAAACAAAAACAATGTGGTTGAATAGGAGAGTCCCTATTTCAGAGATTGATGATGTTTTAGGTAGGGAATGGGATAGCAAAGAAGTTCAAAAGCTAGGTGACATTATTTTATGTAAAGTTAGTCCCAATTCTCTTTCAATCTCATATCAGATATGTCGACAATCTCTGGTTCTAGGATATGACTATAGAAGGTATAAAAAAAAGCTTGGACTTTGGATAGCTTGGACTCAGAGGAGAGCTGTCCAGAATTTGAAATAGAAGTATTGATTCATCCAGATTTTCAATCAAGGAAAATAATTGTCACTGCAAATTGGAATCTCAGAAATGTAAGGGAGCTTCTAGAATACCTTGATGAGGTATCATCTCAGTGTAGATTCTCAATTGATGATGCAATAGTTAACATTATATCAGAGAAATCATTATCTTGCATAAGCTGCCTGCCACCAAGGGTGATTAAGTTCCAACCTTTAAGATTGTAACAAGTTAACCCTGACATTCTTACATAATGTATCTTCATCTAATAGAAGCTTCTATTGATACTTCCATTGAATTTTCTTGGCAGGATGGTTACAAACAATGTGTGTTAAATTATTAATTTTAAATGTCTTAGATGTTTTTTAGGTCCTTAATTTCATATTTCCATTGATTTTTTTTTGCAGGAGTGAATTGATGACTAAGAAATAATTATACAGGAACTTGCATAAGTTAATTCTAGATGAAGAAGAGATCTAGAATTGAATATCTAATTTCAATTTAATAATTATAGTCTATCAAAGGTGCACACTAGTCTCAGCTAAATAATTTGATTCTATCCAACTTTTTTTGTCCTCAAGTAATGCAAGAGAAATTATCATGGTACACATAACAAGTAATATAAGAGAGTGTGGAGAACTTGGTGCAAATTCCAATCCAAGGTTTGGTATTTCAATATAAGAAGAGCATGTCTTAAGGCATAAAGCAGAGGAGACGAGATAAGTGAAGACGACCGATGCAAGCGACTAGTGCAATCTGAATTTGTCGGATGGCCCTTATCGCTTACATCGGTCGTGTTAGCAAACTACCGCGAGAGAAATTATCATGGTACAAACGCAAACTACCAAGTAATATAAGAGAGTGTGGAGAACTTGGTGCAAATTCCAATCCAAGGTTTGGTATTTCAATATTAGAAGAGCATGTCTTAAGGCATAAAGCAGAGGAGGCGAGATAAGTGAAGACGACCGATGCAAGCGACTAGGGCAATCTGAAATTGTCGGATGGCCCTTATCGCTTACATCGGTCGTGTTAGCAAACTACCGCGAGAGAAATTATCATGGTACAAATGCAAACTACCAAGTAATATAAGAGAGAGTGGAGAACTTGGTGCAAATTCCAATCCAAGGTTTGGTATTTCAATATTAGAAGAGCATGTCTCAAGGCATAAAGCAGAGAAGACGAGATAAGTGAAGACGACCGATGCAAGCGACTAGTGCAATCTGAAATTGTCGGATGGCCCTTTTCGCTTACATCGGTCGTGTTAGCAAACTACCGCGGGAGACTTCAAGAAGTGACCTTGCGTAAAGATTTGACTCACGAGTATAAAAACTAGCAGCAGCGATGAAATGGATAATACGACCGATGCAAGCGATAGGGGCAATCCAAGATTCTCCGATTCCCCGTATCGCTTGTATCGGTCGTGTCCTCTTAATTCTTTATGTCCTTCTGTAACTTCTCGAATTTAAACACTTTCCAACAAGAATGAAGTAAAAAACCCACAATGCATTCATAATTGTGACATAAATAAATTTGATTGGACCATCCAGTGAACTTTTGTCAAACTCTCAAGAGGTTCAATACAACTGTGACCATCTTCCAGATGAAGATTGGCATAACTACATACAATTTGTTAAAAAATAAATATTCCAACCTCGGTTGGCTTTACAATTGATTTCAATCTACGACTCAAAAATTGATTTAACCCTTTCTATCCTTTTTAGAGCCTTGCTTTCTCTGTTGCTTCTGTCCCTTTTTGGAGCTTTCAGCTTGACTCTTTATGTTGTTCATATGCTTTAGTGGTGAGTGAAGAGGAAGCCCTTTCTTTTTATCTTCAGACTGTTTTTTATCAGGTGGAGGGGGTGGAGGTGAGTCTGGATCATGTGGGCAGATTGCATGTTTCATGATACTATTTATTGCTCTCTCTCTGATCAAGATGATCCATGCATCTGGGTAGTCTGATAAATTCAATCCAGGACTGTAGAACCTTCTTTCCAAGAATCTTACAGCATTTGCAATCACTCTCCAGCCACATGATGTTGAGTCTCTCTGCAATGGCACATGAATTTGGCTGTATCCAAATTGCTTTTGTTCATTCATTTTAGCTATTCCTGGAAAATTCTGATCAATATGCATCTTGAGAAGCTTTGCAGCACTGCATTGTAAAGTGAAAATCAAAACGGGGCATGGCTTTAAAATAGAGAACAACAAAATGTATAGTAACTTACACTTTGCAATTCCCATGCTGTGATGGAAGAGAATTTAGGAAAAGAGCTTGATATGCATTGAAGTCCACAATAATCAAACTCCAATGGCCTTGTCAATGAGTTGCATGTAAATATACTTTCTTAAATGAAACAAATATGTTTCCAAAATGAAGATGAATACTTACTTTTCAATGTATGGGTAAATTACACATTCTACTTCTTCTGTAAAACCCCGTAGAAAGGACTTGGCATCTCCATGTTTATGTAAAAAACATTGTGTCACCAGAGGATCTAAAATAAATACTTTTCTTTGAACCTTTTCCTCACATTGTTGAAGAAGAACCCTACAAATCAAGAAATAAAAATGCAGTTGAGGAACTAGAAAATTATGCAAAACAAAAGCATTTTAAGGCCTCTAGATATACCTGAGTGAAATGTTGACCACACTATCTGATATTTCAAGATGAAGCTCCCTCAACATTTTGTTATCTTCAGGTCTAATGTCAAGAAACAATTCACTTTGCCATGGCATTGCAACATTAACTATAACCTGCCCATCTCCTTTCTTGAGGAGCTCTTTATTTGCTTTCTGTAACTTTTGAATCTGGGTTAAGATGGCACTTTCCTCTGTAAATAATCCCTGCTTTTTCCTCTCCTCCTCACTATTTGCTGCAGCTCTAGTCTCATGATCATGAGTGACTTGAGCGTTGATCTCTTCAATGACAACTGTTGTTTTAGGTGCTCGAGCTGGAGGTATATTTAAAATATCGAAGAATTTTTTGTCGTGGTGATCAATAGGAACCAGAGCTTTATCAAACTTATATCTTATTCTTGAAACAATAACATAATCCTTCGCCATTAAAGTTACCCTATGAGAATGAGGAGCACATAAGTAGGCATCATTCATGAAATCAATAGCAAAGTCCTCTGCAGCTTCTTGCAGGCATAGCAGTGCTTGAGTTTGCCACCTCACATTGACAAAGGATGAGGTCTTCATCAAAGAACAGAGGTTGGATGAGATCTGCTTGACAACTCTCATAAATGGAAGTCTTGGGATCAACAATCCCACAGACTTTTGGGCTCTTCTTATTTCCCTCAAAGACTTAACATGGTAGTTGACCCTTTTTTTTGAAGGCTGGTCTGGCACTTTGGCTTGAACCTTCTGGGAATTTTGCTCCTGGACATTTTCCCCTTGGGCATTCTTGTCCTGACCCTCAGGGTACAACTTCCTTGCTGTCTTTTTGGTTCTAGCCATACTCTGCAAAAAATCAATCTTTAGGCAAGGAATTAGGAAAAGTGGAATATTCCACTGTCAAAACTTACTCTCTAAAAGCCATGATCAATGACTCTTTCCACTATCAGAGGCACGACCGATGCAAGCGATAACAGTCATCCGGAAATGCCCGGATGTCCCTGATCGCTTGCATCGGTCGTCTTTAAATTAATCATCAAATATCAATAAATAATATCTGACAATGCAAAACACTCAATTATCACTAAGATAAAGATAATTGGAAAACTATAATCAATGACTCTTTCCACTATCAGAGGCACGAGATGAAAAGGAACGTCCGAGATATGGAAACCAAGACATTAAAGATGCTGCCTTGCTTACTATAAAGAAAAATTTTAACAGCCAGACAGAAGAGGCAGCTTCTCAAATCCACTACTAGCAGAACCCGCTTCCTCCTTTTTGATGGAGACCTCCCACACCTATATCTCACGAAACCCCCCACTGGTGTCCTGCTTCTCGAAAAAGATCCCCACATGCATGTCCAGGATTTGAGAAGCTGACTCTTCTGTCTGGCTGTTCAAATTTTTCTTTATAGTAAGCAAGGCAGCATCTTTAATGTCTTGGTCTCCATATCTCGGACGTTCCTTTTCATCATAGCAAAGGAAACCAAAATTTGAAAGCTATGATCAAGGACTCGATGATATTAAAAAACATGACCGATCCAAGCGATTAGGGTTATCCAAAAATCTCGGATGTCCCTAATCGCTTGCATCGGTCGTGTCCACATTACCTTACGTAGAGAGCGCTCTCTATAGAAATTGTGAAGTAGGCTAAAAACGTGGTGGCAATGGAACCTCGACGCTTGGCAAGTGTTGACAGAAAAAAAATGAAGGAAATGAATAGGGAAGCTTAAATAGGTCCCGAAACTGAGTTGATCATTGTGCCACGTGGCATGCTCCGATTGGTCCACGTCAGATACCCGTTGCGAATTCCAACGTCTTTTGCCACGTGGCATGATCTGATTGATCCACGTCATCTATCCGTTGCATCGGGGAACGTACACTTTACCACGTGGCACTCTATGATTGGTCCACCTCATTCGACCGTTTCTTCCCTCCTCACTAGAGACACGACCGATCCAAGCGATAAGAGTCATCCGTAAATGCCCGGATGTCACTCATCGCTTGCATCGGTCGTCCCTGAATTCATCATCATATTTCAATAAATAGAAGTTAAAATAAAGGTAACAATGCGTTATACTCAAGCAACACAAAAGAAACCAAAATTTGCAAGGTATGATCAAGGACGATGCTATTTAAAAAACACGACCGATCCAAGCGATTCGGGTTATCCAAAAATCTCGGATGTCCCTAATCGCTTGCATCGGTCGTGTCCACATTACCTTACGGAGAGAGCGCACTCTATAGAAATTGTGAAGTAGCCAAAAAACTTGGTGGCAATGGAACCTCCACGCTTGGCAAGTGTTGACAAAAAAAAAAAAAGCAAATGAATAGGGAAGCTTAAATAGGCCCCAAAACTGAGTTGACCGTTGTGCCACGTGGCATGCCCCGATTGGTCCACGTCAGATACCCGTTGCGAATTCCAACGTCTTTTGCCACGTGGCATGATTTGATTGATCCACGTCATCTATCCGTTGCATCGGGCAACGTACACGTTGGCACGTGGCACTCTGTGATTGGTCCACCTCATTCGACCGTTTGTTCCCTCCTCGCCTATAAATACCTATTTCTTCACAAACTCAAATTTTCAACCTTCAGAGAATTTCTCACCTACATGTGTATTTTTCTTTCGTCGCCGACACGACCGATACAAGCGATTTTCGCCGTTTGACCTACGTTGATTCGCTCTAGTCGCTTGCATCGGTTGTGTTCTCCTAATAGACATACAAGAGAAGCTGCAGCTTAGATGGAGGTAATGAATGAGATCCTTAGTGTCTCTCCATCAGAGAAACTTCTTGATTTCATGGTTCAAGAGGGTTTAAGTGTAGATTATTTTCCTGATGCAATGACCATATTCAACCCCGAAATTGATTTTGAAAAACTCTTAGAGAACTCGAAAAGTTTTCTTAAGGATGAGTGGGAGATTTTCTTGGGGTTGGTCGATGGGAGGATCCTTTCTATTTCTCAGAAAACCTATGTCCATCCTCACATCTTTGGGAAGGATCCAACAGATAGGGCTAAAATCACAAGAAAATGCAGAAAGATATCCCCTTTGCCAGGGAAGCTTGATTTATGCCCAGAGCATGAAAAGGACTGCTGCTTGCTCCCTTTAAACATTGCTTTCTTGATATGGCTTGATCATATCTTAGTTGAAAGGGAGGAAAATGTTCATGATGAAGACGAGCCTTGCTTAGAGCTGGCACTTGAGGCTAGCTCAAAAACTATGAAAGGTGTCATGGAGATTGTTGAGGAGATCAATCTCCAAGTAGAAGAAGAGCAGGTCAAAGATTTTGATGTGGCCACTTTTAAAGCAGAGACTGCAATAAGGGAGCCAAGTGAAGAAGTTCAAGTGTCTGAGAAGTCCCTACTTCTCCCAAATCTACCTTTTTACTTTATCTCTGGGAAAGAGTTCATACCTCTATTTTACATTCAGGAACTTTTCAATCTAAGGGAGGACTACTGTCTTGCAGCTATAGCTGAGGCAGAAGAAGTTGCAAGGAGATTCATCAATAAGAATGGAGAAAGAAGAGAGGAATTTTTGCGTCTTGATTTGGATTTGTCTAATGAAGAATTCAAAGATTCATCACAAGCTCTTTCAAAATGCTTTGAGAAAGCTATCTCAGAGAAGCCAAAACTTGCTGATGAAGAGTTTGATGAGCATCAGAAGCAACTTGGAATATACTCGTTTGGACGTGGCTATTCATTCTTGGATGTCGCTGAGGACAAAGGAACAATTTGTATTGACTCAAAAGAGCTCATTGAGGAGGAAGATGAGGTCAAGGTATGTTGTTTGATATATTCTATCAATTAAAGTTTTTGTCCGAGATCTCTATTTTTTTAAGTGAGAAAATGACCACGACCGATGCAAGCGATACAACCTAACGGATAATCTCCGTTGGGCCTTATCGCTTGCATCGGTCGTGTTCGGACTTGAAGAGGAAGATGAGGTCAAGTATGTAGTAAAATATATTCTCATGATTTAAAGGAAAAGGAGATGAGATGGGCTTGATGCAAAATCTCTATCTTGTGTCAGTTTGTCCAAGTTCTCCATTAGAAGTGTCAGAAGTCGATCACGACCGATGCAAGCGACAAGGCCCATCAGATATTTTCCGTCGGTCCTCATCGCTTGCATCGGTCGTGTTTGGACTTTAGGAAGATGACGTCAAGGTATGCAGTTAACTATATTCTCAAGAACTTTAGGTTAAGGATTTGAGATGGGAACAATGCAAAATCTCTTTCTTGTATCAGATTTGTCAAAGTTCTCCATTCGAAGTGTCAGAAATGGATCACGACCGATGCAAGCGATTATGCCCATCGGATATTTTCCGCTGGGCCTCATCGCTTGCATCGGTCGTGTTTGGACTTTAGGAAGATGACGTCAGGGTATACAGTTAACTATGTTCTCAAGAACTTTAGGTTAAGGATATGCGATGGGACCAATGCAAAATCTCTTTCTTGTATCAGATTTGTCCAAGTTCTCCATTCGAAGTGTCAGAAATGGATCACGACCGATGCAAGCGATTAGGCCCATCGGATATTTTCCGTTGGGCCTCATCGCTTGCATCGGTCGTGTTTGGACTTTAGGAAGATGACATCAAGGTATACAGTTAACTATGTTCTCAAGATCTTTAGGTTAAGGATATGAGATGGGACCAATGCAAAATCTCTTTCTTGTATCAGATTTGTCCAAGTTCTCCATTCCAAGTGTCAGAAATGGATCACGACCGATGCAAGCGATTAGGCCCATCGGATATTTTCCGCTGGGCCTTATCGCTTGTATCGGTCGTGTCTAGGAGTTGCATGCAGCAATGATTATACATGTCTTGCTTGTGGGAATTCCCCTCATTTATCAAACATTAGATGTTTCTAGGCAGTTTGCAAATAGACATTGATGACGACCGATGCAAGCGATAACGACAATCTGAATTTCTCTGAAGACCCTTATCGCTTGCATCAGTCGTGTCTCTTGCTTTTCTTTCTAATAGTTTCAAGTTACTTCACATGTTTCCTTAAGTGTGCCTGCACTTCATCTAACCATGTTTTTCATTTTTATCACAGTTAACTTTATTGGATGAAGACAATTACCTTGGCAGGGGCAAGGGAACAAGAAAAGCCTTAGAAGAGAAAGGAAAAGCAAAGGTGGATATTCATTCTATTATCCACTATCTTCCAAAGTTGGACCCAGCCACTTTTTGTGTTATTCACAAGCACTATAGTGAGGAGCCAGACTTTGGATTATTCTGCTTGAGGACTCTATCAAAATACATGGGTTTTACTCCAATACCCTTTAATGCTTTCAGAGTTTTACTGCTTGAAAGAGCAACTGCATTCAGAATTTTTGGATATGCCCCTGGACTCAATGCTTCAAGGGCAGGGTACTTTCTTTGTTATTCAAGCTATGCAATGGCTGCAGGGGTGTCAGATTTAAAAAGCATTGCTGGATACAGGAGAAAAGAGTTCCTGAGATATAGAGGTGATTTGCCAGAGCCAAGCTCTTTCAAAAGGCTCAAGGAATGACTTGATTTTTTCAAATTCTATACTCAACAAATGTACATATACAGAAATTGCCCAATGTGATATAAGACATTGCAAATTTTTTTGGTGTAATTGTTATTGATTCTCTGGTCAAAGTCATCTGATGGTAGTAGACATATTTCTTTTCAAAGCATAATACATCATGAAATGTACATACATGACATCTTTTATTTCTCAAAGAAATAAAAGACAGTGCAAATATTAAAGCTCTATTTGAAATGTGGTCTTTTTCAGTTTGTGATATTGATACATGATTTGTCTGGAGATAGCCATATCCTTCTGATTATATTTGGCATGAGGTCCTTTGTAATTGTCTTCTAAAGAGCTTGAAGGTCTGCAACTTGAGTGATGCTTAACTACTTCATGTACCAGAGCATCCAAGGAGATATCTGCACAAGGTAGTTCTGGAGGAGAAGACTCCTGCATATGGTGAGCTAAAGAGAATATGTGAAACTCAGCTTGGTGTAGTTACACGATGTTGCTTGCCAAGGAATATAAAGCAATTCAATTCTCAGTATTTCCTGAATCAGTATGGAACAGTAGCACTGGTGAATGGTCTATGTCAATCAGCATGGTAATCTCTTAGGAACCGGCACGTGTCCAATATTCCTCTGAGTGTCAATATAGGGAAGTGAACGTGCATGAGCCCAAGCTCAGAAATGCACATTGTTAGTGACAAATGTTGCTTTGAAAAGAGGAGAGGTCCTTTGTAATTGTCTTCTAAAGAACCAATCAAAAAGCTCTCTGAAGGCATTGCTCTTTGTTACTCCTCCTCCTTTCCTTGTACACCTAAAGAAGCTTGTCCTTGCTTGATAATGAGATTTTTCCATGCCTTGGGTGTTCCACATGGCAAGTGGTTCTTTTTCTGCAAAGAATGCACCATGCACAAGAAGAATATGCTGGAAAGCAGAAGAATTTCATTAGATCTTTATTTCAATTAAAAATAAATAAATTGAATAAAATATCTTTGGAGCTCACCAAGTAGTATGTTATGTCTTTGGCACCCCATGCCTCTATGATGGTTTCTATAAGCTCTGTGGTCGCCTTTCTGAAATCTGTCACATAACTTTTTGATGTTACCTGCTGCCTCATGATCTTTAAAAGATTATCTAGTTTGACCCACACCTCCATTCTCTTTTTTGCTATTTCTGGTTTGCTTTTTACATTAGTCGTGACCTCACAAAATGTTTTCCATGAATTCCACATGGCATTAAGTTGTTTGCCATCATGGTTGCTGAAGAATCTCCTTGCTTTTGCACCTCCCATTGAGACATCCTGTAAAACATCACCTGTATTTTGTGAAAGCTTTGGATCTTTTCTTAGATGAACATCACCACCATGAAACCCCATTTCTGAAAGAAGACATTCACATTTTTTTATGCATTCATCTGCAAGAGTTATAGGCTTGATAGAATATGCATAATCCAAGTGAAGACGGACCAACTTGTCAATGATTCTTAACTCTGCATGTAGTGTACATATGTGTACATTTGTCAATGCTATTGGAAGTATGGGATCCCAAATCATTGAAGAAGATGAGTAGTTATGAAGAATAACATTTTGTCTAGAAGGAGCCTCTTCACCCTCAGCTCTAGTAATCCATCCATTTGTGCCTGGGCTTTGCATGCAGTACAAGCAAGGGTATTTAGAATTTGCTCCCCCACTTATACCAAACATGCATTTGAGTGTCTTTAGGTCTCCACTCAAATGCCACTCAACTTGAAAGTTTCCGTAGTCTTTGACATTCAACAATTCTCCTGCATGATGCCCTTGGATAACATTTGGAATGTTTGTCTGTGAGAATAACCATTTAAGTGTTTTATGGCTCTCAGATGGAACTTGAGCACAGCCAACCCACCATAACTCCATTTCTGATTGTACTTTGAGAGATGGAGTATCCAATTTCCCAAGGCTATAGTCCAAAGCTTTGTTCATCAGTGCAATGCTTATTCTCTCCATCTTTTGATGTTTTTTAAGCTCAGCTTCATCAAGTTTGATTACAAATTTCAATAGACCAGAACATTCATGCTCTTTTATATTATAGAACTGAACCATGTATGTTTGAAGTTTTATAACATCTATCCATATGTTGTTAAATGCATTGTAAGTGAAATGTAACTTTTGTTTTCCTACTTCGTAAGGCATGTTACCGTGAATATGTTTATATTCACCAAATACTGATGTGATCTTCTTATTCAAGCAGAGCCGAAACTTTCCTACATGATGGGGTCTAGGCAATCCAAAACTTCTAACTTTGTTAAATTTTAAAAATTCACACCAAACTTTTGAAATTGCTCTATAACCTTTCCTACTCACTCCGACACTATCACAAATATTTTGAATTTGAGATGGTTCTAGTAAAAGATTCATTTCTGTCATGAGTTTTTGAAAAACAAAGCGTTTCAAGCATGTATTTTCATTTAGTTTCAATAGTTTTAAAACATCATTTTGACTCAAAATTTCATTACAGAAATGTATGCGCTCAAAACTGCTCGACATATTGAAACCTAGCACATTTGTCACATGATCTCTAACAATTTTCATTCTTTTCTTTTTCTGGCCAGATTTTTCAGTCAAATCTGAAAAAGGTTTTACTCGTTTTGACCGCATTCTCAAACCTATAGGAGTTTCTTTCATTTTTTTAAAAGACTCTAACTGAGAAGATAAAGTGGATAATTTGTTTTCTAGCTCCCTCATATGTAAATTCTTCTGGTGTAGTGTGTTTTGTAAATAGTTTATGTATTGTACATAATTCCTTGAAATATCCCAGAGCCTTGAACAATAGCCTCGTAAACCATCCTCACCATCTCCCACAAATCTAATCAGATCATGAAGATTATGAAAAGGGGGGTACCTTCCAGTTTGTGGATCAATTGGATAAACAGATCCATCTGTCCATATGTCGATATGTTTCTTGCCTTCCTTTCGCAATCCGTCTACTTCAAGAGGATGAAGAGCCCTTCGAAATACGTTTCTTGTCGTCGCATACTCCTGACTAACTGCAATGTTGATATGGAACTTTTTACAATGATTTCGAATGTTTGAAAGCTCAGGGAGAGTATTTGGGTTAACGTTCTCCATGGTCTGCTATGAAAAATGACCAGCAAGTGTCTAAAATGACGTGAAAGGGAGAAACAGGCTTGTTATGAAAAGTAGAGAAAAAGAGCGCAAAACGTGATCAGCACACATTATATAGGTCCGTGAACAAGAGGAAAATTCAACTTTTGAGGCGTAAGATATCACACAAACTTCGAGGCGTAAGATATCACACAAACTTTTCATGATTATATGATACGAGTTTCTCTCTCTTCAAAATTTGCATAAGATACGTTTTAAATGAACTTACACGGAATTTCTTAAAGGATTTGACAACTTTAATCCCGATTAAGCACAACTAATTGAAATCCTTACACGGCCCTTTTTGGGCCGTTTTTTGCCCTAATGAGGAGAGAAGTTTAAGGCATTCATTACTCAGATCAAGAAGCCATATGATGGAATGGATTGTGAAGGGATAGAGAAGATTGGCAAGGGGATAGCCCAAAGGCATTTCCAAGATTCTCCACCAAACTACGATTGAAATGTAACTACTCTCAACACTCAAGTGGGACCTCAAACTTTGATATTTGAGGGTTATACTCACTACCAAGGGAAGAGGATTCAGAGCTCAAAGGCCAAGGAAGAAGTAGCAATGGAGATGCTACATTCTCCAGCAATGCATCAAGAAAAGGTGGTTCCTCGACTGAAGGTGAAAGCGAAAAGAAGAGGAGTAGTAGTAAGAAGAAGTTTCAAGGATAGTACTTCCATTGCAAAAGGAAGGGAGAAACAATTATAGATTGTCATATTAAGAGGATAGATGAAGAGTGTAAAGAGGAGATAACAGGTGCAATTGAAGCAAAGTCGGTATTCTCCTCAACACAAGAAGATTCAATTTTGTATTCATGGGTACTAAACAATAGTGGTGCATCTCATCACATGACCAATGATATAGGTCAATCTAGTTTTATGCAGCCTCCACAAGAATGCGTTCATGGTGATAGGGACAATATTGAAGGTGATTCAAAAGCAAGGTATCATTCTTCATCACGTATCTATAGTGAATGGATTGCACGAACCTTGTAGAGCTTGTCTGATGGGCAAACATAAGAGGGAGACATCCCCACAAAAAAGAAAGAGTAGATCAAAGGGTCCTCTAGTTTTGGTATATGCTAACTTGTATGGTAGGATGTCTATACAAGCTTTGGGAGGATCTTCCTACCTTGTGATCATTGATGACTATAGCAGGAGAATGTGGATGTACTTTCTTCATGATAAGGCTCAAGATTTTGGTAAGACTAAAGAACAACCAAAACTTGTTGAAAATGACTTAGGGAAAAGTGTGAAGAAGCTTGGAATAGGCGGTGGTAGTGAGCTCAAATTAGAGGAGTTGGAAAGATTTTGCAAGTGCAAAGGGATAAAGTGTCAATGAGTGACACCTTGCACATCACAACATGATGGAATTATGGAATGCCTGAGTCATAGCACTTTTGAGATAGCAATGCGTATGAGGGAAGCCATGAGAATTCCTTATCAAATCATAAAGAGTCATCATGAAGTACACATTGGTAAAAATCCATGAGTCTTACACTTTAGAATTTTTGAGAGTGTGTGCTATTCTCTTGTCCCAGGTCAAAGAAAGAACAAGTTGGAACCAAAGAGATGAATCTTCTTGGGACTAATGAAAAGCAAAGGGCCTTCACATTGTATGACCATGAGGCAGAGAACATCAAAGAAAGTTGCGACGTGGTGTCTATGGAGAAGCCACATGCAATGGAGGATAAGAAAGGAGATTCCACTTCAAACTATGTGTGTGCTTCTCCTTGAGAGTGAGAGTGTGTGTGTGAGCTCTCTTTCTTATCTCCTTCCTCATGACAGATAGAATCATCCATATTTTGTGTAGTGTTTGAGATCCATTGTATTAGTTCAAGGACACTCTATTTTGTAAGGCCCCCAGTATGAGGAGAATCCATGTGAGAGTGTTGCATTGGTAGGTTCCTAACTTTGAGGTTAGGTGAGGTCTAGAGTAGACCATAGATGGATAATTAGGAAGGTTATTTCTAAGGCATTTTATTTGGGATTGATACTATGTGAGAACCTAAATCAGGGGCTAGAAATAAAAATAGCTTTCTTAACTTGGAGAAGGGTCTATTTTATGTATCCCATTATAGAGAGATCATTTGAAGCTTAAAGGAGTAGATGATTTTTAGAAGATCAGGGAATTTGTAAGGGGTTTAGATAAGGCCATAAAGAGATACGTGAGAAGGAACACACCAAAAAATTTTGAGAAGGCAATCAAGTATGCACAAATTTATGAGGATCATAACCTTCCCCAATACAATCCTATGGAGATGGATCAAACCCTCAAACCTATTATTACCACTAAATTCAAGAAGAAAATACTTATGGATAAAAACAATCTATTCATAAAGAAACAAAGATCACAAGCACCCGACTTACCTATTGAACAATATGAGAGGGACAAAATGGAAAATCTTTTCTTTAGATAATTGTCTCATAATTATGAATAGTGGAAGTATCCACTTCGTAAGGGGGAAGAGAGGAAAGGAGGACCAAGGTCTAGTATGGCCCCTAAAAAGGGAAAAGGGTGATCCATATAGTACAAACATTTCCTATACATGAAAGCTCCAGTTTCAAGGAGGCATAAGTGAAGCATGAGGATATAGAGCATACTTATTGTTTTACTCAGTCATTGTGGTCACTATAGTTTGGATCACATGAATTAGTTAAGCTTCATGGTAGTGTTTTTACAGGACTAGGGTGAGATTCATGATAGATGACTCTACCATACATGATTCCATCAACTATACTTTGTTCAAGAAGTTGAAGGCTCCCCAACATCCTAGTGCACATAAATATGTAGTATCTATGATGCAAGGGAAAGATAAGAGGATATGGGACATTATGGTATTTTATTTGAAAGTCCATATACAAGAATACACATACCATGTAGACTTCCAAATAATAAATATGGAGAGGAAAAACCTTGTCTTAGGAAGAGAGTAGCTATGGGAGTTGGGAGACACACTTAAACATAGCTATCAAAACAAAACTCTTGAATTTGTAAAAAATGGAAGTAAATTTTGTACACAGGAGAGAGAGAGAGAGAGAGAGAGGGAGAGAGAGAGAGAGAGAGAGAGAGAGAGAGAGAGAGAGAGAGAGAGAGAGAGAGAAAGAAAAAAAGTCATATTAATGTCTTCTGGAGGCGAAACTTGGCCTATGAGACAAAAGCCATGTACAAATGTAGTAACCATGTGTAGAAAATGAAATGAAATGAAATAAACACAAAGCTATCTAGGGCTGGTAAAAGGCTGGGGAGACGTGGCTCTGACTCAGCAGATAGTGGCCACCTAATACAGGGGGATCCATAATATGAGTGAGCAAAACACCCTAGCTACTAGTGATGGGGGGAGGTGGGTGTAGTATGTGGTACATCGGCGGTGGTCTGAGTGCCTCCTGAAGGAAGACAACCCAGTGGGTGGTGGTACGCCTATGCTCCATCATGTGGTCGTAGGCTGTCCTGATGCATGAGATATCCTCCTGATATAGTCGTGGTCGACGATATCCTACCATGTGTGGTCGTCGTCGTGCGCTTTGTGCTGCTGCCTGGTGGAGCGTGAGCCCTATAGAAGGACCTCCCTGATGTAGTTTTGCTCGCTGAAAGAACTGGGTAATGGTCTGCTGGGTACTCACCCGTGGATGATGTGTGGGCTGTAGTGACCGCTCTCGCCTCTCGTATGCTGCTCTGAGGAAGCGTCCCAAGCGTCGCTGGTCTCCCATAGTCATGCACAACTGGAGTGACTCCTCTAGCTGGAACTGTGCGCGTAGGTGTAAGTATGCTCGGCATCTGATAACAAAATGCTCCTCACTCTCTACCTCTGTCTGGCATACTGGGCACCACCTCTCCTCACGGGGGACTCCCCTGGATTGACCCCTCTCAATCTCGAGCTGATGTGATGAGACCCAGAGCTGCCCAATGACTACACGGAGATGGTGGGGAAGGTATGTCTGCATGTATCTCGGGATCTCGATGAAGCCCGCATCTGATATGTGTAGAAAATGCTTGCGGTAATAGAGCATTTTTGGTGGCAATGTATCCCTAGGGCTCACCCACGTCCTCTGAATGTATGTATGCCATATCTCCTGACGAATGACCCTATTCCTCTCTTGATGAGAGAGCGAGTAGGTGGGTGCATGTGAGTCATACTGTAGTGGTGGTAGCCTGTCTATGTCAAAGCCATGGTGGGCCAGCCAGTTTCGTGTCTGTGCATACCATGAGGAGGTGTCGCTTGCTAATGCCATATCACGTGATGCCTCAAAAGCACGATAAGCAATGCGCTCTCTGTCCATGCTCCGAAGTCTGTGTAATAGGCATACTGTCTGGAGAGAGAGAGAGAGAGAGAGAGAGAGAGAGAGAGAGAGAGAGAGAGAGAGAGAGAGAGAGAGAGAGAGAGAGAGAGAGAGAGAGAGAGAGAGAGGGAGGGAGGGAGGGAGGGAGGGAGGGAGGGAGGGAGGGAGGGAGGGAGGGAGGGAGGGAGGGAGGGAGGGAGGGAGGGAGGGAGGGAGGGAGGGAGGGAGGGAGGGAGGGAGGGAGGGAGGGAGGGAGGGAGGGAGGGAGGGAGGGAGGGAGGGAGGGAGGGAGGGAGGGAGGGAGGGAGGGAGGGAGGGAGGGAGGGAGGGAGGGAGGGAGGGAGGGAGGGAGGGAGGGAGGGAGGGAGGGAGGGAGGGAGGGAGGGAGGGAGGGAGAGAGAGAGAGAGAGAGAGAGAGAGAGAGAGAGAGAGAGAGAGAGAGAGAGAGAGAGAGAGAAAGAAAGAAAGAAAGAAAGTCATATTAACATCTTCTGGAGGCAAAACTTGGCCTATGAGACAAAAACCATGTACAAATGTAGTAACCATGTGTAGAAAATGAAATGAAATGAAATAAACACAAAGCTATCTAGGGCTGGTAAAAGGCTGGGGAGACGTGACTCTGACTCAGCAGATAGTGGCCACCTAATATAGGGGGATCCATAATATGAGTGAGCAAAACACCCTAGCTACTGGTGATGGG
The DNA here is from genome assembly GCA_020310875.1 of Ceratopteris richardii. Taxonomy (NCBI): domain Eukaryota; kingdom Viridiplantae; phylum Streptophyta; class Polypodiopsida; order Polypodiales; family Pteridaceae; genus Ceratopteris; species Ceratopteris richardii. Next base: position 112,642,931 of record CM035410.1, read on the forward strand.
GGGAGGTGGGTGTAGTATGTGGTACATTGGCGGTGGTTTGAGTGCTTCCTGAATGAAGACAACCCAGTGG